>CM031241.1:550256782-550759282 GCA_018340775.1 Taxus wallichiana var. yunnanensis
GAGCCGAATTTAGATCTAACATGCCCGAAGTTCATCTACCTATCGCCCATATGAAAATAATCGAGGACTCGTAATTATCCATCATTGTTCATGCATCACCTATTTTCTTGCAATTACTCGAGCTTAAAACAAAAAAATGGGGGCTACAAAGTACTACAATAAACAAGCATTGTAGTTGGGTTTCGAACGTGGACCCTATTAGATTTTCCCCATTTTTTATTTTGGCCCATTTAAGTATAGATTGTAGTCACGTGAATTATGCGATTAAGATCGAGACGATAAGTGGAGCATAAATAGTAGATATTATTTGGGCAGAACAATTTGAGTCGTGGAACATGTGTGGGACATGTAGGTATTTAATTCCACCCTTTTTCTTTCCACAAAGACTAATTTTCCCCTTTTTCTTAAAACATGTTTCTTTTAGTTGTGTAGGCCCAATCGTTGGCGCTTAGAGAACCGATAAACAATTAACAACATTGATTGAGTGACTCCTCCATAAAGCTAAAAAAGACGTGGTAGAACATTATTCTTAAGCTCGATATTGTTTTGATTAAGTTGACTCATGTTTCTCAATACTTATTTCATCATATCCTCATACCACACCGGAAAAAATCTCTCCTTGCTTTCTCCTCGATATAGAATCAGAACTTCTAAAGATATGTCAAAATATCTTCCCAAATTTGTCACCTTTCAAAAAATAAATAAATATAAAACTAAACCAACCCATCAAAGTTAGAATATTAAAAAGTGTCAAGGTTTTGCCTGTGTTGGAAATAAGTAACACTTTGTGAACAATTATGCACAAAACATAGATTGTAAAAGTAAACACCAACACTTATATACACAAAAATGATAAGCCAATAAATTATCCACAAACAATATTGCATGATATTGTTGTTGAAATTGTTATGTTAACAAGTAATTATGTTGATAGCCATTTTTCTAAATTAGAACGATGCAAGCGAATTCTAACAACCATCAAACGAATTATAATCTTGAAAATGAAATGTTCCCTATTCATAACCTTAGATGAGCTAGTGGATCAAAGGAGGTCCCAAGTGCACGCACATTGTTTTCCTCTTTTGCCAATGGCTCAAACGTTAGTTATATTGAAAGGCATTTCCAAATGGGAGCCTTAGTGGACATGTCTAACACCCTTTGAGGAAAATGGAAGGTTGAGGTTTTTGTTGATGGTTAATGACAAATGAAGTCATTATGACCGTTGTTGAGGGAAACCCCGATCGCTACCTTAAACGTTATAGAGAAACCCTAATCACATATGTGCATGTAATTAACAACATAATGAACCTTAAACGTAGAGTTTCCGTATATAACACATGTAAACTTCATGATTCAAACATCGGTGGGAGTCTCAATAGATGTCCTTGACACAAATTAGGGACAATGGAAGCTTGATGTTTTGTGTCAGTGGTCATCGACGAACAACGTTGCAGGATCGCATTGGCTTTGAGGGGAAAACTTGATCGTTACCTTAAACGCTAAAGTATCTAACATATATATAGTACAAGATTCAAACATCAATGGGAGTCTTGGTGGATGTGCCTGACATAAGTTGAGAAAAATGGAAATGTTGAGGTTATGTGTTGGTGGTCATTGACAAATGAAGTCATCACAACTTTTGTTGAGAGGAAACCTTTATCACTACCTTAAACGTTGAATAGAAACCTTAATTGCAGATGTGCATGGAATCGACAACAAAAGGAACCTTAAATGCAGAGTTTTCGTATCTAACATAAGTAGAATTTGGAATTTAAACATATACAAGTTTCCTCGAAGTATTCATTATCCAAAGTATGTTTCCTTAATGTCTTCGCACACTCGCACCCTTTTCTCTTTCAAATAATCTGACAAAAATGGCATGTGGTTCTTATGTCTATTTTAATTTTTGTAGACAAGGTAAAAAGATTTGGTTTTGAAGGGACCAAAAACCTTGAACAAAAAGAGAAACCGAGCAAAATGACATCCAAACAGGGGTCCTAGCCAAACATGCTTGACCATAAGGACACCCTAGAGAGAAGCAACATGTGGTTCATATGTCCCTGGTTGTAAGAAAGAAGAGTTTTACACAATGATTCCTCTCATTTCCTTTCCCTCCCTCTAACACCACCTTCATCACACCTCTTCCTCCTCCGATATTTCACTCTCATAAGTTTAACTATTTTAGAGCGTCCCTTCAACATTTCCATCTCACATTTCACATGTGATATAGTATAATTCTATCCAATTCCTCATAAGGAAGAAGAGATTTTGAAAGAAATGGACAACACTCTGGGTTGAGGAGGGAAATGGGAAGGTAGCAACACTTTTTACTTTACATTTAGGTGAAGAAATAAATAGCATTCATCACTAGGTACTCATTATTAAATCCAAATTAACACGGTCCACTTTCTCTCCTAGTAAAAGTTAAAACCCTCATTTAGGGCAGCACTTTCTAACACGGCAAAGTGGGGCCCACCATTTCGTGTATTCCCAACAATCAATGACTCGTAATGACCACGTGGCCGGGCCCACTTCGCGTAAGTTCCAAAATAATGCAAGTACTACAATGAATGAAATCATTACTTTAATCGGCATTTATTGGCGGCGATTATTTTAGTCGGGAAATATTTGGCGGGCAACTTTTGCGGTACGACGCATATGCCTGCCAATATTCAACTGAACAAATCCTCTGCAAGTTTGCAGACTGCTCGAAAATATAAATAAATAAATAACTTCAAAGCCTCTCGCACAGACAATGATAATGCTAAACCCTAATATTGTTTGTTTTAGATGTTAAACATTTGCTGTGGATTTGAGCTGTGGCTGTGAAAAAAATGCTTGAGAGCAAATGATGCGAAGAATGACGAGGTTTTTTTCTAAATTGCTATAACTTGAGGTGTTATGAGCTGTTCATGTCTGTGCATTTTCGTCATTTATCTGAATCGAGTATTCGAGAGAAAATGGCGTGAAGATTGTTGTGGATTTAGTCGTAAACAGCACATATATATGAAGTTGTTTACGTTTGGAATGAGTGTATTCCATTATTTAAGTTAAACAAATGTCAGAGAGCAAATAATGCGAAGAATAGTGCGGATTTAGTCTGAAACAACATATATTTCAAGTTGTTCATAGCTGAAAGGCTTGCATTTCATTACTCTTTTGAGATAAATGCTTAAGAACAAACCGAGGGAACAATAGCGAAGACACAGTTTGAGACAGTAGAGATTTTGAGTTGACCATTTCTGGAATGTGTATTTTTATTATATCTCGGAAATCAAGTGTTTGAGAGCATAAGATGTGAAGAATCACGAGGATATAATCTTAAATAGCAGATTGTTGATTTTGTGTGAACTCTGGAAATGTGCGTAAGGTATTACAAACAAAAGGTGTCGGAAAATCAAGGTGCATTTTCGTTATTTTCTGAAAAAAATGTTTGAGGGCAAAGGATGCAAAAATAGTGAAGATTTGGCTATAGAAGCAAGATTTGCCGTGAAATGAGTATATTTGAGCTTTAAACCTGTAATATTTGATATTGTTTAGGTACGAAGATTGAAGTGTTTGCATTGTCACTGGAAGCCAGTGAATTAGAATAATGTTAAGGAAACAAGAGCCCTTTTTCAAGTCTATAGAGACTTTATGTGAAAAAGTGGTTTAAATGAGCTTTCGGAGCGATTTGCTGTTGAAATCGTACTGTACATGAAGTTTATTTAAGAGTTCATGAAAGATTTTGGGTAAGCAAGCTGGGAAAAAGTTGCCCAGTAACATCCATGTATAATACGTTAGGTGTATTGCATTTATTTTAGTGTGTTCAGATTTGGTCAGGATTGCATCCCTTTCTTGCATTCAATAGTGTACATGGAGTTTTAAATCCGCATGAAGTATTGGTGAGTGTATAAAAAGTCTGGCCAAGATGATGTGCTAGGAACTTTTCAAGGAAAGTTCAGTTCTCAGCGGTGCTTGTAAGGGTATTTTGGATCGTCTGGTTACCTTGCACTCTCCACTGAAATGTTGCATAGAGGTTGTTACCTGGATGTATGTTAGGACTTTGTTTGATGCGGATGCTCAGTGTCAAAAGCTAACCCATGCTTACGAGGAAGCAGCAGTTCACGGCTTGGCTGGGGGAGAAATTCTCTTGCTGGGTATAAGCACTGGTATCCAGAGGCAGGGGATCCCAAAGGTTTGGGAATTACACCTAATGGTAGGAGGAATCACTCTAGCTCTGCTAATAGCTAAAGCTTTATAGTCTCGTCTTGGCATAAGAGTTTGGCCTACCGGACTGGGTGTTGGATAGAAGTGGTTAGTGTTTATTTGAATTACTCAGTTTATTGTCTGAGAGGAAGAACGAGCTGAACAGCTTCGGTCCCATGAATTTCTCAATATTTAAGGCAAAGGATTGCTCTATAAAGCTGTACATGTAAAAATTTGTTGGGTATTTGCGGTAATAGACAGAATGAAGCTTTTTACACTAGTGGGAATCGCAGCTTTTGTTTTATGCTTTAGGCTTGGGATGGCTCAAACCCTTTCAGAGGATGCACTTGTACTGCTTGAATTTAAGAAAGGAATCCGGAAGGATCCTTTGGGGTATATCCTTAGCTCGTGGAATGAAAAATCTGCAGATTTCAATGGATGCCCAACTTCATGGCACGGAGTTGTATGCAATGATGGTTCCATCACTGGAATTGATCTCGGCTCTCTGAACATTGCAGGAGAGATTAAGCTTGGAATTTTCAGTAAACTTAAAAGGCTGCAGAATTTGTCTCTGTTTAATAATTCTCTTACAGGGAATATTTCTGCAGAGTTGGGAACTTTACGGTCCATCGAGTATCTTGATATTTTAGACAACTTATTTTATGGGTCTATTCCTGCGGAAATGGGTGGCATGCAGAGTCTCCAGAACTTATCTTTGCTGGTAACAAATTTACTGGATTTATTCCTTATTCAATTGGTGTAATGAGCTCGCTTCATAATCTTGATCTCAGCCGAAATTCATTATTTGGACGGGTGCCAAGTACTTTGTCAAACTTGCAGCATTTATTTACTCTTAACCTGTCATCAAACAAACTTAGTGGAGAAATTCTAGCAGGTTTGGACAACCTTCTGAATTTGAAGATCTTAGATTTGCATCAGAATCAGCTCTCTGGACAGATTGAGAGTTCTTTAATGCTTCTGATGAATGTAGAGTACATTGATATGAGCTGCAACATGTTTTCAGGACAACTTCCTTGGAAAATGCAAATCATAGCCAGCTTAACTCAGTCTCTCCGACACTTGAATCTCAGCAACAATAGATTTACCGGACTGTTGGAATCTGATGATAGCATCCCATTGTTTGACAGTCTAAAGGTTCTAGATATAAGCAGCAATCTCTTGACAGGGGAACTTCCTGCTTTTCATTTTGTTTATGCACTTGAGGTTTTGCGATTGAGCAATAATCAATTTTCTGGCTTTGTACCATTTACACTTTTGGCACAAGATTCTTCAGTCTTGGTTGAACTGGATCTTAGCCGCAACAATCTTTCAGGTACTGTACTGAACATTCGTTCTAATGCTTTGTGTTAAGATCATAATCTATTCATGGCAATTTAATGTGTTTCTTTTTCCATTAAACTGTTTAGATGTTCAGTTTATGTTTTAGATGTTTTATATGCGAATAATGCATATAGTGCCGGATGGTTGGTCATTCTTGCAATGCATAGGCTGAGTGTGTGCACTTACAATCCTTTATTTGCCCATTCTGTACCATTTCTCCAATTACTGCAGAATATGAATTCAATTTTGTACTACGGACTGCTTGCTAGAGTTCCACTAGGCTATAAGTGATGAAAGATTGGCATTTGGCATGTGCTTTGATCTATCCTGTTCTATTGGTCTCATGATATTCCCTTTTTCTTTTGCAGGCCCACTTGGTGTGATTACATCTACCACTGTGAAAATTCTTAATATTTCATCAAATTCACTCTCTGGCACATTGCCCAGCTCAACAGGAACGTGTGCAGTCCTGGATCTAAGTAACAACAAGTTCACTGGAAACTTATCTGTGATGCAGACTTGGGGAAATTCTATGCAGGTTCTTGATTTGAGCTGTAATCAGATTACAGGATCAATACCAAATGAAACATCACAGTTTCTGAGGCTCACTCATCTAAATCTCTCTCACAATGCATTAAGTGGTCCTCTCCCGTCTATACTTGGAACATATCCCAAGCTTAATGTGCTTGACCTTAGCTTCAATAACATAAGTGGATTGCTTCTGACCAGCCTATTTAGATCGTCGACCTTGGCACGTTTACACTTATCTAGCAATTACTTCATGGGAGCTATTCCCCTGCAGAATATACTCCCTGTCAGCCCCACATCAACATTTGTGTATACGCCATATTCACAGTATTCACACCTAGAATCGCTGGATCTTTCAAGCAACCAATTGAATGGCTCCATTCCAAGAGAAATTGGCTTTATAGGAAGCCTCAGGGAACTGAATCTCCACAAAAATGACTTCCTAGGATCGATACCATCTGAAATAAGCAAGCTTGGTAACTTGTTGTTCCTCGATCTCTCTGTTAATCATCTGACAGGGGCCATACCTATTAATCTTCCAAACAGCCTCAAAGAATTGAATTTTTCTTACAATGATTTATTAGGAACTGTTCCACAGAATTTGAGAAGGTTCCCGAGTTATCATTTCATCCTGGCAATGCTCTCTTAATCTTTCCTAATATTGCTCCTCCTAACAGTTTTCCAAACATAAAATCCAATGGAAGTCATGCTAGAGGCTTTAAGCCAGTTCACAAGGCTTTAATCATTGGAGGGTGTGCTGCTGCGGCTGCAATACTCATTGCCCTTGCACTTTTCTTGCACCACAGGAGGATTTTGAATTCTGAGGAGCTCTTGGAGCATCCTGAATATAACAAGCAAGTTACTCGAATGGTTGACAATAAAGGTAGTGATTCTTCTGCTAGTTATGCCGATGCTTACAAAAATGTTGATCCTACACCACCTGTTTCAGTGAGTTTTCCAGTTGATGACCTCATTGCTTCTAAAAGGAATCTCCTGTTGCTACCCAAAAGGCATTCTCTACTGAACCTGCTTTACAGTGGGCTTCAGATGTCAAAGAAGGTGCGGACTCCTCAAAGTTAATTGGTTCAGCTCTTTCTCCTCCAAAGATTAAGTGGTCCTCACCCGGTTCTAATAGTCACCTGTCATCATCTCCGCAGTCTGAAGATTCATCCACACCTGAGCACCCTGTTATATTGAAGGTTCGGTCACCTGATCGCCTGGCAGGGGACCTATATTTTCTGGATCAGAATCTAGTTTTAACAGCCGAGGAGTTGTCACGAGCACCTGCCGAGGTTCTGGGTAGAAGTAGCCATGGCACCTCTTATAAAGCAACACTTGACAGTGGCCATTTGCTGAGAGTGAAATGGCTTAGGAAGGCTTGGCCAAGCGCAGAAAGGATTTCACAAGAGAGGCAAAGAAATTTGGTAACATAAGACATCCAAATGTAATCTCTTTGAGAGGGTACTATTGGGGACCTAGTGAGCACGAGAAGCTTATTCTATCTGATTATGTGAGTCCAGGCAGTCTAGCAAGTCATATGTATGGTAAGATCTTCTCATACATGTTTATAATTCCGGATAATATTGCATTTTATGATTGTTTGCTGCTTTGTGTGAGAAAGTGATTGAAATTCTCTCCATTTCTTTTTTGTAGTTTTAACCTTACTTTTTACAAAATTTATGTTTTTCTTTATATTTCTTTGTGGCAAAATGGTTATTACTATATGAATGCTCATTTGGGTTTTATTTGTATGGCATGGAGGTATTTCATTCTCTAAGTAGTAACGTTTCTAGCAGTTAAATCCACATTGGGAGGAACTCTGAGGTAACATATCAGCTGGAGGTCAAAATTGTTCAGCTGCTCAATAATTTTAAGATCCTTAAGGCAAATGAGGAGTCATTGGTCAGGGCACATGGGATAAAAATTCATATGAGAGATGCGAAATAAATGGGATTGGAATCCATGACCCATTTGAAGTGCAGGTTATGACTGTTTGTATTGTCTGCAACCCTTCTTTGCTTCAATGCTTTGAATTTCTCTTACAGAGATTGCATCAAAATGCACTATAATTATCTGGATCTGTTTTACAGTATTAAGCAGTGTACGCTACCTTAATATCACCAAATCTCTTACAATTTAACAAGGAGAGATAGATTGATTTTATTAATGTCCACAAGCAAAACAGTCCACGGTAATAAAAGTTGCAACCGCATTAGTTGTTATGCATGAGGCTCATGTGGATGTAGCATGGGTGAATGATTTCCCAGAGATATGTATGAGTTGAGGTCTGAGCAATTATATTGTCTCTTCTGCAGGCTGTGTTGTCTCCTAGTAATTCTTGTCAGAAAATTTCCTGTTTTCTTCTAGAGCTAATCTCATCACAACCGACCTGGATGTCATTGTAGGCTGCACATCTTAACATGCAATCCTGCTGTCCCCATTACTCCCAAGGTACAAAAAGTACACATTCTCTCCTCCCATTCTTCTTTTGGGGATATCCATCTTTCAGTCTCACATCTAAGGTGGTGCAAACTGGGTTTTAGCTGGGATATAAGAATCTTTGTTCTCCACTTGATTCTTGCACCTGTGTAGGCTTTCTGATCATGGTCATATGCAAGGTTGAATTCTGTAAAGGTAGTATTGCCGCTTCCTCCCAAGCTGCTTTGTCCGCATACTAAACCTGGATTTTTTTAGTTCTATTTTAATTTTTTTACTGTTTACCATTTGGGCATTCTCGAAAGTTGACATTACATCTATTCATCTACTTGTTATTTTATTTCATCCATATTCATTTTCTTTTGTTAAGCTCTTCTTCCCTTACCTGTGTAGGACATCTGTGTTTCCATACTGTCTGGCATCATTAGATAACTTGATAAATTGAAATATACCATAGCTGCTACCTCTAGTGGAGAGCTACCTGTTCTAACTTTTTTGCTAGATGGATCATGCAAGAGACTGGAGCTGTTATTTTGAAGTTTCTTGTAATTAAATGTTTCCAAATTCTTTCTGTCTTCATTTCAGGCATGATGTACTGCTGACGCATATTTCACACCCTTAGAGTACCATAGGTACAATCAATAATCTTAATAGTTCGTTTGTGGTTTTCCAATCCCACAATTCTGCTTCTTTACATCTATTTTGTAAAAGATATAGTGGTCTCCAACTTCCTTAGGTTCTCTTCATCCTGCATGCTTTCCAACTGAGCTTGTTATGGAAGGCTAAGCTTAGACACTTGCATTCTGCGACTACCTTTAGTGGCTTCCTCTCACATATAGTGTCTTTGTTTCTTTACTCTCTGAAGAGAGAAAAGTAAAACCATAATCTTTGTATTGCTGATGTTTACCTTCGTCCCTGCCCCTTTACAAAATACACTATAATGAATAATCCCTTCTCCTTCACAAAATACACTATAATTCCTGCTCCTTTACGAAATAGTTCTTAATCTTTCAGGTGTTCTTTCAGACTTTGGGTTGTCTTAACTAGTAGAATAAGGCCATCCGTGAGAGAAGTTTTGTTACACAACTGGTTAAATGTACTTCATGACCTAACACGTCCATCCACAACCTAATCTATCAATTAGAGGCCAAACAATGTGGGATTGTGTGCGCTCTATATGACTCGATGTCACTTCCAAAACGTTCTGACAGCAGGGCCTATGTTCTGATTTTTGCCCGTGCTTTCTCATAAAGTTTGTGGACTGCTGCTCTATAGTTGTTGGTATCTCAAGTTCTTCCTTTTTGCTCTGTAAATTATCTCTAGGCACCATGTCAAAGGAGTTTTTGAAGTCAATTAAACAACAGTAGACATCTCCAGCTTTTTTATCCCATACTTCTTCAATCATCTGATCGCGATACAGCGATCTATTGTGAGTGTTTTGGTCTGCAACCAGCTTGTCCTTTGGCCCTTTCTGTTGTTCTTCAGCTCAACGGCTGTTTCTTCTTTCCACCATGCTTCAAAACAGTTTTGCAAGAAGAGGGTTGATCATAATGATCCTGTAATTCGAGGGATTATTGATATTATGACTCTTGAACGGTGGCATCACTAGATTAGTTGTCCCCTCCTTGGGAAAACCCTCCTGAATGACTCCGTTAAATATGTTTCTAGTGTGAGGTGCCAAGAGATCTATCACCCATTTT
This sequence comes from Taxus wallichiana var. yunnanensis, assembly GCA_018340775.1. Classification (NCBI taxonomy): domain Eukaryota; kingdom Viridiplantae; phylum Streptophyta; class Pinopsida; order Cupressales; family Taxaceae; genus Taxus; species Taxus wallichiana. The sequence goes on from CM031241.1 coordinate 550,266,976, forward strand.
AGGTATTTTGCCAGCAATCCATCTGTATCAAGCCTTACCATTTTCCAACCTATCAATGCCTTTCTTAATATCTTTTGTAGTGAACTATCAAACTTGTATGTTGATTGTAGGAGTGTCCTTATTTTGTCCACACTCATCTAACAGTTTTGCGTATTATAGCCCTTGGGTTCCTGTGATGCTATATTCTGTTTGCTTTTTGCATTGTTGTAGCTGCCTCTAAAACAGCTTAGTGTTATGCTTCTGTAATGATATTAGAGCTTCTTGTCTTGCTGTATACAATTATTTTTCATCACCACCAAATTTTTATAAAATTTTATATTTACTTTCTCCATACCTAGCTCCCTTGAAGTTTTTCTTTCTGCCTTACATTCTGCGTCATGACATGGGTTCGTTAGGAAATTAAATTTCCTTTCCTTCTTGGATCGCACTCATTAATTCATTGCTACCATCAGGGCCATTGTTGTTTGCCTTTGTAAGCAATTTTTCAACACTGCCTTGAATATTACCTAATTCCTTGGTTTATGCAGATGTTTCCTTTTTGTTTCATTGTTAATTTCTGTTGACTTGATCAGGCGTGTTTTTTATGCAGCATGCTGCATATTTCCTTGTGTGTGAATTTTAAGGTATATTGGATGATGATCTAATTTCATTTCTTTGGAGAGATTTCTACTTCGATCTCTATAATCACTGGGAAGAAATTTTGAGAACAAATGACATAGTTCACCACACTATGGCCATTGTCAATTTTGCATGTGTACTTCCCTAATTTCTTCTGGCATTCGTATCATGGCATATGATTAGATCATGTATGTTGCACATTCCTAGAAGCTCTTCTCTATAATGTGTGATAGTTCCTTCCCATCATTTGAAAGACTGAAACCCTTATCCATTGTTGGTCTTCTTTGTTGTGTAACCACAATGAGTTGTCCCTATTAGCATTGTTTCTCATAATACTAGTTTTTTTGTTCATTGTCCTTGCATTGAAATCACCAAGTTTTTTTTGTGAACTAGGATGTCCTTCTCTAGTGCTGGATATGGATATTCACTATCTAAATCCTGCTTCCTATATGCCTTTGATTGCTGCGGGGCAAAATAGCATGCTGCTATGATAATTGCCTTTTTATTTTCTTTTAATCTAATCTTGTGTATTACTTATTTGGGTCCTCCTTTGCCATTTCTGTATTTATTCCCCTGTTTCTTTTAGTGACATCATCGTATATAATGCGTTAGGGTTAGGATTGTAATGCACATATATTGATAATGTGAGGAGGAGATAGGTTATACTTTTGGTTGTAAACAAGCTTGTCTCAAAAGAAGGTTGCCCTCTTGAAGGGCTCTGCGATATCTGAATATAAGAAAGTTCGAAGCTATTTTCTGAGTTCATTTAGCATTTCAGTTCTTTGCATTCTATTAATTCCACTTTCATAAATATTTTGGCAAACTTGTTCATATCAAGTGGTCTCAGAGCTCTTTCCAGGGACGTGTTTTCACAATAACATCAGGGTTTTAGTGGTATTGCAACTGTCCACTGTATGCTGGTAACAAAAGTGGTGGCACTAATCTTTTTGCCCCAAATCAGCCAATTTTTTCCTTGCAAGTAGTTTTTAAATTTTTACGTTATAAACATTGTGCTGAGGGTTTTAGAATATCCACAGAAAGATGTCGTTTTTGGATAAAGCGCATAAGATCCATGTGTGAAGTGTGGTGGGATTTGACCCATCATCATTGGCTTCTAAACAATGCTGTACATAGACTTGAGATTCAACATACCTTTGGGCATATCGAAACACCCTATAGGTTGTTTTTGAAGCAAAGCCATAAGAAGCTTTCAACTATTTGTAGTTTTTGGTGCATTGGTAAGTAGTTTGCCCTGAGAAGTTACTCACATCGTACCTTGGAGATGGGGTGGTGGGCTACATGAACGGTAATTGTCTGTAGTTAATGCTCTGAATTTTGGGTTGAAACTATTTGCGAATGGGATTAGTATATCTAAGAGACCACAAGCCACACTGATGCAAGGCCTATTAAAGTTCACCTTCAAGTCATTAAGTTGGTAAAAACAAGTCACCAAAATTGTCCTTTTGCCTTGCAAAGAAGAATGGCCTTCTAGAACCATGAATGGTCTCTTAATCATGAAGTTTTGTTTATTAGAGCCTTTACAGAGATCTGAGCTTCATATGTCCTGTTTACCTGTCTTTTACATGCAATGTCAACATAGAAAATGGTGGGAGCAAAAGGAAAATGTCACAACTTCCAAGAGTTCTTTACTTGACTGCCCTGTCCACTTCTTAAGACTACTAACACCCAAAGGTTATAGTTTGAAACAGTCTACCATGACCCTTGACAAGGTAAGAACACTTCTGAGTACCCTTTTGGGCATTTATGCTTCATGCCAAAATTTATTTCTCAACTCCAAAGGTAACCCCTCCTTTCACTATTTTGTTCTCATACAACTAGGTCTCCAATTTAGTAGCCCTGTCACAAAGGGTTTTCAAGGTGTACTTTTTGACTCGGAGGGTTCTAAACCAACTAACTGCTTTTTGAATACCCATTACCCTGTTTAATCTTCCCGCAAAGTTTGAGGACCTAACTCTCTCTAGCCCCAAATTTCGCTAAAATAACTTTGAAACCTAGGTCTCCATTAGGAATGTTACACCTAACGTTCAAACTGTCATGAATTTCAAGCAAAAGAGGGCATATTAACCATCAAAACCTTCAAAATCTGTAAGAAGACATGTCTCAGATGATTACTTGCAAGTTTTAGCCCCAAATCCAACTTTTAAGCCCGTCAAACAAGGATTTTCTCCTAAACCCTAACTAGGGTTTCTGACTGACCCAGTAGGAGAGAAAATGGTTCTTAAAACATTTTAAGAATGTTTCAAGCCATAAAATTTTAAATGGAGGTCTGTGCAGTCCCTTGTCTCGTTCCTGGGCAGGATTTATAGAGAAAAACACAAACTAACTCATAAAATAAAGAATTTATCCTCATCAAAACAAGGTTCTCTTACCAGACAGGCCTGTGCATGATTAGAAGACAATGGTTATCACCTATTCTCTCTTCCAATGTTTGAAATCAACCATATCATCCTTCTCTCACACCGAATAATCAAATTGCACAAGAGATTCAATGCATTCAGACAAATAACTAGAGTTTCTTATTCAAATATGGCTACTTGACTGTCATTCAACACAGTCCTCTTAGAAAACAGAATTTTTCTTTCTTTCCACCTTCAAGTGAGTTCATTCTCATGTTCCTTCTCCTTCCCACATCGTTTTCCATTCGAATTATCCCCATTCATAATTACCTTTTTTTTAGTTGTGGTCTTAACTCAACCTTACAAGACCCCGTAACTCAAGTTTCATGCTTGAGTCAAGTACTAGAAACAAAGTTTTCAAACAAACACCAAAAAGATAGCTTTTGACCCTCAAGAAGGAACTTACACAATGAATATGCACACCTAAATCATCTTAGACACCTACCTAGACACCAACAAGCCAAAAGTTTGACAAAAAGTGAAATTTCTCCTTTAGAAATTCAAATCAGAGTTTTGGAGGGAAAACTCACACAAGCCAAAATTTGAATTTTGAAGTCCTCCAATGACCTCAGATTACATCAACTAGTCTACTTTGGGCCCCCAAACATGCTCAAAAGGAAATTTTGATTCTATGAAGCTCTCTAAGATGATGCTCCTGCATCATTCTCCCTAGGACAAGAAAGCTTAATCCTTGAGCTTTTGTGTGGCCAAAGATTTTCTTCTTTTTCTGGTTTTCCAGTTGTAGTTGACCTCCTTGAGCTTGTTCATGATTCCATGCCATGAGCATACTGTCTTCATGATCTGCACTATGTCTTGTATCATCATACTTGTCTTTTGAATGAGTTGTCTTCCTTGTGTAGAAGTTGTCGTTGAACTGTATGTGGTCTTCATTACCACTTGCTCATCATTCCACCCCTGTTCCAGCTGTAGATAAACTGATTCTTGGCTGTTTATCGCTATGAAATCATCTTCTTTACTCTGTTTTTGTCCTTCTTGATGCATCATGACCTTAAGGTTTGAAAATAGTATCTTTTGCTTGGATAGATCACTCTCCACTTGCTTCATCATCACCAACTCAACTGATTTACCTGCACAAACATCATGAAAATAAGTTCTAGATTGAAAACTCGAGCCTTAACAGCCCTCTTAGTCTTCTCTTTCATTTCATCTTGGTATTCTTCTTGAACCTGAACTTCATCATCCTTCTTAGCTGTTTCAATCCTCTTCTTTAGACTGTCATCCTCTTTCTTAACAGCTGGTTGATCAATGGTATTCTCATGCTCAAATGCTTGCTCCTTTTTGCTTATTTTTTGTGCTTCTAAGAGCTCTTCTTTGTCCTTCTTTCCTTTGAGGCCGGCACCTTCATTATTCTCTTCTCCTTTGAAGATTGTCTTGGTATTCCTCTTTTCCAACCAACCATTGCCATAGTCTTTAGGCTGTACTTTCCATGTTTCCATCATGTTACACTTCCTTTCAACTGTAGTTTTTGAGGATTCAAGGCTAACTCTGTCTTCCTGCTGCAAGTAAGCCTTTATACTCATTAACATGACTCTTGAATAGTCTTCATTCCATGCACTGCTGTCCTTGAGAGGGTTTAGTGTATGCTTAACACCATTCTTCATGAGAGTATATGTATTTTCTCAACCATCATGAATAACTCTCCTATCAAACTGCCAAGGTCTTCCAAGTAAGACATGACAAGCATCCATGGGCATCACATCACAAATAACTTCATCCTTATAGCTACCAATCTGAAAACTAACAAGACACTGCTCATTTACCAACACTTGATGATTTCTTTGAACCCAATACATTGTATATGGTTTAGGATGCACTAACCTTTGCAATTTTAGCTTTTCTACCATTTCAAAAGACACCAAATTGTCTGTGCTACCATTATCAATAATAAGCTTACAACACTTACCTTTAGACTTGCACATTGTCTTGAATAATGTTCTTCTTTGGGCTGGTTCTTCATCTTTTTGGCTTGGTTTCATCAGCACTCTTCTCATCATCAATGCCTCTCCTATTTCAGGTTCTTCTATATGTGATGGTGATCCCACACTTTCTTCTTCATCAACATGCACAATCTGATTTCTTGCTTCACTTAGGTTGCAGAGATACTGATTTGTGGGATTGAAAAGCCACTAGGGTTTTGTTAGGGCTCCTTTAGTGTTAGTGGCACTCTATTGGTGTGATGCTTGGGCTAGTGGTACGTCGTGTCTAAAGTGGAGGCAAATAGAGAACTCAGAAAAGTATAATCATGAACAACTTCAAGATTAAAGTGTCCATCCCATATGAGATCCTCCCAACAAGAAGTACTTTTCAGCTAGTATTAGCAACTGTGATATGTCTCGTAGGCTATATAAAGAAAATAGAGAGCATGGAGGAGGATAGGTGGCCAAAGGCAGTAACAAAAGAAGAGTTGAACAAAAGAAAGAGGACATGGATGAAACAAAAAAGATATGGATGAATAAGTGGGGCATCAACCTGTAGGAATGCTCTGCCACCAATGAAGAGATTAAGAATTGTGAGTTAAGCACGTGGAAAAAGTAACTCGGTATGAAATGCTACATGAGTGAGGTTAACCATATCTATTAGCAATAGCATGATCAAAAACCTACATAGGGGCAAAAATCAAATGGAAAATGAAGACACACATAGCCCAACTGAGGACTAGATTGTACCAACTTAGATGCAAGATGGGTAGATGGAAGACCCTTCAAAAAAGGTGGAAAGAGAAAATGTGTTTTTTTGCAGATCGGGTGGGATAGAGGCAAAATGACACTACGTAATCCACATATATGACATTTGAGCTAGCTTCCTGGACAATATACACGGGGTATCTATGTTTACCAATTAAAAAAATGTTGAAAAAGCGAGGAACTTCTGATCAAAATACGTTGTAGGAGAATAAACCTTGAGAAGCAGAACAATAGCAAAGATTCAAATGAGGGGCCAACTGCACAAGTCTTCTCCTCTTTTCGACAGCTTCACACTCCTTTGGCTATGTTTTTGTTCTTGGGGTCCCATGGACTGTTTTGGTCTTGCGGATGTTATTAAAATCTCTATCTACCTATCTATCAAATTTAATTTTTACACATTTACGACTATTTCTACCAAGTATTCCTATAGCCTCTCTTTGAAAATATTAGGGCCTTGCTAAGGTTATGTTTAGAAGTGTTTTGAGTCTAGGACAAGCCAGTCATTGTGCTATCTTCCGAGTTTGAGACAGACAATTCACTTGATATCCTATCCATTGATCCTTATCAAGCTTAGTACCAAAGCATGTTTTCCACAGATACTGAACATTGGTGTTGGAACATCTTATAACTATAGCACATCATAGTAAACTGCAGTGCCAAGTGTTGTTGCTGGTACTGAAGGAGCAAGAGTATTGGACATTAGTTGCACACCAGCAATGCTGAGAACAAGAGAACAAGAAAGACACCAATACTAATGATCTGAGCACAAGAGAACATGAAAGACACCAATACTAACGAGTATAAAGGTTGATTAACAGTTAAAGCCAGAAACTATGAGACACAGTGGCATGGAGAGAACTGAGTAGCTTGATTAAGATGTGGAACATTTGTCCGAGGGGATCGACCTGTCACAATATTTGCTTCAAGAGCTTGTTTGGCGAAAAGAGATGGTTTTACCCAACCTCATGTGCCAGACTGCCAACTGGATTCCACTTATCAATGGAGCTCCAAATCAACTTGCTGATGAATGACAAAGTTGCATTGTTGTGAGATAATGACTTTGTTTCAAGATGAAAACAAAGATTGACATTCCCACTTATGAATGAGAAATAGATGTGTGCGTGCGCGTATGTATTTGTATGGTGCATAGTTACTAAATCCTGCTGGATCTACACAAAATCTGGGCAGATCCGGATTTTTCAGATGGCCAGGATGAGTTTGATCTGCCCTTCATCTGAAAAAATAATTTTAATTTTCTTTATTATTATTATTAAAAAAAAAAGACACCCAACATCCTCGTATTTTATTTAATATTATATATTAATATTTTATATCGTGTTATTAGTTTTTTCAATTTTATTTGATAATTTTGCATATTTATGAAATTATTCTCGTATATAATATGTATATATTTCGGACCAGTTTTTCCTGAACTTTTTCAAGAATTCTTGATTCTTGATTTTTGGATTTTGTTTTTCCTTCCGAACAGATCCAAACCCGGTAACTACGGTTTGGTGTACATAACTATGTTCTCCTGCAGATGAGTGTGTGAGTATCTGTCTGTGTGTGTGTCATGCACCTGTGTCCATGTGCTTGTGAAAACCCTGATACGGACTTTACATTGGTATTAAAAATTTTGATTTTTTTTTATCATAGGCTTATTTCTGCTGCATACTAATATTTTGGAAGTATGTTGACATGTTATCTATGATACCTGACAGCCTTGACAGCCTATCTCAATTCTCACCTTCGCAAGAATCTCTTCTCAATTTATTAAATACTGAAATGTGTAGCCTTTTAAAAAGGGTAATGGCCAATCTTGAATGGCAAAGGTGCCCTTTCTTGATCGGCTGTCAGAAATATGATTTCAGTGTTGAGTTAATTATGGCCTTTCTGAGGCCCTGAGGGTATTCAGAAATAAATAAGTTCACTGAGGATAAGTCACATGCTATACTTTTTTCCAAAGAGTTTTTCAAAAATTGCACCTGTTTCGTATAGATTTGTTCTTATCACTTGGGTCTGTGTGCACGGTCAACTTTCAAAAACTACATCTGTTTTGTATAGGTTTGTTCTTATCACTTGGATCTGTGTTCATGGTGATCTTATCAATATGCAATGCACATTTGTATTTCTTTCACATCTTCCCTTTGAAGTATGTTGCTTTGCCCTTAAAATAGCTTTTAAAACAATTCCTACAAAAGATTGTCCTTTAAAACATGTCGCGTTCCTGCTCAAACTAGCTTATAAATTTTCTCTTCAACATTAGGCTATTATTGATGTTTTATCTGATTGTCTTATGAATGCTTTATTGAACTTACCCTACACAATCATTCTTCATCTGGTATACTGTATAAGTAAAACATTTCTACTTCCCCTCTAGTCTAGGCTAGTCTTAAAGACTTTTTTATTCTTCTCACCCAATTGTTGACATATGTTCATCAATTTTGAACTTCTGTCATTCCAGATGGGCCTAGATGCATGCATACTAATGTGCATATTTTATTTGAAACCAGCTATGCTTTTTGTATATGGGCTAACCTTAGATGTTTTGATCCTTCTTGTTCTATTGTTGACATTGCATATATTCATCAATTTTGAACTTCTGTTGTTCCTGATGGGCCTACATGCATGCATGCTAATGTGCATATTTTATTTGAAAACAGCTATGTTTAATTTATATGCTTTTCCAATATGTCATTGATCTCAGAAAGATGTCCAGACTTTAAACTGGTCCATAAGATGCTCTAACACGATGTCATTTATGCTTCAAAAGCTCAACAGACTTTACCTTTCAAAAGAACAAATTGTCATAAAAATAAAGGCACGATTGAAGGCACTAATATTTGGTTGTGTTCATTTCTGCCATCTTGAGCACAGATGCTAATGTTGTATATATGCTATATTGATTGAAATATTTTTTGGTGTCTAGGAAGCTACTTCATTATTTTATACTGTTGGACCTTGCCTCTCTGTATTAGTCGATTCCTCACGCACAAGCGGGCATCAATTTATCTATTTTTGTTTTGAGTATGTTGCATGAGTTCGTGTTTATAGTTTTCTGGTTTCGCCACTGCTCCAACCATGGCAAAGATCAAACATTGTCATACTAGCTGATCTTATTGAAAAGGTACAAGGATGACCCATCTAAATGGCTCTTTCATTTTCATTAGCGATTGCAGTAAACTTTTGCTATTGCTTTGATACTTATAGGTTCTCAATGATTTGAGTGTTACAATCTGAAATTAAATGCTTAGATACGCACATGGAGTCTTGGTCAAGTTAGGTTTGTTGGCTTAAGTGCAAGCATGGTATTATAACGGGCACAAAGAGGAAAACAACCATTGACTTTACCCCTATACCGACATCAAATAAATCTGTATGCAACAAGTTTGTGAAACATTTGCCTGATTTATTTCTAGCTTAGTTTTTGTTTGCACTTGCCTTCAGTGTTCAAAATTGAGCCTGTCAGAGCCTGTCTAAGGGCTTCTAACATGTCAGAAAAGTGCACTAAGGAAATTGCCTGTAATTGTTTTTTCAAAATATAAAAGCTATTCAGCAATATGGAAATTTAACAATTTATTTTAAGTGTCGTATGAAGGGCAGAAATTAAAAATGCCACCCAGCAGACTCGGCAATATCAGCACAGCAGATCATTGGAAATCGAGAGGTAGATAGGTGTTTACAGTTTGATCAGACTGAGAATCCAATTGTCACTTATCAATTGTCAGCAAAGCAATAGTCTATTAAAATAATAAAAGAAATTAGAGTCCAATTGAGGTGAGCAAAGCAAGGATGGCTCTGGTTGACTGATGAGTGGTGCATTAAAACATCAAATTAATTTTTCCTCCCCGCCCTCACCGAACATGTTCATCTGAATTTCTAAGATGCAGCCTGCAGACTTGCAGATATCATAGTAAATTATAATTCACTAAATTGTAGCAGCCTTGTAGGGACTCATGAGTCTGACTATTAAATGGTGTGAGTTGGGATTTTGGAGTGGCGATGTTTTATATTTTAAGTTGAATCCATGTTGTAGCATCTCAAACCAAAGGTATGAACCTTTTTAGATCCTCAGGTGTTGTTGAAATAAATCGTGTTTTTGCCTCTTGCTGTTAGGCTTGCTCTGCAAAGCTTGGAATGATATAATTCGTTCTACACTTCTTAGCTCCTTTCTGTTATTTCTGATATAATTGCCTCTTGCTGCTGATCTTGACAACTCTTGGTGCTTGTCATAAGCACCATCGCAGCTCGCCATCTTCCATCATGTATGCAAGCTTTTCATCCTAGCATTTGTGTTTTCTTTGGTGTTGGGCTTCATGTCTTTGTGCTCACGGTTTGAATCTCCCTCACCTTGATCTTGAATCATTTGCACATGCGCGCAAGCTCGAATTCTTCAAGTGCTTCATAGGCTTAGATATGTCAGTCTTCATCTTTTCACGTAATATTTCTCTCATTTATCTTCACTATAAGAGCAGGTTATGTGCATTATCGTTGTCAATGTTTTTGAGCTCCTTTTGGTATTCAGGCCTTGCGATTCTCTCCGCAGACATCTGAACTCGATTGTTTCCAATGGACTTTCACCTTTGTTCTCATGTCATTCGTCATGTTTCAACATGGGTTACCTTTTTTTTGAATGCTTTCACCCAGTATCCTCTGGTTATCACCTTTTTCTTGGCCTCAATTCACAGGGAAGGTTTTCTCCATCCACATCCTTTAAATAGCCTGTAACTTGACGTAATAGCCTTTTTTATTGATAGTGTACTTTTACCTATCCCAGCACGAAACATGCACGAGGATTTGTGACTAAAGAATTTTGACTATCTTCACAACTTGAACAGGGAGCCTGATTACCTTCCTTAGGTAAAGGGGGTTTCTAACTTCTAATATATGGTGGATTTATAACAATTGTTGTTTCCGACTCAAAATCCCACTTTATACTTACATATCGAGATAGTTTCAAAAAGAGATAATTGGAGTTCTTACATATTTCAGTTTATCCACAGTATTACTGGAAAACACAGACTCTAAAATAGTGAAGATGGACAACTTAATAGAGGCACAAAGCAGAGGAAATCGGAAGAATTGCAAGCTTGGCCATAATTCTGCCACAAGGAAAAGTGACTATAAAGAAAATGTTAGCTTTATTGACATTTCCTACAAGCACATAACTATGCCATTAACTGGCTAAGGAATTAATAATATACCAAACGAAGAAATCCCCTACAATCTTGTCCTACAACTGCATTTTTCATAGAGTCAATGCAAAAGATTATGGCTGCATTATGCCACTGATTATTTTAGAAATGGAGGCCAAGTACCGATTCATAGGTTTTTGTTGTACAGGGTAATACACTTAAAAGTTCCCTATCTTATAGTTTGGTACATCCCATCTTTTCCCATGCCATCAAATGTTGATATTCTAGTCCCTGCACAAAGTGCGAAAATGAGCACACAAGTTCATTGTTATGAATTCCATTAGAAAATAAACTGGTGTAAAACATAAATTTTAAAATAAAAGAATATAAAGAATAACGTTAGAGGTTATTGTTCTAGGTCGTGGCCACTGGAGAAGCCACTTTGGCATATGATCAAACCCCACAGGAGTAAGCTTGAGAAATGGATTTATTTCCATTCACTTTGCATCAAGTTCATAATTATGTCCGTTCAGAATTAAAAAATGCTCTTAGCTGCTGGCAATGTCTAATTACACGCACTCTCTTGGTTTTTAGGCTTATTTTAGGGATTACTAATTAAATAGATTGTCTTTTTAAATGGCTACGCAACTCTAATGTGGATCAGGGTATTTGATTTTAATCTGTTTGTCGGAGCTTACCCTCAAATGAATGTGTGTATGCATGTATCTTGTTCATTGCATTAAATGTACTTACATTTTAAGTGGAAATGCTCTTCTTACACATGATTGATGTAAACTAGTATATTTGGAGTCCAAGCTGATGTTCTTAATTTTATAATCACTAATTTAAAAAATAAGCTCTCATTTTATAAAGTTTGTTCTTAATTTTGTGACGTGTGAACTTGATTTATTTTTGTCATTTGAAGTGTAAAATATTTATGGTACTTTTCATCATTGAAAGGTTGGTGTAATATTTACTGTTCACAATGAAATTCAGACTAACCCTTCAAATTTGATCACTGCTTGCCTTTACAACTTATACACCATTTTGAGTGGACCTTCTCTAGTGAAGTAATGTCCATTTCTTCTCCACAGAGATGTCTCAAACACTGGTGTCTTGAGTTGTCTTTTTAAAATTGTTGTTGATATTTTGCTTAATCTCACTGCTTATACATTTATACATGCAGCTCTGAGAAATTACCCCCTTTTGGAAAAGCAATACTGGATTTTGTAGGCACTTCAGAAATATTATACTCCATAGAGTGCAATAGATTATATCAAAACACAGAAGACTAGCCAGCAGCAAATGAAATTAAACTTACAATGGAATATTGTCACCCATTTGGAGGCAAAATTGGTGCAGTCTGTATAACTGTACTCTTTCAATGAGCTAAGCATGAAACATAACATTCTTACATGTTTTTTTTTCATTTTCCAGAGAGATCGGGTAGAAAAATTTCACCCATGTCTTGGGACCAGCGTCTAAAGATTTCTGTAGACATTGCACGTGGTTTAAATTATCTACATTCTGAGAGATGCTTGCCACATGGTAATCTCAAAGCAACAAACATCATGCTAGATGGTCCTGATCTTCATGGGCGACTTTCTGATTATGGCCTGCAACGGCTGATGACACATAGTGGGACAGCAGAGCAGTTATTAAATGCAGGCGTCCTGGGATATCGGGCTCCAGAACTGGCCTCTGCAAAGAAGCCAAGCCCCTCATTTAAGGCTGACATATATGCTTTTGGGGTGATCTTGTTGGAGATATTAACAGGAAAGAGTGCAGGTGACATCATATCAGGTCATATGGGGGCAGTTGATCTTACAGATTGGGTAAGGCTATTAGCAACTGAAGGACGGGGAGCCGAGTGTTTCGATCCTACTCTCTTGGCCATTGAGGAGGTTCAAGTACCTGCAAAAGGAATGGATGATATGTTATCTATTGCTCTTAAGTGCATCCACCCTGTGTCTGACAGACCCAACATTAAGTCTGTTTATGAAGACCTAACATCTATATTGGCCTGAAATCTTATGCCTTGTAAGATTATTCGAGGCCTCTATAAATGCATTTTTAAAGTATGATTGTGAGTCTCGTTGCAATGACTCACAGGAAAGAATTAAGATGAATGTGAAAAGTTTTTGTGATTGCCATTTCCATGTCAATTTTTCCAACCTTGGAATGCAAGAAATCATTCATCCTAAGAAGTTTATGGATATACAATCATTCTTGTTTTGGTGTTTCTTGAGAATTTTAGAGCAAGTAGAATCTAAGAACTGTAGATATTTTCTTATTGGCCTTGAAGAGAGAATGTTGCGGGAGTCTTTATTTTCAGTGTGTTCTGATGTGAGTTTTTATGGTATGGTGCCATTGCCTTCTCCATACCATATTCATTATTAGATTTGCATTGTTTCCTGTTAAGGGTGCTTGCAAACTTTATTTTCGGGTAATGCTAGAGAGTGACGGTCCCATATTTGAAGGAAGTTCAATAAATGTAAAATGTAAAATGTATGATGTATTACAGTTCTCCCCACATATTGTCGAGTCCAATATCTGTGCTCGTCTTCCTATGGTCAGCATCCAAGGGAGATAAGTCACATATTTATTGATATTGGCTTGTATAGTCACTGATACATAATATAGCCCTAATGCACCCCCATCTATATATAGATGGCCATCGACCTAATCCCTCAATCTTAGAGTAGAGGCACCACCTATTGATTTAGGGCGCGGAGAGAGGTAATGGGGGAGGGTTTAGGTTGAGTGGTTTGCTGCGCTCACTCCTCGAGTGCATAAGTGACACTGGTCTATCGATTGAGTGCTTCATATATAGTCAGATACTGAATTTTCTACTAATTAAGGTAAAATTAGTTTCCATGTCCAATTTCAGCGACAACAATTTTAGATAGGAAATTATAGCATTTTATCATTGATGTTACAAATGCTTTTGGCTTCGTTCATGTAGGTGTAGGCGGAGCCTCTCAGATTACATATATGGGCTTAAGCTTGCTACTAGGGTAAAGGCTTGTAGTTTCTATTAGGATGGTCATAGAATCCAGCACCTCATTTTTTGAGCATTGCAAAGCTATATTTAGTTCCTTCAACGGAAGTTTTATCTAAGGGAAGGGTACTGTTTGAGCCTCGAGTTAACTAATCCAAAATAAAAAATTTCAAATTAAGTTTGGTGGCCTAGGAATATATTAACACAATCTTACTAGACTGTAAAGTATAGTAAGGGAAGGGTGGTATTTGATCCTTGAATTAACTAATCTAAAATTTAAAAAAAAAATCTAACTTTGGTGGTTTAGGAAGGTTAACATAACGTTTTAAAAATTGAAATGTAAATTACATAATATAAAATGAGCTATGAATGGGAACTTTTGTTGCTCAAAGCATATGGAAAGCTTCACAATTATGGTAAAGGCTTGAACCTTTAGCACGCACTTAGAATTCAACGTCTCTTTATTTGAGCATTGTAAAGCTATTTGGAGTTCAAAAGAAATAAAGTCTGGTAAGCGAGGGGTAGGATTTGAGCATTGAGCTACCCAATCTAAAATAAAAAAACTCAAATCTAACTTTGCCCGATCTAGGAATGTTTTAATCTAACTTTTTAAAAACTGCCATAACATGAGAGAGGATTTAGTTTGAGTAGCTTGCTATACTCACTCCTCGAGTGAATAAATGACCTCAATTTGTTGTTCGAGTGCCTTGTATTATAGTCCATCAAGGTAATTATTTTCTATATCCAATTTCAAAATTATGAAATAAACAACAATTTTAGATATGAAATTAATGTTTTATCATTGATGTTACAAGGCTGCTATCCTTCAATACCATCCTTCTTATAGGTGAAGCTTTCAGATTACATATACGAGCTTAGCTTGCTACCACCTTTCAAGGGATAACGATTTCCACATTCTGTAAGCATGGTCATAGATACGACATCTCATCTGCTGAGCATTGCAGCCTTCAATCGAAGTAGAGTCTAGTAGAGTAGTGTTTAAGCCTTGGACTAACCAAATCCAAAATTAAAAAAACTCAACTTTGGTGTTATAGGAATGTTTTAATGTAACCTTTTATAAACTGAAATGTTTTAGGCATGTTTTTTCTTAAGAAGTTGTTGGGAATGTTGCAAAGGTTGCTCCTCTCCAAGATGATAGCAAACATCCCATTCTACCAAAATTGTAGGATAGCTTGGTTTAGTGAGTGTTGGATAGAGGATCGGGACACCATATGCAATACCACAAAGTGCCTCAAAGTTCTAAGACAACTTTAGAGGGTTGGGTAATGCCTTGGGTGGAGATGGGAGGGAATTTTGCAAAACATAAGGGATGTTTTGGGCATGATAAACTTGTGGAGCACCAAAAGAAGGACTAGGAAGCAAAGGATCTTCTTGTTTTTGGAATGGAACAATGGATTTTTCTTTATTTGCACAAGGGGAGGAGAATTTGAGATGGTGAGGGAAGAATGGAAGCAATGGGGATGGGTTCCTTTGGCAACCTGAATGAGAATCTTCTCAACTTGCAATGTAATTGTAAAAGCCTGAGGAAGAGTATTGCCTCCTAAAGTTTGGATCAATACATCTAAATCAACATCCAAGGACCTCAAATAATACAAGAATGTCATACCTTGTGAGGGTTTGAATTCTTGAGGATTTTGAGCCATGTCCTTGAGAATCTAATGTTGAAATCTAAGATAAACTCCATTAAAGCTCATTGTATTTTGCTAAGGTGTTCCATGAGAGAAATAACATTTGCATTCTCCTTAAACTAGTTGTGTAGTTGTTCTCCCATTGATCCCATGTGGAAATGGATTATGGAGCCAAACTGTTGTACCAATCTCTTACTTTACCTTTAAATGATGAAACAAGAAGCCTAAGGCAAATGTTTTTTCTCTAATATTGTGAATGACACAATGGTTTGCTATATCTTGAATGTGATCAATAGGAGATTGATCTCTATTTCCATGGAAAAGAGGTAGGTTTTTAGGGCTGTTTTGGGGATATCATCCCACTTGTTGCAAATGAAGGGGGAAAGAACTAAAAGAAGAGAATAAAAGATCTCTTTGGAGAGCCATGAGAGAAATGGAAACATGAAAATGAGTGGAAAGATGAAGGGGACAATTTGCAGACTCAGAGAATGAGTTTCTTGAATAATGGAGTCGCTTGATGTGTTTGGAAACTACCTCAAAGGTTGGATATCACTAAGAACACACCAAACTTGGTGAAATGAAGTTGTAAAACTCTTCAAATTTAGTCCCACCGGGCGTGCAAAATTGTTGGAGCTCAAAATTGCACCCTTCTCTAAATCATGAAGACCCAAAATTTTGAGGCAACATGAGACTGTCTCCAAGTGTGGGACTTGCAGCTTGAGACAAACCTCCGAAGAAGGATGACTTCCTTTACCTATTCCTAATGCTAAATTACTCTTACAATTGAAAACACAACTAATTAAGCCTAGTCTAAACATTCCAAGGGACTAGGGTTAGAAAGAGATGCATGGAAAGGGAAATCCTAAGCTAAAAAAGGTGATATCACCAAGAAAATGGGGAAAACACTCTCCATGAGGGAAAATGGGAGAAAATGGTGATGAAGAGCGCAAACATGAGTGTCATAGATCAAAACAACACTCAACCTTCCATTTTCCATGCAAACACAACAAAAATAGATCCTGTAAAGTGGAAAAGCATACACAACACACCTACAATGGATGAAGAGACAAGAAATGCAATAAAACACAAGCCTAGGGCATAAAACAACCACAAAACATGACTGCATTGCCATGGAAGGATGCACAGTCCATTACATTGAGTGAAGAAGGAACAAACACATTGTAGGAGTCTAAATTTGAGGCTTGTAACTCATACTTGCTCGGGAAGCCATTATGGCATGGTGCCTTTACAAATTGAGAGGGTCCCGCCTAAATATGAAAGCACTTGCCAATATATAGAAAATGAGAGAGAAAAAGGGGGAAAAGGGAGGGAAATTCACCACTTGTGCTTCAACCACCAACAACATGCTATAAATGACCTGTAAAATCACATGGGCACCTTACCTAACCATTCCCCCATGTCACTTTGCTTGCAGGAGGAGGTATGGGCACCATTCACCATTAATTATGGGTAGTTGAGTTGTTTGAATTGCACTTTTCACCTCCAATCATGTTTTTGCCCTTTTCACCCCAAAAATCCATCTTTTTCTTTGTTTCTTGTTGCCAAAATGGAGCCCTTGACGAGACGATTCCAACGCCGCCAATTTTTTCCAGCAAGCCTTAAACAATCGGTGCGTTATGTTTCCTTGTGTTGCGGATGGATTGGGTTATTGGGGTAGGATTGGAATTGGGGAATTGTTACCCTTGTGACACTCGTGCTCGCCTTTTCCGTTTCAGTGGATGACACTTCCATGCTCCTTGTTGGTTTAGTCAACTATGCAAAATATCGGTGGCTGTCACACCTCGTAATTTTTGTCTACTTCATTGAATGGAGTAGGTCGTAAATGCAGTGTGGGTCAAGTGAGCCGGAGTATGAACACTGTTGCGAAGCTGTATATGCCGCCACACGTACATGTGCATAACATGTAAAGGATGTGCACACTTACTTGTAGTTGCATGTGCATCTCCACAATAGTGCTTGTCATTCGACACACGTGGTGTACACGACATGTATGACAAATTCTTTCCTTAGCAAGCTCTTGTATGTATTTACCCTTCCGGGTACGTGGATTTGATCTGACAAGTGTTATTGTTTGATTTGATCTGCATGGTAATGAGTAACTATTGTGCATCTTGCTTTGTTGAATGCGATGGAGGCAAATAGGCACATGTATAACTACAACACATATCTTGCAAGAAATAATAATTGTATGATGCGACTAAGTTGATCGATTTGATTTAGTTGATCTTAGATCCTAACTTGCATCCTGTAAGTGCCGCATGATATGTTGTTATAAAAGGGTGAGCGGATAACGTCAATTTGTATATTGAATTGAGGTATAAGATGTGAAGCTATTCATGCAAGGTAATATGGATTACCATGCAATTAAGTTTTTACTTGGCCTTGATCCTTGACATTTGACTATCAGCAGGGTTTGTTTTCTATTAATAATTCTTATAACTAATGGGTAAGCTGTTTCATGAATGGTATAAGGTTAGATGGTTTTGCATTATGAAGATTTATAAAAATTGTTTGACCTTTTGGGTAAACAATTGGTAGTATGGTCTTTGCCCATAATAGAGAGTTTTAATCATTAGAGGATAATAATTTGGTCCTCAACCCAACTTGCATGGCAATGAGTGTTAATGGATAGAGGTGAAACAATTTAAGAGGTCATCGAACCGACCCATGCAAACCTTTGAATATCAAATTGTTTGTTTAAAAATAGCAATCTTCGACCGATCGATTTGGTTGACCAAGCGATGCAAGTCAAAAGATTTAATAATTAATTTTGAGATTCCTTAAACACCCGGCTAAGTTTGGTTGGAGGAGAAAATGGAAGGCGGTGGCGAAGGGTTTGAGGCCACACGTGGCACAAAGCAATTTGTTGGCATTTAATTCGAGCGGAGCCTTGGGAAACCCAAAGCTTCTCCAAGAAGCTTGAGCTAACTCAAAGTTGCATTCTATTTTACTTCCAAAAAATGGAAGGCGGTGGCGAAGGTTTGAGGCCACTACGTGGCACAAAGCAATTTGTTGGCATCTAGTGCAGGAACAAAGCCTCGGGAATCATGAAGCTTCTCCAAGAAGCTACCGAGCTAACTCAAAGTTGCATTCTATTTTACTTCACTTCTTTTTGATTTCGAGCTCTCCCTCAAGCCGTGGGCACTGTGCATATAATCATTGAATTTGTTAGTTTCAAGGGGAGGTGTTATAAATTTATGTAGTTATGAGTTGTTATTTTTGACAAAGTGTGACGAGTGTGTGTGGGTGTTGAGGGAAAGATCTTCTTAAAGGACTCTTGCTTGATTGTGGAAGGCATTGTCGTCATTGACAAAGAAAATAGAGGAAAACTTCTAAGAAGATATCAAGGGTTTAACTGCCTCGGACATGATTTGTTCTCTCCCCTATCAACTTATTCCATTTGGTATTTGCATAAATAAAATCTCTGCAATAGCTCTTTATGTTTGATCTATGGCATCTATGCGATAAGGCTATTGGTTTTATTGTTTGTTTGATATTGATTACTAGGTATTGTCGTTTGATTCAACTTTGAAATATGGGCATTAAGGTGATTTTTAGATAGTTACAATAACTTATTGTAGTTGTTGGTTTTATGCTATTTTAGGGTGAAATAAACCCCTCTTTTGGGTTATGCATTTTCTATTCTTGTGAATACCCATCTTACATTTGGGCTTATGTGTTTACTTATATAGTAAAACACGGTTCGAATATGGCTTTATTCGATTGTTTGGAAAACAATGGTTTCAACATACCATTTAATGGTATGCATTTAGGTCTTTGTTAAAGGGGATTGAATATTCTTTGGCTTTTCGTTTGTAAAAGCGTGTCTAGGTTTCATTTACAAGACCCGCATAGGGTCGATTTATTGTAATTGGCCCTTGTAGTTGATTTACCCAAATACCCATTTGGTTCGGGCATTTTGGGTATCACAAATGATTGTTACCCGATCAACCTAGACGTATGCATAAAAAGTGCTTTTGATATCTCATTTATTTTGCTCTCAGAGAAGTTCGAGTTCGAATCCCTACTATAACATTTAGAAACTCTGTTTGTTTTGTTGAGACAAATCCGAGTTATTTTATAGTTTGTTATTGAGCTATTATTGGCTTTGTTGTTATGGATTCGAGGATGAATCCGGACCTTCTAAATGTGTAAACATGATTTTGTCGGGATGAGGGTGAAAAATATATTCACCAAGTTAATTAAATGTAAAGTTAAACATTATAACATAAATGTAAATGTAACTATACAACATAAATAAATTAAATAACACATAGAACACAAATATAACGTGGAAAACCCCTAAATGGGTAAAAACCACGGAGAATAAATCCACTATCGAGAAAATTTTACATCCACTAGTCTAGTAACTCCCTCCTCACTTCTATTCCTTGTATTTACCAGGATTTACCTTCATATTCCCATTGGAATATTATTTGATCAATATTCGATATAATTCAATATCTTGAATATATGACCTAAGGTCATATTTAAATAACCCGAAGGGTTATGTCCTTCTTAAGTGACGGGCACACCCGATTTAATTAGTTAGTTAATTAGATTAACCAACCACCTAATATAAAGTTTATATTTAAATAATAAGAATATAGTTTATTCTATATTATTTAAATATAAACTATATATTATGATACACTTAATATTATAGTTCTAACACTCCCCCTTAATATTAAGTGGGGATCCATATGCCAACATTACTGTTTTTGTACAACAAGATTTACAAATCCATAAACCCTAAAGGTTTAGGCTAGCACATGTATTTGTGAGACT
The DNA here is from genome assembly GCA_018340775.1 of Taxus wallichiana var. yunnanensis. Classification (NCBI taxonomy): domain Eukaryota; kingdom Viridiplantae; phylum Streptophyta; class Pinopsida; order Cupressales; family Taxaceae; genus Taxus; species Taxus wallichiana. Next base: position 550,287,310 of record CM031241.1, read on the forward strand.
AAATCTCACCGTTTCTCGTGGAAATATTCTTATACCGCATCTCTAGGATCCTTTTATAACACAAGGACCTCCTTTACAAATAGATGCACACTAGATTGTATTTTTCGTAAACTCTATCAGTTTACTTAGATCATACAAGATCTTTTTACAATGCTTTTAAAACCATAATAGAAGTATAGAGGAGAAGGAGTCAATCAACCGACCGACCGTTAGGAGGTGACATTGCCATGCACACTCACCCTCAATGACAACACCGAAAGGCAAGCATTGAAGCGAAACTTGCATAACTTCGCATAAAGACACAATGGTTTCGTAAACAAGTCTGCAACTTGATCTTGATCGGGCAAGATCTTTGAAATCTATATCATTCGAGAGAACTTTCTCGCGAATAAAGTGCATATGTATTTGTTATTCAATTTTTCCCCTCTAAAAAATTGGACAAACACGACCTTGCACATTGAGGAAATGGAGGGATTAATTCAGTCATGGGAGCTTGCATTTTGAGGTTGGTTGAATAGGTTTAAGCGAAAGTGAACATTGCGAGAGAAATTCGAGAAATGAAGAAATTCTGAAGTTCGAAATTTAGACTTCGGAGGTGGGGCCTTTCGGAGGTAGGAGAAGCAGGTAAAACAAGAAAAAGGCCCGAAAGCCTGAAACCTCAAAGTATGAAAAGGTTTGTGATTTTTCAGGGTCAACTCCCCTTTCGGAGTCAACGACGCCATAGATCGGGCATGTTGAAGGTCTGAAACTCGAAGTCCAAAATTTGGACTTCGAAGTTTAGGAGGTTTCATGTGCCCAAATGGATAAACAAGTCCCGAAAATCCGAACCTCAAGTCCCGAAACCCCGAAAATGCAAAGGTCCGAAACCCAAAGTCTAAATTTTAGACTTCAAGGTTTCAGCATTTTGGAACTTTGAAGCCCCCGGTTCGTGAAAATCACAACTCGAAGTCCGAATTTCAGACTTCGGAGTTTCAGAGGTTTCATGCGCTTAAGCGGATGAACAATAACATCAACCCCCGAAGTCAAAATACTCGAAAGTCTAAAATTTTGGACTTCGTTGCGAGACATTTCAAATTCTAAAGAAACAAAGCCAACCACTCACAATTAATGCAGTATGGCACCCCAATCTTTAGATAGCCATAACTTTTGACTGGGAGCTTGGACTTGCTCAAAATCAAGCTTTTGGAAAGCTCTCGGTGTCCTCTATAGTTAAGTGAGACTAAGTTATTCAAAATGAAGAAATACATTTTCCATTTTAGAGGGTGTTTCCAAATTTCTCACCTACCCAAATGATTAGGTATGGGCTCCCTTTCTTGCCCAACAAGGAAAATTACAAGGAGGTATTGGTTTTGTAGTGGCACCCATCATTGTTGCAGGAGATTTTAATGTATTTTAGGGTGGTTGAAGCAAGATTTTGAGTTCTTCTCTCTTCCTTCTCTCATTCTTCCTATATATTGTAAGGAGGGGCATTTTCAAATGTTGGATAATTCTATTTTACACCCTATCTTTTCTCTTGTTTGTAAGTGAATTTGTGGAGTCCAAACCTCCCATTAGAGATGTAATGCAAGTTGTGCCTCTTGCCAGTTGTTATGCCTTCGTATCAAATCAGAGAAATAATATAAGTTTGTGGATGAATTTCAACCCTCTCTTGTGTTCATTTCTTTCTTCTGATCTCTCATTGCAATCTTGGTTATATGTGTATGGTTATTGTATTACATGTCTAATGGTTTGGTTTAATGGTTAGTGGATTCTCATCAGTGGATTGATCTGTGGTGTATTTTCATCCTCCTTAATCTAATTGTGGTTTCCATCTCCATGTAAATCAGGTGTCCAACATTCCTTTTGGTGCATCACCTCTGTTAGTTTAGGTTTAATTTCTTGTAATCTTCTTAACCCTGTCTCCTTGGCAAGTTATATTAGACTTTAGAGTAGATCCTTTATAATTTGGATGTGTGCATCGGAATAGAGGATTATGAACCAACCTTCATCCAGGAGGGTTATCTTGATCAGAAGTCCCACACTTTGGGATAACTCTATGTCTCGACGAATCACACGGATGCCTCAACTATTCACTATGCAAAGCAATCAATGGTCGTGATTTCGCCATAACATTATCTCGATATGCTTCATTCTTTGATGTTGAACTGGATTCTTAATGAGAACAATGCAACTCTGGATATCCCATAGAAGAGGAGCACTTCCTTTAGCTTCCATGCGCATCTCTTTCATGACCTCTTCACCACATGACTTCTTTTGTTGCTTCCATTACACTTCTATATTCTACCTCAGTAGAAGAAATGTAAACTGTTGGTTACTTTTTACTGCTCCAAGTAATGGCACCTGCACCAAACTTGAATACATATCTAGTTGTAGATTTACGATCTATCACATCACTAACATGGTTAGAATCACAATATCCATATAAATATGCATTGTTAGAAGAAATATAATGTAAACCAAAATTAATTGTGCCCTTTATATAATGCAAAATTCTTTTTGCTAATTTTCAGTGATCCTGATAAAGTTCCTGCACAAACCTTGAAACAATCCCTACTACATAAGCAATTTCAAGTCTAGTAATAGTTAGATAAATCAAACTACCTACAAGTTTCTGTACAAAGTAGGATTAGCTTTTTCACATGCAGGTTTAGGATCAAGTTTACATCCTACTTCTATAGGAATAAAACAGGTTTACAATCAAGCATATTAAACCTTTTAAGTAAATTAGTTATATATTGTGATTGAGATACTACAATAGAATTTTTATCTTGAAATATAGCCATGCCCAAAAAATGATGCAATAATCCTAAGTCTGTCATCTCAAAATATTGCATTAATTTTGCTTTAATTTTCATAATTAAACTGTTAGAATTACTAGTGATAAGTAAATCATCAACATACAATACAATGAGAATGATAGCATTTTCTTCAATTTTAACAAATAAATCATTGTCAAATGAACAATTAGAAAAACCAACTTCATTGAAAAAATTGTTAATCTTAGAATACCAAGCTCTAGGAGCTTGTTTTAAACCATATAAAGATTTTTTCAATTTACAAACATACATTTCTTTACCTGGTTCTTCAAAGCCTTTAGGTTGGGTCATATAAATTTCTTCTTTTAAATCACCATTCAAAAAAATATTTTTGACATCCATTTGATGGATTTCCCAACCATACTGAGCACTAAGGCAATCAAAATCCTTACTATGCTCATTTTTGCAATTGGTGCAAATGTTTCCACGTAGTCGATACTAGGTTTTTGAGTAAACCCTCAAGCTACTAGCTTGGCTTTGAATTTATCTACACTACCATCTATTTTATATTTAATATTTTATAGCCATCTAGATCTGACTATACTTCATTTTTCAAGAGGAGGGACTAATTCCCAAGTTTGATTTTTAATCAAAGCAGAATATTTAGATTTCATAGCATCTATCCATCTTTCGTCAGAAGAAGCTTCTTTGAAATATTGGGGTTCAAGTTCATATAAAGTCATCAAAGCATGATATGTATGATGACTTTTGGTCATTTTTGAAGGTTTTCAGGATTAGAGTCTTGAATAATAGACTCAACCCATCTAGGTCTTTTAGTTACAGAGGAACTAGGAACAATCTCATTTTCAATTATAGGTTCAACACTAGTTTCTTCATCACATACATTATTTTCACAATTTTCATTTTCAAATTCATTTTCATTTTCATTAGAATCATCATAAATAATAGAAGATGAAGAAGAAGAACAAAAAGGTTTTTCCAAGATTTTAACATTCCTATTTTCTATAACTTCTCTTTTTGATGGATCAAAGATCCTAAGACCTTTAGTTTTGACATCATATCCTACAAAGATACAAGGAAAAGAGGTTTGATCAAGCTTCTTTCGTTTTGATTTCGAATGAAGAGGGAAGCTAGGCTACCAAAGATTCTCAAATGAGACACACTTAGTTTTTGATTTGACCACTTTTCTAGAGGAGTGGAATTTACTAAGGATTTAGTGGGAACTCTATTCAAGATATGAACAACAAGTGTTCATAGCTTTAACCTAGAGGAACTTAGGAACTTGAGCATAATGCATCATGGTTCTAGCCATTTCCAGAATAGTGCGGTTTTCCTTTCCACAATCTCATTCTGCTAAGGGGAATAAGGAGTAGTCAGTTCCATTTGAATGCCACATTCAACACAAAATGAGTCAAATTCTTGACTGACATATTCTCCCCCATTATCAGTTCTAAGCCTCTTAATTTTATACCTAGAAGAGTTTTCAACTAAAGCTTTAAATTCTTTAAATTTTGACAAAACACATCGATTTATTTTTAATGAAATACGACCAAATCATACGAGTGAAATCATCAATGAAAGTGACAACATACAAAGAACCATTAAGAGAAGGAACTTCTAGGGGTCCTCTAACATCACTATGGACAAGTTCTAAAGGTTCAAAAGAGTTATCATCATGATGACTGTGAAAAGGATTAACATATTGCTTACCACGTAAGCATCCTTCACAAGTTTCATGATTTTGGGAAATAGGTGGCAGACCAGTTACTAGGTTTAGTCGAGACATGTTGTACATGCTCTGAAGTTGACATGACCTAGCCTCTCATGCCACAATTACATGTCACTTCTTTGAGTTTTCAAACAAGAAGTAGAAGGAAAGCTAGAAAACACATACAAACCATCTCTTTAAATGCCTTCAACTATAATAACATTATGTTCATTTTTAATAAACCATTTATCCTTTAATAATGTTACACTATAGTTATTTTGAGTTAACTAAGAACAAGAAAACAATTTCATTTTAATTTTAGGAACTAATAACACATTGTTTTTTTTTTTGATGATTAAACGCTTTTGGATGGAGCTATGGCGGAGGCGAGGCCCCATCCATACAAAGAAAAGAAAAGAGAAGAAGAAGAAGAAGGGAGAAGGGTGGGCTGAAAACAACCAACCGGAAGAAGGGAGGAGGAAGGAGAAAGAAGAAACAATGTTGGCAAGAACCGACATCGGGGAAGAACAAGAGAGAAGGGAAGAGACCAAAGAACACCGAATAAACAACGCCACCAGAGGAAAAACCAAAAGATCAATGGTACTGAGTACCGCACGGAGATTTACTTCTCGAAGAAGAAGACTAAACGCATCGCCAACATAATCTTTGAGCTCGTTCTGCTTGTTTCTATTGTGTTCTACCTTTTCGCCTATTTAGGAGCAACTTTGTTGGACCCTAGACACGTGGAGGGTCTGCGCTCGTTTGGGGACCTAGCCTTTGGATTTTACCTTTGAAGTTGTGCTTGATGAGGCATGTGGAGGCTTCCGTGGCTCTTCCCATGCTTAGAATTTTCAATGGCCGATGTAACTTTCTTGGGCTTTGACCACGTGGAGAGCTTGCGCTCGTTTGGGAATCCGCTTGTTTCTATTGTGTTATACCTTTTTCGCCTATTTAGGAGCAACTTTGTTGGACCCTAGACACGTGGAGGGCATGCGCTCATTTGGGGACCTACCTTTAGATTTTACCTTTGAAGTTATGCTGATGAGGCATGTGGAGGCTTCCGCTAGCTCTTCCCATGCTTAGAATTTTCAACGACCGGCCGATGCAACTTTCTCGGGCTCTGACCACGTGGAGAGCCTGCGCTCATTTGGGAATCTTTATTTTAAGCATCATACCAAAAGTGCGCCTAAGAGACACGTGGAGGCCTATTTGACCTTTTTATAATTTTTCTTTTCCACCTATTAAGGAGCAACTTTGTTAGACCCTAAACACATGGAGGGCCTACACTCATTTGAGGATCTACCTTTGGATTTTACCTTTGAAGTTGCGCTAATGAGGCATGTGGAGGCTTCCGCTAGCTCTTCCCATGCTTAGACTTTTCAACATGGTGGTACAACTTTCTCGGGTTCTGACCACGTGGAGAGCATGCACTCATTTGGGAATCTTTCTTTTAAGCATCATACCAAAAGTGCATCGAAGAGACACGTGGAGGCTTCCAATGGCCTTTTTATACTTATCCGATTATTTCGGAAACTTGCAACGTAGATAAACAAAGGGGAAGCCCAAAAATGCCATAGTTGGAGGACAAGAGACCAAATTGCCGAGCGAATCCGAAGCTAACGACTAAAAAAGAAATGCTCTCATGGGGGAGCAATGCGTCATTTTTGTAAGGAAACAAACCATTCATGTGAAATTATAGAAGGAATCCCTCGCCACACCTTTGTGTCACTAGAAATTTTAATGGCGATAGAATAATCAATCGCTTGGTTGGCAAGAAGATCCATGACATTATTAGCTTCTCGAAAAACATGTGTGATGTGCCAACTGCTAAGTTTCGAGCCAATAGAGGATGTTGGAAATGAATGGGTTGAGTTTCCAAGAGGGGGCCGACCCTTTAGCAATGGCCTGTATGATGATTTGGGAGTCCCCTTCGATGAAAAGTGAGTCACAACTAGAGTGGATGGCTAGTTTAACACCTTCCAGGAGCGCTTGAGCTTCGGCCATATTACACGTATAGTCCCAAAGGGGGAAAGAGCCAACTGAAATAAGGAAACCTTTATCGCTTTTGAGGATGCAATGACACCTGATTTACCAGGGTTACCTGGAGGCCCCATTGAAATTCAATTTCCAAGAGCCCAAAGGGGAGGCCGCCATTTAACACTCCTTTTCAGAAATTTCTCCACTTGGGAAAGGCCACGTTTGACGATGGAACCAGAGCTGGGGATTTTAATGAGGGGCCAAGATTTCCTGATGACAACATCACACGAGGAGAAAAGAGGATTATTATGGCTATTTTTACTAACTTTTTCAGAGATGGCCGCTTCTAATTTGACAAGAAAAACCGGTAATTCAGAAGACTGCTCACGGAAAAGATGCAAGTTATGCTCCCACCAAATGTGCCAAATTAGGAAGAAAGGAGCTATGGCCCAAATAGAATTGAGGGAGCTCACTTGTCCCATCTTGGGCCAAGAAAGGAGAGTATCAATGATATTGTTACACGGAGCCCAAGCTAAATTAAGCTTAGCTAAAATCCAATTCCAGCTCTTGGAAGAAAAAGTGTAGAAAAGGAGAAGATGATCAATATCCTCCTCAGCTTCCCCATAAAGAACACATTTAGAAGGATTGGAAAATACCCAAGATATTTTGCGCAATTGAGTGAGGATTTTTATTTTAAGAATAAACCAACCAAATAATGCTACTTTGGGTAAGATGGAGGGATTCCAACAACCGTAGGAATAGGGAGTACCTTTACCAGACATGGAAATAAGCTTTGCATAACCTTCTTTCAGAATAGGAACCCGTAGAAGCACCAAGCCAAATTAAATGATCCTCACTATCTTTAAAGGAAGCACTTCTGGACGAAAGAGCCTCCATGAAAGAGGATGTCTCGAGAGGGGAAGCACCGAGGGTGGCGATATCCTTCCAAAGCCAAGAAGGTGAGCCATCATGATGTCTGTGACCATAATCAGCGACAGAGTTGCCCCAAGAGGCCCTAGAAACATTCATAATTCTATTGAGATTGGGAATAAGATTCAAAGGTGGATGTCCATTCCAACTATCCTCCCAAAAATCATTGACCCACCATTGTTGACTGCTTAGGAAACCAAGTCAACGATCGAAATATGCTGGGTTGAAAATGAAGTTCCAAATGTGGGACCCTTTGGGGAGTTCAATACTAGAGAGAAAAAGTTTAGGATGGCCAGCCTCCAGATATTTATGGGAGAGCACTTGAAAAACCAACCTCTTGGCATCCGATAAAAAGTTCCAAACAAGTTTTACACCTAGAGTAGAGTTTTGAAGAGCGAGGTCCATTATTCCCAAACCGCCTAAGGATTTGGGGATTTTGCAGCTTTCATTAACCAAATGAAAATTTCTATCTTTGCTGTTCCCCTGCCAAAAAAGGATCGGACGATCTCTTGAATTTTTTGGGACTGGGGATCAACAAAACCAAGAGCATGTAGATTGGGAGAGCTAGGAGGAAAAAATTGATCGAAGAGCTCTGCTAGCCAAAGACAACCATTTTCCTTTCTAAGAATGCAATCTCGATGAGAGAATTGAGGAGATCATCCTAGAGATTAGCCTTACCTTTACCATAAAAAAGTGGAATACCCATATATTTTTGAGGAAGGGCACCGCCGCAAAACTCGAGTTTCTTTGATTCGCTTGCTGCAAATGAGGAGAGACATTGAAAAAGAAGATAACAGATTTATGAAAGTTGATTACCTAACCAGCCACGAGTGAATAAGAATTCAAAATATAGACAGGAGCTATGAGCTTTGGGATAGAAGCTTGGCTGAAAAGAAAGGTGTCATCCGCGAATTGCTTGTGTGAAAGGGGAGGTATATTGGTGGTGATGGAGATACCTATAAGGGAACCATCACTAATCACCGATTTGATACCACGACTCAAAGATTCAGTGACAAGGAGAAAGAGAAATGAAGAAAGAGGGTCCCCTTGCCTTAAACCCCTGCAACTACTAAAGAAACCTTCCGCTGAACCATTAACTAGAATGGAGAAGCTTAGAGAAGAAATGCAGTTGAAGACCCAATTGCAGAAATGGATACTGAAACCCATGGCTTGAAGAGATTTAAGAAGTAACCTCCAATTGATGCAACCTCAATTAGGTAACCTTTACTAAAGTCCAATGTAATCATCATGCCAGAGCGTGAGGAAGAGAGAAGAGTATGAATTAACTCATGCGAGATGATGATACCATCCTGGTGTCCCCAGATTTCATCCTGAAATCTGAGACTACCCTATCTGAAAAAATTTCGTACTTTTAAAATAATGGGTTGTTTTGTGTTTTTATTGCTAAAAAATTCCTATATTGTGTCAAGAAATTCCCAAAGAGCCATATTAGCCATTTTCGCCAAATACCCAGATGCCCAAAATTGTTATATTCTATCGTTGGGATTTGCTTGCGAGAAATTTGTATTTAATTATTTTAAGCCCCATTTGAGGCAATTTGCGCTCCGGTTTTATTCTGTTGTGATCGTACATATCGTTATTCATATATACCAGTAGGGTTTTAACCAGGAATGCATTCTGGACTTTATTTGTGACTTCTGGCAATGTTTTGTGTTTTTTGTGTTTTCCCATTTCGTTTTTGTAAAATTTCTTTGGATCAATTCCTTTGTCGGTTGGCCCGATTCTTGGCACAGGTAGCTGGAGATCACATATGCACGTTGTGCCAGAAGGAAGTCGCCATCGGAGGTCTGGTTCACTGGGAAAAGACAAAGTCATGCACCAAAAAGCCTCTTTTGGGCTGGCCGCATTTTTGGAAAAAGAGGATTTGAAGTGGATCATGGGAAAATTAGAAGTAGCAGGAAGGTGAGAATTTTGTACCTGCCTAGCAGGGTACTTTTCCCATGGAAGCAATGCCACTTAAGTGACAATGGGAAAATTAGAGGCAACAGGTAGGCGGGAATTTCTTACCTGCCTTGCAGGGTAAAAATTCCCATTGTGGAATAAAAGAAAAATCACTTAAGTGAATCATGGGATTTTATTGCCTACCTTGCAGGGTAAATAATCCCATTATGAAAGTCAAATGACTTAAGTGAATCATGGGATTTTCAGGGCTGCCTTGTAGGGTAAATAATCCCATTGTCATGTGTTTCTTAAAAATAGAATTCTTTATGCCAAAAAGTGCGACCCCTTTGGGAAGGAAAGGCAACCTTTAAATTAATTAATTAAATTAATTATTCACCCAATTTTGGCGCCCAAGCTTGTGGAAAAGTCAACAGAGGGTAAAGGACAAAAGGTGGTTGAAAATAGATTGTTCTAAAATTAAATAAATAATATTTATTTAATGCAGCCCCTTTATGTCAAAAAGTGTGCCCCTTTTGGGAGAGAAATAATACTTTTTAAAGTATTAAATGATTAAATTAATTCCTATTTTCAGTGGCTAAGGTCAAAGCATACTATGAGGCTTGAGTTAAGCTGGAAGCAAAAGTCTAAATTAAATAAATTTAATTTATTTAATGGCAGCCATAAGCATGCACAAAATAGGTGCCCCATTTGAAGAGTGAAGCTTATTAATTAATTAATTAATTGCCAGTAATAGGAAAGACATTAATTAATTATAGAATCATAAGGATTATATAAGCAGGGGCTGCCATAAGGATGAATTAATTAATTCACAGGCAAAGAAGTGCAGCCCAGAGGAAAAGTGTGCCCCATTTGGAGAGGATTTTTGCTCAGAAGAAGGTGAAATTAATGCTAAAAGCTTCCAATTTTGGCGCACAGGTTGAAGGAAGTTGATTTGTGTCTGGATAATTGTTTGCATAAGTGATACATGTGCTCAGGTGAAGTTGGTAAAATTCATGCTTGCTTTGCATGTAAATAAAACATCAATTTTTGGGGCAAAAGCTTGAATTATGCAGATTTTTATGATTAAAATCTATTGTTCACGTCCGGTTGCCATCTTTTGTCGAATTAATTGTAGGAATTCGTTATGGGTGCTTTACAAAAGAAAAGGAGCTTTTTTTTATGTCCAATACATTGAATATATCCTCCGAATCGAAGAATTATCCATATCTGCACTTTTGATTTTGAAGAATTAGAAGCCGAATAAGAAGAAAAAGAATTGTTGAGACAAAAATAGACAAAGCCATGAAAAAGAGGGATGAAAAAGAAAGCACAATGGAGTCATGCATCACTTCCAATTTTGCAAACATAAGAGACACAGATCTAGGTCGGGAACCTCTTTCCGAATTGATTGAAAGATCCAGAGTAGGAAAGAATTCACTCATGCCTACATGCGATTAAAAACAATGGAATTATTCGAGCTATAGCCTTTCCATACACCCGAGTTACTTGCCGATTTCATTATGGAGTGTGCTAGGTCTTACCATCCTTCATCCAGATTAGTGCGAGATGCTACGGGGAAAACAATAATTCGATTGGACGTAGAGTTCATCAATTATTGCTTGAGGATTCCATCTCGAAAGGTGGTGACTTCCATTAGCATTCAAGATGCCGGCAGCAAGTGGGAGAAGCATAGAGTTGACTGCGTGAACATAATGAACATCAGATACATGAAGAAGCTCAGATCTTCTTCTAAGTTCCCAAGAACTCTTCCGCGGTCCAATCTGGTGGAACTGCAGGTGGATATTGCGAGGTTCGAGGCCGAGCTTGGAGGATGTGGAAGCGTGTATCAAGGTGTTGAACAAAGGATTGCTGCAGTTTAGGATAGAAAAGGAAGTGGTGGCTAAAACAGATGGGAAGATGTTGAATTACATGTTTGACAAGTATATCCAGTATCAGAACAAAAAGAAGACATAAATGTTACAACTGGCGTGACTTCTTCTTCTATTCTTTCTTCTTCTATTTTCCACGTTCCGGATGAAATTGTAAAACTTTAAAGTTATTGGTTTTGAAACCATTACTTAAAGTTATGTGGAACAATTCTATTAGTTAAGTGATACATGTGTCACTTAAGGAGAAGTTAGTGGAGGATGATTGCCAAATGTCATCTTTACTTGTTGTTTATGTTATTAGTTCAGTTGAGTTTTCCATTTTTACTTTCCCTTCTACATTCTATAAGTAGAAGAAGAACCTCGGGTTAATGATCAGAATTTGTAAGCAACATCCTTGTGTTCCAGACTTTGTGCTAAAACCCTTGAGAGCCACTTGAAGCAAAGGAATATACATGAGTAGATTTACAGAGAACTTTGTGTCATGGTGTATTGTGTTTCTTGCTTTTTATCTTAGATATTTTAATAGACTTTGTGTTATTTCAGATCTAGATCTAGAGCTACCTTTGCTTATAATTCTGTGTTTATATCTATTGGTTTCTTCTATGTGCATGCAATCAACTCTGCTATCTATTGATTGGGATGCACATCTTCCCCATTTCTTCTCTGTGTTTATATAATTCCCTTCTTCTATAAATATTTCCTTTCTTTAAACAATTACTTACTTGCTGTGAAACATGTACAACTATGGTTCATGAGCTGAACAGTTAAAGTAAAACCCCATATAGATACTAGCATACTTTAATTGACAAATCGACATGGGAGCCTCACTTTGGTAAACGAGGAGATTTATCTCATGATTTCGCTAGGTTTTGTCTATGCTGAAAAATCTAGCCAACACATCCGCGATGGATCTCTTAGGAATGAACCCACTCTATTCATGTGCAACAAGTTTATGAAGAAGGGGGCTCATTCTGGAAGCTATGGCTTTTGAAATAATTTTATACGAAGTGTTGCACAAGGATATGGGCGAAAGTCATCCAATTTCTCAACCGAGAGACTTTTTAGGAAACATGCAAATTAAGGTGTGATTCAAGGCTCCAAGGATCTTACCAGAGTGACGAGATTCCTCCATGGCAAGCCAAATGTTGTCTCAATGATATCCCAAAAATCTTGGAAAAAGGAAGCAGGAAAGCCATCTAGACCGGGGGCTTTGTCCCTTTGCATAGAGAAAACAATCAATCAAACCTCCTCCTTGGAAAAGGGGGAAAGGAGCTTATCATTGTCATCGACATCAATCAACTTTGGAATCTGCGCTAAGAATGGAAGCTGAGCGTCCAAAGAGGAGACATTGTCACCATTCAAAAGTTTTGGAAGTGAGACACATACTCAACTTTAATATGAGATTGGGAGGAAATCAACGAATTGTCCTCCGGCATCAGGGAGGAGATGTAGTTAACATTTCTTCTGGATTTAACCGAGGCATGGAATAATTTAGTGTTTTTGTCCCCATCAGCCAGCCAAACTTCATGCGACTTTTGTCTCCAAAAGGTTTCTTCTTTTAAAAGGAGGTCACCCAATTCGCTAAGTAGAGATTTTTCTTTGAGAAAGTCATCTTGATGCATACCGAATCTAAAAACTGATTCATTGAGGGTTTGGATTTCATTCTCAACTCTTAATTTTTCTTGAAAAATGTTTTTGAAGTTGGAGGAGTTCCATTTGGTCAGATGAGCTTTGAGCAAAGAATTTTTTTTATACAGGATAAACATCCATGTCCCTGGACACCATTGAGGAAGCCCACCAAGTTTTAATAAGATACTGGAGGGAGGGATCCTGCATCCACATGGCCTTGAATTTGAAGGGGGAACGATGAGGTGGAAGGTCGAAAGAGATGTTGAGAGATAAAGGAAAGTGATCATAACCGGAAAGAGGATTGACAGAACATTTGAGAAGGAAATTATGTTGAAGCCATTCTTTAGAAATCAAAAATCTATCAAGTCGAACAACCATAGAGCTAAACCCAAGGCATTGATTGTTCCAAGTGAACCAGCCCAAGCAAGGTTCCACATCAACTAACTTATTAGAATCCACGAAGGTGATGAAGTCACTTGAGAGAGTGGTGCCACTTTGAAATATCTCCCCATTTTTCTTTGTTTGAAAGAGTGGCATTGAAATCCCCTACAACAATGATCTTAGAGTTCGGGGCGGAGTCAAGCACATCCTGAATTTTAGACCAGGTTTCCCATTTTTAATGGGATTATTTGGTCCATACATGTTGCAGAGAAAAAAATATTCATCTGAATGCTTTAGGAAAACCTTGCACCAAAGAAAGTTAGGATTGTTAGAGAGAAGCTCAACACCACAGCTACTGGTCTTCCATAGAACACCTAAACTGCATGAGGCACCAACAGAATCAACAAAGCAGCCTTCCCAACCTTTCCATTTGCGAAACCAGCCATTCATACAATCCACTTTTGACATTTTTGTTTCTTGAATCATACAAATAGAAGCGTCCAAATCTGCAACATAACGTCTGAGAAGACATTGTTTGTTAGGGGTGTTGAGTCCCCTAACGTTCCACGAGAATAAAATCATCTTTTCTTCAGAGAGGACGTGCCTCTCCTACTTGAAGATGGGAAAAAAGAGTGAAGTTGCAGTTTTGGATGACAACGACCTCCTTAAGGGATTGAGAGTCTTTGGACGGATGTCTTGGAGGAGCTTTCGGGCCCAAGTCAATATTGAGAATGGTTGGAGTCGGAATAATGGGGCTCTGCCTATTGGTTTCAATGGGAATAGCTCAGTTTCCTCTTTTAGAACATTGCAAGACTCCCCAGGAACACCTTCTTTGGAGGAAATCATATCCTCCTTCTCATTGACCCACTTTTCCAGAGAAACTGCATCCACACCAAGCCCCAAAGCGATGCCCTCATGGAATAAGGAAAGAATACAAGTAGAGTCTTGAACCATGACACTATTTCTTTTACCAGTCAAATGGTGCTTGGGTTGAGATCCAAAGTTTTCAAATCAAGTGCTTTACTAGAGGAGGCCTATTCAGTAGAAGAGACCTTTACGGGGGCCAGGGTCTGGAGACCTCACGCAGGCTCGCAGTGGAAAGCTTTTTTACTAGACAACCGCACTAGAAGCGGAGGGATTTTTACACGCATTCTAGTAATGACCCAGTTGTTTGCAACGGAAGAAACAATTAGAGACCACCTCGTAGTCCACTTTCTGTACCCATTCCCCAGGGGGAAGAGATAATAATAAACTCTTGAAGTTTCTTAGAAGAATCGATAGAAATACAAATCCTGGAAAGGAAGAGAGAGTGCCTTCCAGAGTAACTGGATCTATGCGAATAACATGACCCAGGCTAGAGCAAATTTTAGTAAGGGTATTCGGAGACCAAAAATCGCTAGGGAGAGAGTACAACCGAATCCATACATGGATGCCTTCCATATCAACTTGTTCTGGATCGAAGTGGGCGGACCACTCATGCAAGTGAATCCCAGATTCTGTGAAGAGGAAGTCTTTCCTTGCCAAAGAATCGTCCCTTTGCGCTTCACTTCGGAAAATCACCAAGAAGAAACCTTTATCCAAGAACCGAATATGAAGACCACTTCCCCATTGGATGTCGCACCAGCTATGAATGCCCTCAATCATTAGGTGACGACCCACAAATTTGGCTATTATAGCTCTTTTACCAAGAAGGGAAATCTGAGAAGCATGGTCAACCGAGTCTTCCAGAGAAACAGAAACAAACTCCGACTGAACAGGGTTGGTTTGGACCGAGGCGCTTCCATTTCTTCCTTCGAGATCTCTAGCCGAGTCAATGGTTCTGGGTCCTAGATGTTTCTGAAGAGCTTGCGACAGTCCATGGCCCGAGAATATTTCTTCACACCCACTAAGTCATAGATAGAAATGGACAAATGGTCATTGCAACGTTTGAAATTTGAAAAAAATGACCGTTCTGAACCGATACCCTGTCGCCTTCCATCCATCGCACCCACCTTACAAAACCTCAAGCATCTAAATATTAGTCTTCAAGAATGAGAAAATTTACATCACTAATAACACATTGTTAATTAAACCATTTTGCAACTTTTACTTTTCCCACGACCTCGAACATAGAGAATGGAATGATCACACACATATATTTTATCATTACAGATCACTAAGCTCGGATAGGATATTAGATCTAAAGGTCATGTGCCTAGAGGCACCTCTTTAAATATCCACTCATTTTCTTTTGCAGTGACAAAAGTGCCATACAACGCAATTACATTTGATTTTTGGCTATTTTTCTGATTCTTGTTTTGATGGTGATTTTAGTTTTGGTCATATTTTTTACCCTTTTGATTTTTGAAATTTCACCAATATTTTAAAATTTACAATCCTCTTTCTTGTGTCCAAATTTACCACAATAATGACATTTTCCATCAAAGCTAACTCTTAGATTTCTAGGTTTCTTATCTTTCTTTAGGAGGTTTAAAATTTTGCTTTGGGTTTTGTTAAATCTAGAGGTTTTACCTTTTGATTTCTGAGTGAGAAGTGCTTGTGTGGTATTCTCCTTAGAATCAAAATTTTACATTACTTGTTC
Organism: Taxus wallichiana var. yunnanensis; assembly: GCA_018340775.1. Taxonomy (NCBI): domain Eukaryota; kingdom Viridiplantae; phylum Streptophyta; class Pinopsida; order Cupressales; family Taxaceae; genus Taxus; species Taxus wallichiana. The sequence continues at coordinate 550,303,084 of CM031241.1, forward strand.
TTCTTGTATAAGAAGAGCACTAAGGGTTTGCAAATCTGGAATGTCTTGTTCTGTTTGATATTTTGAATTCAAAATTGAAATGAAATTTCTAAATTTTTCATGAATATTCAACTGAATAATAAAATAAAGTAATTTATCTTGAATCAAATTATTGCCACATCCATCTAATTGTGACTTAATATTTTTGATTTTTTCTAAATAATTTATCACTTTTTCATCTCCCTTCATGGGAGTTGTCATAAGCTCTAAAATCAATTTAATAATTTTTGACAAACGCGTACCTTCATGCATCGATTCCAATTGAGCCCAAGCCTCACTCAAACTCTCTTGATTCCCGATATGAAGTAGAAAATCATCCTGTACGCTTTGCAAGATAATGGACATCGCCTCTTGTACTTTCTGTTGATACGCAGCGACGTTGTCAACAATTGCGTGTCTTCGGTAGGAGCTCTCTCAGTTCCATTCACAACTACCCATAATTTATGAGCCATGAATTCTGCTTCAATCAAATCTTCCAAATGTTGTAGTTGTTTCCATTCAACATATGAGATTTATCAATTGAAAATTGATTAGACCCCATTTTTGTGTAAAATAGAAATGAAAATAATTACTAAACAAGGATTAAAATAAGAGTTTTATAGAAATTCCCCTATCATATTTTAATCCTTGTAATCAAACACGATCAATTTACGCCAAAAAAAGGAGGTCTTTTTAATTGAATAATCTATACACGAATGCGTTAGAATGATATCAAAAACTTAAATTGAAATGTAAGTGATTTTTTTAGTTTTGTAACAAAATGACAACAAAAAAATTATTTTCATATCATATCATTTTTAAATAAAAACGACAATTTTACTATTTTCCAATTTTTTTTTTTATAATTTGTCTATATTTTTGAAAACATAAACAAATAATTTATATATATTTTTGAAAGGAAAAAATGATTAATATATATATAATTTTTTTTGAAACTTTTGCTTCTTATTAAGATTTTCTATCAACTCGGCCTAAGTTAGCTAAACTCGATGAGTTATTTCACTAAGCTATCAATACCACATTTCAAATTATATTGCAAACCAAATTAACCAACCAAACCACTTAACCAACCGAGCCACATAATAAACACGACCAAGCCGCACAAAGGGTTAATGAATGCATCTGCGGCCGAGCCGTTCCACAATGAAACCGAGATCAATACGAGTTGTGCCGCAAGGGCTTGCATGACAAAATGGGGTGGTGTGGTGAAGTCACACCACTAAACCGCGTAGAAAGGCTTATAAAGCTTACCATTGATCGTGCCATCCGCAATGTGGGACTAATCCCATCACAAAGGAGAATCAAGGGAGGGGGGTGTCCGTGGATGGTAGAGTGGGAGCGGGGGTCCGTGAGGGACACACGGTGGGCGCGGGTGAGGGCTCGAGAGTGGCGAAGGGATGTGATAAAGTGGCACAAGGATAGGGTGGGCGGTTTGGGAGCCGCCCCCATATAAGTTTGCATATATTTTTAATATATGTTTTTGTTTTAATATATGTGGTAGTTAGGTTTTTAGGTTAGAGACTTAGGTTTATATAATTTAGTTTTAGGTTTATATAAACCATAACCTTATATATTTTTATATAGTTATATATATATATATATTTTATAAAATACGAAGATTTTATAAAAACTATACAAATATTATAGTTTGTATTTAAACTATAGGTGCAAATAATTTACAGAGGCCCTTTCCAGGACATGGAATAGGGGTTTAGAGTTCACAGTGAAAAATGTAAAAACATATGTATTACCAGGGGACAAGGATTTTACTTGACCAATGGAAAAATTTAAAGGACCTATTTTCTTGAATCTTGTCTCCCCTATAAACTCGAGTTTCACTTTGGATTTTTACTTTTCCCTTTTTGATTTCTTGAATTCCCGCACACTATATAAACTATATAAAAATATTTCAAAAATTTATAACCCTTACCTTAGTTTTTAGGGCTTGGTAATTTCGAACATGAATTTTTACGCATAGTTGAAAATCTTGAATAACTTTCCACCGGTCAACCACATCAAAACTTGACCATGCAGAGGGGAAAGGGGGTTAAATAACATCCCAAATAATTTAACCACCTAACTTCCCAATCGTTACAACCTTAGGTTATTTAGGATTAATTTAATTTATTAATCCGCTCTTGTACCATGTCAAGACGAGGGGTGTAAAATATATTCACCAAGTTAATTAAATGTAAAGTTAAACATTATATAAATGTGAATGTAACTATACAACATAAATAAATTAAATAACACAAAACAAAAAACACAAATATAATGTGGAAAACCCTTAAATGGGTAAAAACCACAGAGAATAATTCCACTATTGAGAAACTTTTACATCCACCAGTCCAATAACTCCTTTGCACTTCTATTCCCTTTATTTACCTTCATATTCCCATTGGAATATTATTTGATCGATATTCGATATAATTCAATATCTAAATATATGACCTAAGGTCATATTTAAATAACTGAAGGGTTATGTCGGTGTGACGAGGAACACTCCGATTTAATTAGTTAATTAGATTAACTAACCACCTAATATTAAGTTTATATTTAAATAATAAGAATATATTTTATTATATATTATTTCAATATAAACTATATATTGTGATACACTTAATATTATACTTCTAACAAATTTATTTTGAATGAAAACAATACACTTGTTAGAATAATGAAGGTGATCTATAGTGGGGTCATAATATGTTTACCCTTCCTTTTGGTAAGAAGTGAAAAGCTGTGCTCGTATTTTTGGACTTCGTTTGAAAGGCGTTAGGTGGTCATAGGGATTTCATGCGAGACCCAATCTTTTTATTTCCTTCTTGATATTGATTGATAACCATGTTATAGTTATGGGTTTGAAATGATTATGAATGATTTGATGGATCCTTTATGCTCATGATTTGTTTAAGGTAAGAGATGCATTCCTTACCCTTGGAAAACTATTTCTTTAAGATTTTATATCTTTTTGGATTACTATTGACTCTATTAAATAAGGCAGTCAAAGTTGTGATAAAATAATAATTAGTTATAAGGATTCGTTGGGTTTTATATTTGCCTTATCATCATAATTGTTTTAAGCTCACCCTATAGAAAGGCTTATCTATTACCCTTAGAAGAAGCCTAACTTCGACCTTGGGAAAAGATAAAAATTTATTTGTATTAAAATTGCATACCTCGAGAGAGGTGATAAGTGTATAAGATGAACTCTTTTGATGGGATTGTAAACTATTTCCATATTGAGAGTTATTGGATGAATTACATAATTTGATATATGTAATTACATACTTTGTCTTAGTGAATTCTGTCATTAAGGCATTCGAATCATAAGAAAATGTTTATTTCTTTGTGATGCATAGTAAATCATGTTATGATATAGTAATTGATTCTCAAGTACTATTAAGTTGTTTATATGAGTTAATATTGCAACATCTCATTTATTCAAATATTAAATTGCATAAGTTGCTAAGCGGGAAAGAGGACTTGTCATTCCAATTCAATCAAACTAACCTCATCTAACATTTTGTAGATGGCACAATTTGAGTCTTCTTGGTGGATGTTGTGGAAGGACATTGTTTGTTTCGATTCGTTTGATTAAAATGCTAAATTGAATTTAATATTGTGTTTATAAACAAGTGAATTCTCCATTCGTTTGATTAATAAAAGGGCTATTTAGCTATTCGATTTAAGTATCTGAAATGAAACTATGTCAATTGTAAATAATGTGTACCGTTGTATAAATATTGATCAGTTTGATTGGAATATGTTGCACTATTTAATGAATGTGATATTATGTGACCTATGTTGATTAAGGTTGTTTAATGCAAGTATTAGATTATAACCTATTTATTGGTTAGTGAATAAATATGTTATAATTAATTATTCATGGTATAATTACAACTAGGATGTAAAAAGAATGTAAGAGTATAACTTAAATCTGCATTTACAACTTACATGAATATAACATGTTTAACTATACCTTAAAGTTATATGAACTCTTATTAATCACATGCGTAATGTTTATTCGTAAAGAAAGGAATCCTATTATCACATCAATGTGAAAGAGATCATCATGACAAATGCATTCTTGCTATGGTAATTTGATAGATAATAATGTCGTGTAATAAATTAAACGCACTTAAGGGAATAATTGTTAATGATGTACTTATTATTGATAGATAACATAAGATCTATCCATGGACCTAGATATCTAGAATTCCATAATTAGCTATATGATATGAACATTATGTTGTCTTTTAAGGGAAGCGACTTAAAATCAAATGGATTAAGTATCATTAAATCGTATGTACAAAACACACATTATGGAATAAGGTATATAGGTACTTTTAGAACACTGGGATATGGTGCAAATATATTTATCTGTCTTAGTAAACAAAATCAACCTAGTAACTAATAATGGACATTGATGAATATGTAAGTTGATGAATAGTGAACATAATAACTTAAGAAAGGAAAGAATCTCAATACTATGAATGAGATGATTGTGCGGTGAATGGAGGGACAAGTTTCATGTGACTAGTGTGCAATCATGAAACCTAAGCTAGCTAGCGCGATGCCCTAAACTACGGTTGTGGTAATGCAAATGAATGATTGCATTGTCCGATCACCATTTCTTCTGTGTTATGCCCGGGAGGCTACACTAAGAAGATACACATTCTCTGAACCTTTTAAAAGGTATAACCAAATGATATATTGGCTATATCAGCTCGAGGGGAATTAAGATGATCGAGTAGGATATGAACCCTTGCAGTTGCACATGGTTATCATAGCTTGTTTGGTTGGATTCTAAACATTAATTAATGTTGGATTAATCTATTGTAAGTGATTAATCATTAAAGGCATCGAGATAATTAATTAATTCTGAAATAATTCAGTGGGTGTTGTAAATGATGTTACTCATTTCGGTGTATCACAACTTAGGGATTTATAACTCTTGTGTCACTGGAATTTAATCATTGCGTGTTAAATTCATTGAAGGCCTTAACTGTAATTAATGAGTTGATAAACAAAAATTACCTAGTTGAGAAATGTAATAAAGAGGTGTTACTGAACCAAAGGAATTTTGGAGCAGTTAAGCTTTATGCACGAAAGGCCCGATCCACCCGATATGACCCCAATTCTAACCTGTCGTCTTTGGATCGGTAATGCATGGAAAAAGAGGAACAAAGGAACAATTCCTCTAAAAGTTTATTTGCTTGTTTTTGGCATGTAGTTTCCCAAATTGTAAATTTTGACTAAGTATTTGGCTCAAAATCTTGGCAAGATGGAGAGCAAGGTCCCAAAACATGATTTTTCCCAAAGACTCATGAGATGTGCCCAATTTGTCCAAAATTTGACTTTTTTCCTGATCTAAGTGCACAATGGATGTATGTTGTCAAAATCCCCCAACCCCCAATTTGGGAAACATGCACTTATATATTTTACACTACCATAACCACTAATTACTATACACACATTGTCTTTGCACCTATATTACATCTAAAATGATCCGTATCACTACCCATAAGGAGCAAGCTCTTAGAAAACCCTTCATTCCTCCTCAAACTCATACATTGGACCCTATTAAGTCATCATAAAATAACATGGTGATGATAATTAACCACACCTCTAGCCCTAAAATGCTCATAGTCACAACATGACACAATATACCTCCACACAATCCTTTCCCCACAAGGAGAAACATCAATAATAATAACCCAATTAGCCCTCCACCATCCATAGCTCATGTTAGACTACAACATTTTGACCAATTAAAGTTGCAATTCAAGTTAGTATTAAGTCACCTTTAAATCATCAAATATGCATTTTTGAATTGTAACTAGGTACCCTAAATTCAAATTTAAAGTTGCGAAAATGACTTAATGACGACTTAAAATGTGATTTTAAACTACATAAAATAAAATGTCATATTAAGACACCCTAATGTTGTTTATTAAGACAACCTAATGTCTTATCCTGATGTGACCCTAGTGTGACATTATGGGAATGTTAATATGTCTTAATAGGGGATGTTAAAGTGTCTTAAAAGCATATTTAAGTGTGTCTTCATCATGATGTTAGGGTGTCTTTGAATGGGATGTTAGGATGTATTTATATGGGATGTTAGGGTGACTTAAAATTTGATTTTAATTTTGAATTTAGCGTTCAAATTTTTCTTAATGTAATTTTAAAGTGACTTAACGATGACTTAAGAGTCTGCGTGTCCTCACAAGAGTTTATTCGTGACAAGTGGTCTGGTCCCAAATTACTTTTTCTAGGTTTAAAAATGACTGAAAACTCAAATTCTTGGAATAAAAGGATCCAACGACAAATGCACCCTTGGAATACTAGCTTATTTACTAGATATTTAAGTGCCATGCGATTAGTGTAGAATATAAACGGTGTAGCCAATAAATATTGTTAGAGCTTGTGAAGTGCGTACACCATAGACAATACCTCATGATTTGTAGTTGTATAATTCTTCTCGACTGATGTCAACTTCCTTCTCACAAAATAGATAGGATTTTCCACATTACCTTTCCATGGCTGAGCCAATACTTCTTCAATTATTGTTCTCGAAGCATCCACGTGCACATGAAATGGTAGATTCCAAGAAGGGTAACGTAAAATGGGCATGGTGGTTAATCGCTCCTTTAATGTTTTGAATGCATGTTAGCGCTGTAGCGTCCTTCCAATAGAAATTTCCTTTTGGCTTGTCAGGAACTCCTCTCGTGGCGCGAAAATCTTGGCATATCCCTTAATGAATTTTTGATAGTATCCAATATGCCCATGGAATCCAAACGCTTCACTTTGATTTCTTGGCTCCTCCAACACCGAGATGATGTTACTTTTGTTGGATCGACCAACATGCCTTCTTTGCAAATGATGTGCCCCAAAAGTGTACCAAATGGTGTTATAAAGATACATTTTTAATGTTCATAGATATACTAAACTGTCTGCATCTCTCGAACATGAGCCTTAAACAATCACAATGGTCTTTAACAAATCTCATAAATGACCTAATCACCCAAATATACTTGAAGGAATTTGTGAATGAAATATTGAAATTCAAGTACAATAATGCGCGAGAACACTGCTAGTGCATTCTTCAAACCGAAAGTCATAACTATATACACAAAACATCCCCATTTTGTTGTAAATTTTGTCTTTGCTTGGTCCTCGCACATGATCCTAACATGATAATAGCCTAAAAAGCTCACGGTGAAGGAATAAATCTCATGCCCGCAATGCCCTCTAATATTTCTTGATAAATGAGGTGGGAAAATAATGCAGGAGCATCCTGGAAGAAACAAGTCAAGTGTCAAATTCAAGCTCCTTCGTGCCGATGGGTGTTGTGTAGAGGCTTTAGGAGTCTTAATGAGGCATACAAGTCGTTCAAGTCATCATTGGAGATGAGGAATTCAAATTATCCTCCTTTTGTGTTTTCCCTCCAAAAGGGATATTTGAAAATTCAAATGTTGTCATGAGGTATTTGGATTTATAAAGTTGTTCTAAGTGACATTAGGTGTTGTTAGAATCCTATTGATGGCGAATAAAGCATCCCCTAAATGTCCTGCGGCTTGATGGGTTGAGACTCTCGGTGCGATTGCATAACATGGAGCTTTTCCCAAGTGTGGGACCTTGTAAGTGGGAAAGCTCTCGGATGAAGGCCGGTTCCTATTCCTCTGTTCGATGCACACATAAAAATGCCGAGGGTTTACTAAGAAACCTAAATAACTAACTTGCAAGGAGATAGGTTAAGAAGATGCATAAAAATAAACCTAAACTAACAAAGGTGATGCACCGAGGAATGAAGAACACTGTCTTGTCAATAAACACAAACCATTAAAATGCAATACAAGATCATGCACAAATAACCTTGATTTACGGTGAAAGATCAAGAGGATGAAAATGAACACAGAGAGGGTTGAGAATCATCCACATACATGCATTATTTGCTCCAAAGATTGACACAATACACTACAAAATGCCAAGAGGCAAAGTTGCATTACAATTTTAGATGGGAGGTTTGAACTCCACAAATTCACCTGCCAAAGAGAAGAAGGGAGGGGCAAAAAAAGAATGTCCAACCTTTAGAAAGAAGCCCCTCCTTACAATTTATAGGAAGAATGAGAGAGGGAAGAGAGAGGAAATCCAAATCTACCCCAACCACCTCCAGGTTGCATTTAATTCATCTCATTATGGTGGTAGGTGAGAACCCTAGCAAACCCAAAAAGTGGCGAACTATATTTTGCATTTTTAAGAATTTTTCTCACCTAATTAAATATATCCAATCGTAGTTGGATAGAGGACCTTGTAAGCTTTCCGAAAATTCCAACCTTGCGTGAATCCGAGCTCCCTGTGAAAAGTTATGGCCATCTGAATATCTGGGTCAGGGTTTGCTTCCTGTCAGCGCTCAAAATGTTGCGCCTCCTGAAGGTGTGCCTTGGCGCATCCATGTGCGTGTCGTCATACTCTTAAGTGTGCCGGGGTGCATCCATGTTCATGTCGACACTCTTTGATGTGTGCCTTCTACCTGCGCCTTGGTGTGAACTTTTTCGTGTCGACACTTTTTTCTACCTGCGCTAGGGCGCATCCATGTTCATGTCGAAACTCTTTGACGTGCACTATCTACCTGCACCTTGGCGCGAAATTTTTCATGTGAAAAATTTTCTACCTACGCCAGGTGCATCCATGTTCATGTCGACACTCTTTGACGTGCCTTCTACCTGCGCCTTGGCGCGAAATTTTGTGTCGACACTTTTCTACCTGCGCCAAGGCACATCCATGTTCATGTCGACACTCTTTGACGTGCGCCTTCTACCTGCGCCTTGGCACGAAATTTTCATGTCAACACTTTTCTACCTCGTGCGCTGTGGTTGTTATTCCCATATCTATCCAAAGGGGAAGATATATACAACAATTTGGTGACTCAATGTGGGTCACGCACTTGCTAGCGTGAAGATCGGTGGCCTTTTAGCAATCCATTAGGCATGGAGTCATAAGCAATAACCGAAACCAACTTGATCTCCGATCTCGAGCTTCGATACACGCAACTCCTTCTTTGAGAGCATGTTGAATCGTAGAAATTCAACCTCGAGAGCAACAAAACTTGTGCCGAGCACTTAGGAAATTGAAACCTAACTACAACAAGACAATGTGCATATGCACTTAGAGGAATTGAAATCTAGGCTAATATTTACAAGGGTAAACCTTTTCCTTTTAGTAACAATGTTTAAGATAGATTCCATTAACCGGAATCGGGAGTTCTTCTCCATCTAATGTAGACAATTGGAAGGCATTACTAATTTTACATCCCGTGACCATGTAGGGGCCACTCCAAATGGCATCAAACTTGGAATGCCTTCCTGGTTTTGCCCGATCTGCATCCCATTTTAGAACTAGGTCCCCTTCCTGGAAGGTCCTTGCTCTTGCCTTCTTATCAAACCATCTTTTTACTAAGGCCTGATCCTTTTCAATCATCAGAACTGCATGTTCTCTTATTTCTTCCAATTCCATCAACTCTGCATACCTGGCCTCCATTGGTTTGAACTCAGACAACTCCAACTACTTCATGAGCTCCAATGTCTGGAAATTCTAATGATATAGGCAATACTACCTCTTTCCCATAGACCAACTTGTAGGGAGAATTACCTGTAGATCTCTTTGGTGTTATCCTATCAGCCCATAATGTTGATTTTAGCTTGGTATGCCATGTCCTTTGGTTTTCATCTAGAGTCCTTCTGATGATTCTTAGCAAATTCTTGTTCGTGGACTCTGCCTGTCCATTACCCTGCAGGTAATAATTTGAAGAGGTGCTCAAATAGATTCCATTCTTGTGACCCATTCTGTAATCTTAGAACCTATGAATGCCAATGCATTGTCTCGATATGATAGTGGGTCGACACACCAAACCCGGTCACCATTCCTTCATAAAAGTCTAGTATGTTAGAATCATTTGCTTCTTTGAGTGCTACTGTCCACTTGGTGAAATAGTCCATTCCGTGAGAATCCACTTGTGGCATTTGCTTAAGTTTGGGTTAATGACCTCGATGAAGTCCAATCCCCATTGCATAAATGGTTGGTAACCAAAATCGGGTGCAATGGAAGTGCTTGCTAGTCTTTCTTTGCTCGTGAAGAGTGCACATTTCTGCACTTTCTTATCCATGTATAGCGATCCAACACCTGTGGGACAATAATACCCCGCCTTCATTATCTTGAGAGCTATTACCCGTGAGGCGAAATGTCCTCGGAATCTCCATCATGAAAATATTGTAACACCCTCTCAATTTGACTTGTCCCAATACACCTCAATAGAACTCCATTGATGTCATTTTGAAACAAAACACCATCAACAAGCACATATGGAATGGCTTGTAATCAAGTATCTCCTCTTTGCTTTGCTCATTTCTCGGAGGGCATAGGCCTGTATGTAGGAAGTGTATCATATTTTGAATCCAACAATGTAACACCCTGATTTTTGTAAGTTATCTTGGTGATTATTTTTCATACTGTTGTAACTGCTGAAATGAAGGCAAACATGTTAAGATATATTTTGATCTTAAGGGAATGTGTTGCTAATTTGGATTCTTGCATACTGTAATTTGTTTACATGGGACAACAGTTATTATTGCTTGTATGTTTCTGATGTGACGACAAATTTGTCGTATGCTTGCTGAACTCTATATGCTGTGGCCTTCTTGTAATCGCTTTGTCGATTTACTCTTAAACCGGACTGAAGGTTGATATAAATGTGCAGCACCTGATTTCAGGTATGAACAGTTGGCACGTAGATGCCAACGGAAAAGGTTCGATTCACGAACCATACACTGTCGTAACGTGAGACCTCGTAAGGTGAGAAATGCACGGATACGGGTGGCTCGGGTATGTTAACGAAGGGACGAAATGTCTGTGCATGAGTTTTGAAATTGGAAGTCAATCGATGTATTAGGAATATGATGTTGTTAAGTATAATTAGTAGTAGCGTCGATAGAAGATAACGGCACCGTCGATGCGGTGCCGCCAATAATGTGGAGTACGGTACAGTCAAAGTACAATAGGAATGTTGTAAAAGTAAATATTTGTCGTAAGTGGTCGGTAATGTTAAAATGTCAAAGTTTGGGTAATTAGAGAAGTAGGGTCTACGTGATTAGGAATTAGAAATATTATATTGGTAATAAGGACAAGGAGTGAGGTCATAAATATTTTGTGTATTTTATTTGTAAAAAGTCTAAAAATGTGGAACCCATGTAAAATGATAAGGTTTATCTTATCTTAGAAGATAAGCTTACATGTACAGATAAGAGTTAAGGTATGGAATATGATTCGTCAGAGTGGATTTCTTATCCTATCTTAGAGATAAGATGGATAAGCACTGGAAGTTCTATAAATAGAGGCCACCCCCTCATTTAGCATAGAAGGAAGTAGTGAGAAATATTGTAGGAAGTGTGCGAAGGAAGCCATCAGTTTAAAGGTGTGTTGAAGAAGCCATTAAGAGGTGTAATTGTAAAGTTTCTCCCATAGTCTTGGTGAAAGGCAAGTGAAGTCAATAACACTTGAAGTACCTCATGGGTGAGATTGTAACAGTTTCATGTTAATATTATAATTTATTTTGATATTTCAGATTTGTCATCATTATGTCTTATCATAGTCGATGGTATTCTTGTGTTATGTTGTTGTTTTGTTTCCAGATTACATCCACCAAACTAAAGGTTGTGCATTAGTAAATAATCATAGCACGAGGAGTTCCTGGTGAAGAATTATCATAGTGCGGATTGGTGATGACATTTTGGTTCCGTTCTTAGGGACCATTCCTCGTTAGTGGATTTTACGGAGAGATATTCCCACTTAGTCAAAAATCAATTAGAGGGTAACCTTGTTTTTTTTTGTGCATAGTAGTTACCATGGTAAAGTCATTTTTGCCATGAATAGTAGTTACCATGGTAAAGTCATTTTTCTTTGGAATAGTAAAGTCACTTTTTACCGTGAATAGTATTTAAAGTCACTTTTTACAGTGAATAGTATTTACCATGATAACTTCACTTTTTAGTGAATAGTGTTTACCACGATAAAGTCAGTTTTTACGCATGATAAGTCAAGTTTTACCATAGTTTACCGTGGTCATTTCTATTTTATTGTAGAAAGGTGTAAAGTCACTTTCTAGTATAGTGATTCCAATTATTTGTACACATAAGTCTTGTTGATTGTACTTGTGAGTTGGTATTTCACGGTGGTTACTTTTGAAAATGGGAAAGATTCCTATTTTTTCAGCTCAATCTAATGAAGATGCTTCTTCTTTCATTCAAGAGTTTAAGCGATCTTGTATTTGTAATGGCCTTATAAGAGGAACAATGGACTGAATTTTTTCCTACCTTTTTGGATGGTTGACACTTAGGTGGTTTGAAACACTAGGTGATAATGTGAAAAATTCATGGGATTTATTAAGCGAAAGTTTTCTTGAAGAATTTGGTGAACAACGAAATATGCGAGATCTCATGATCGAGATCACAAAGCTATCCCAAGGAGAGAAGGAGAAGATAAGGGATTATCATGCTCGTGTTCTAGAGCTAAGGAGGAAGCTCGATGCCCGGATCCGGAAGGAAGGACTAGCGGATGGGTTGATGAATGGCGTGGATAATCTCCTCTGTAAGCACTTCATTCTTGGGATGAAGCCAGAGATCAGACAACGAGTGAAGTATGACCGCCCAGCTACCATTGAACAAGCAAAGGAGATTGCGAAGGCAAGAAGAAAGCATGGAAGAGGAGCCCAAAGAAATTGTTGCTAAAGTAGAGCCTACACCGGCACCTTTGGTCAGAATCCACAACCACTCTCGGTGAGCACAAATATTTCTCCTAGTACATCTCGAGTATGAAGATCTGCTCAAAAAGATGGGTCGATTAACTATTAATCTTCTTGAGAAAGGAATTTAGTTCTCGGGGAGGAGATAGAGGTCAAAAAAGAAATATTTCTGAAGTTGTTTGTTATGGTTGTTATAAAAAGGGTCATTATAAGTATAATTGTCAGATAGAGCTTCTACATCGGTAAAGGAGATAATGATAAAGGAAAAGCACTGTGAATTCTTTTGATGTAGTAGATAAGAAGCGAGAAATAATGAAGTAGATGTGTTTGTAACAAAAAGAAAGAAAGAAAAAGATAATCAAGATGGAAATGATCTAAGAAGATGAAAGAAGAAACTAGTAAGAAACATAGGAGAAGAAAGTTGGGTGTGCGGGATTTTACGATTTCACGGGGCAAGGACCATACTCCATCTTGGAAGATCTGTCCAAAGGCACTGCAAATATTACATATGGTCAACTCTTGGCTATGTCTTCGAGAAGAGGCGGGAGTTGCGAGTGGACTCAATGCTCGAAGAAGGAAGGAGGTTGAGGTCCTGTTTTGGAGCGGGCGGATCCCTATGCTCCTGGTGAGGTATTATGTAATGGTATTTCAATTCATGATGTCTTAGTTGATGGAGGTGCTGCAATTAATGTAATGACCGAGTCTGTAATGAATATGTTGGGTTTAAAAATTGATCGCCCTTCAACACTTATGTTAAGGTCATTAAATAAAGGAAAAACTAAACCAGAAGGTGTAGTTTCAAATGTGGCAATATCTGTTATGGGTGTGGTATGTGTGGTAGACTTTCAGGTGATGAAAAATGGTACTGTTGCGTACCCAATGTTGCTGGGAAGACCATGGCTAAGGAGAGTTCATGCAAGAAACTCTTTGGAATGAAGGTTTCATGACACTTGGACGTGGTAGAGAGAGGGTGAAGATAAATGTGATCCCTCGACATCATAAAGCGAGAACACTGTGGATTCAAGTGATGGCGATGATTGGACATCCTCGATTACTCTAGTACCGGTGAAGTGGACACTTTGAAGATGAAGAAAGTGAGGTGGATGTTTGAGTCATGGATATCCTTCCGAGTCACACCAACTCATGACCCCATAAAATTATACGAAGAAGAAGTTGATGATCGTCTCCAACAAATAAAGATTGGTGATCTTTGTGATGGAGAGTGAGAAGGAATCCTACCTCCGGCTCTTTCGAAGGTACATACACCTATTCACTTTTGATTACAAGGAACTCCGTCAAGTAAGTTGGGTAGAACATTGTATTGGTGGTAGATGGTGCTAAGCCCATAAAGCAAATGCCATATAGAATGAATCCTAATTTTTCAAGGCTGTAAAAGAAGAAATAGATAAGTTGCTTGATGCGGGATTCATATTTTTTGTGGAGAATTCAGAATGGGTTTCTCCCATTGTGATCTCAATAAAAAAGAATGGGAAGCTACGCATTTGTGTTGATTACGGGGAAGCTCAATAAGGCAACAAAGAAGGATCATTACCCTCTTCCATTTTGAGATCAGATCTTGGGCGAAGTAGCTGGCGAGAGTCTTATAGTTTCTTTGATGGATATAGCGGCTCTGACCAAGTTCGTATAGCGAGAGAAAGATCGGTGAAGACCACGTTCACCACTCCTTGGGAGCGTTTGCTTATAGAGTTATGCCTTTTGGGTTGTGTAATGCTCAGCAACATTCCAGCGTTTGATGAATAGGGTGTTGAACCCTACATTGGGACCTTCATCGAGTATTTACGGATGATTTTTGCATCTATGGGAGCAAGTTGGACCACTGCACCAAATGGAGACAACATTTCAAAGGTTAGATGAAGCACAAGCCTCACTAAACCCTACTGAAAGTGTGTCTTTGGATGTTCTAAAGGCGTTTTGTTAGGGCATGTTGTATCGAGAGATGGTATTAGTGCTTGATCGATAAAGTTTCAAAAATCAAAGATTTACCATTTCCTCTTAATAGAAGTAAGTTGAGATCATTTTTAGGCCATGTGGGTTCTTATAGAAGGTTCATCAAGAATTTCTCAAAGATTGCACTGACCACTAACCGAGTTCTTGAAGAAGGATGTTACTTATGAACAGGAAATAAGGCGCATGAAGCTTTTGGACAATTGAAGGAAGCCCTGGTGTCTTCACTGTTTTGAAGAATCAGTTGGAGCAAGCCATTCATTGTGTACACTGATGCCTCAGATGCAGCACTAGGAAGTACTTTGAGCCAAAAGGATGAAAATGGGAATGAACATCAATTTACTTTGGGAGAGCGAGACAAATGAGCGATCTTGAGGTAAATTATCATGGCTGAAAAAGAGGCTCTGGCTATCATTTTTGTTGTAAAGAAGTTTAGAAATTACTTGCTAGGGCAAAAATTTCTAGTTGTAACAGATCATCAGGCTCTAAAATATATTGTAAATAAGCCTAACCCATCAGGGAGGATAGCAAGATGGATAATTTTGCTACAAGAATTTGAATTTGATATTATAGATAGGCCAGGAAAGAAGCATGTCAATGCAGATGCACTCTCTCGAGCCTATGATGGTTTAGGATCATCTTGTGATGATGATGATTTCCCCATTGCAACATTGTTATCCCTTGACACAATCCCTAGTGAATACATAGATATTTGGAATTATCTGAATGAATTCAAGTTTCCTGATGGTGCCAATGCAAAGACTAAGAGAAAGATTACTCAAGCCAGTCGTCCATATTCTATTCTGCATGGAGTATTATTTTGAATAGGACACGATGGACGATCTAAGAGGCGAGTTGGACGTGATCAAGGGAAGGAACTGCTAGAAGAATTCCACAATGGTACATGTGGAGGGCACTTCTCTGGACAACTTACAGCAAGAAGGATCTTGGATGCAGGTTATCACTGGCCCACTCTTTTTAAAGATTGTTATAATTATTGTAAGACATGTGATATTTGTCAAACACATGGTAGCAGTAAGACTTCATCGGCTCCATTATGTCCTATTCTTCCCCTTGGTCCCTTTGAAAAGTGGGAATAGACATTGTAGGTCCACTTCCAACTACATCACGCCAAAATAAGTATATTGTAGTTGCCACAGTTATTTAACCAAGTGGGTTGAAGCTAGGCCATTGAAAACAACTTCCATGGATGAAGTGGCAAGGTTCATGTATGAGCGCATTGTCACAGATTTGGTTGCCCATTAGAAATTGTAAGTGAGATCAAGGAAGCCACTTCATTAATGAGGTGGTAGAAGCCCTAGTCAATAAGTTTTCTATTAAGCACGGGAAGGCAACAACATACAAGCCAAGCACAAATGGACAGGTGGAGCGAACAAATTTTGTGTTGTGTCAAATTCTAGCAAAGATGCGGCCTTGCGGTACATAAATGGGATAAAAGGATTCATGCGGCATTGTGGGCATATAGGGCAACATCAAAGTCAGCAACAGGATACTCCCCATTTCGGTTGGCCTATGGCATTGATCCGATTCTTCTATTGAGTTTGATATTCCCCTTTGTGAGAGTTATGAAAAATGAAAGGATGGATGAAAGTGATTCGGTAAAAGAAAGGTTGGTACATCTTCATTTCTTTGGAGGAAATGAGAGAAATAGCAAAGGATACAAGCCATAAGAAGAAAATGAAGCGAGAAGGAATACTTTGATCAAAAGATCCGGTGGTCTCCATTTCATGTGAATGACTTGGTTCTAGTATATGATTTAGATACAAAAAAAAAAAAGAAAACGAGAGAAAATTTCTTCCAAAATGGATGGGGCCCTACAAAATAGCAGCTGTGCATGAAAATGGTACGTATCGACTGGAGGAATTGGATGGCACTCCCATTATGAAATGGGTCAACCACGACAAGTTGAAGATTTTCCAAGCACCAGAATAGTCTACTCCGAGGACGGAGTAGAAGCTAGGAAGGGGGAAGATGTCGACACTAAAATTTTCCTCCGTAATTTCTATTTCATTAATGTATGTATTAGGAATATGATGTTGTTAAGTATAATTAGTAGTAGCGTCTGATAGAAGATAACGGCGCCGTCAATACGGTGCCATGCCAATAATGTGGAGTACGGTAACAGTCAAAGTACAATAGGAATGTTGTAAAAGTAAATATTTGTAAGTAAGTGGTCGGTAATGTTAAAATGTCAAAGTTTGGGTAATTAGAGAAGTAGGGTCTACGTGATTAGGAATTAGAAATATTATATTGGTAATAAGGACAAGGAGTGAGGTCATAAATATTTTGTGTATTTTATTTGTAAAAAGTCTAAAAATGTGGAACCCATGTAAAATGATAAGGTTTATCATCTTATCTTAGAAGATAAGCTTACATGTACGAGATAAGAGTTAAGGTATGGAATATGATTCGTAGAGTGGATTTCTTATCCTATCTTAGAGATAAGATGGATAAGCACTGGAAGTTCTATAAATAGAGAGGCCACCCCCTCATTTAGCATAGAAGGAAGTAGTGAGAAATATTGTAGGAAGTGTGCGAAGGAAGCCATCGGTTTAAAGGTGTGTTGAAGAAGCCATTAAGAGGTGTAATTGTAAAGTTTCTCCCATAGTCTTGGTGAAAGGCAAGTGAAGTCAATAACACTTGAAGTACCTCATGGGTGAGATTGTATGATTTCATGTTAATATTATAATTTATTTTGATATTTCAGATTTGTCATCATTTCGTCTTATCATAGTCGATGGTATTCTTGTGTTATGTTGTTGTTTTGTTTCCAGTTACATCCACCAAACTAAAGGCTGTGCATGTGCCGGATTGTGATGACAACCCCACCTAATTAGGTACCTATTTAGTTATGCACTACACTTGGTTTGCAGCAAAATTTCAATGTAGTTAGGTGGTGGCGTGAGAAAATAGGGGAAAAGGCGAGCCCTAATGCGTTTAATTTTTTTGGTATTCGTGACCTTTCACCTTGGAAAGATATTGAGGAATTTTGATTGTTTATTGTGTTGTTCGTATTTTTGAGAAGTTGCTCCAATTTGGTTTTGCTTGGTTCACTTGAACTGAAATAGGTTTGGTTTTATCATGCTTTGGAAAATGAGGTTTCATTGTGTAGAGGAAATGCAGTGTGGGAAGCTGTCATTGCCATGGAAGGAAACAACTTCGTAGACGTGGTTGTGAGTTTTGAGGAAGAATACATGGCATGTTAAGCCCTCTCTCTTTAAAACACTTGCTTTACATTTGTGCCTCATTGCTTCTTCGATGAAGGGGGTTTTGGGTTTTATTTGATTATTGCATGATTGAAATGATTGGTAGAATCGCTTTTTGTTGATTCAATTGCCTTGCATTTTAATGGAAACACCGCCATAAAGCTTGGTTTTTTAAAAATGGGAATTTCATGTGTGTTATGAAACTGAAATGTTGAATGAGTTTGTTTTCATTAATGAAGCAATCGCTCTTTTGCTAATGACGAACTTGAATGATGGAAAGTATTAATGCATGTTAGAAGTTGTTAAAGTTGTTTCTTTATCAATTTTTTAAAAGGAAATAAGATCCTTTTCCTTTTTTTATCTTTTGGGTTTTGAAGGAAATAGCATTTTTGGATTTTAAAGAACTACGCATTTGAGTTTAATTTGAGCATTACGAGCTGGTTAGAGGGAAATGATAGTGATATTATTATTACCGTGTGCTCTTTCTTTTGTAAAAGAAATGAATGAATACATTTTGGGTATTCGTGAAAGTAGGAGAAGGCAACTGTTTTTCCTTCTGAACTTATTAATGAATTGTGTTTATCCTCAAGTGGGGGTAGGATGATTTTATTGTGTTTTATTGATCATTTCGGTCTTCTTGTTTGGATATGTGGACACGATTACAAACTTGGCTTTGTATTTTTAAGGTGTGGCAATGAATGAATTATGTTGTCTTCAAATTGTGATGGAAATTCAATTTTATAGTGTTTTATGGATGCGGTTGATCTTCTAACTCAGACTGTCATCGTGAAAACGCACTTGACTTTGGATTGCTGTGCAAAGGAAGAAAAACATGAAAATTTGTTTTGTTGTTTGGGTCTATCTTGATCGTAATTGCTTACGCATTTAACACCCTATGCGGGTTTGCCTTGATAGAGGTATTGATAACTGATTATTGCATTCTAAAGTTTTGCATATCATTATGAACTTGAAAAATGGATTTCGGGTAGAAATGTTTGTTTTTCATTATTGAACAATTGTTCTACTGTCGAGATGGGTTTGAGCTGTCAGTATGAAGTAAACACGACTAGGGTGTTCTTATCACATTTTGAAGAAAATGATCGTTTCTTTTCTGGAATTATTAAAGAAATGAGTTCTTCCTTCTGCTGTTTTTAATTCTGAAGAAATAATAATTGGGTTTCTTTGATCACTTGATTCGGCTTCGGAATTATGAGTGTTATTTTGATTAATTTCCCGAAAGTCATATTCAAGTGTTTTTTCTCTGCCAAACGGAATATCAAAGGTTTCGTATGATTCTTATTTTGCAGGTCATTTAAAAGAAATGAAATCGACACGAATAATTCTTGTGGAGTTTGAAGAAAATGGTTGTTTTCTTATTGAAAGGTTAAAGGAATGAATTCTTCTCTTCTTTGCTGGAAATTTGAATTGAAATAGCATGATAGAGCTTTCCATTTGTACATTATAAATTGGTCTTCTATGTATGTAGGTAATAATAATGTGCAAAATTGTTATTATATTGTATGCGTTCATGGATATAGAAGGACATGTGAATAAGTGATTACTTGGCTGTATAAATGTTTATTTGGTTAAAAATAAAACCTTGAAAGAAGTATGGAATCTTCTAGTACAAACAAGTACTTAGTATGCATCTTGAAACCATCACTTTTGTTCTATGATAATAAGATGTTTTACTAACTGTTTATGGCATTCGTATGAGCCGAATTAAATGAAGTATTGATAAGGACGATAAGTTCTTCCTTGTTTTCATTTAAAGCTGATTATGAATGAAATTATTCTTCTTCATGTTGGAAAGTGAATTCGAATGGATTTTGTAAGTTTCACTCAATTGTTATCTTGATTTGTGTCTCGTTTGGATTCAATTTTAGGATAGTCATGAGGAAAGAAATAGGAATGTGGATGGATAACTTGGAAAATGATCTTTCTTCTCTCATTACAATTGGAAATCAGAATCGTTTATAACGAATTTTGTAATTGCTTGGGTTTAAGCATCTATATGTATTTTGTTTGCTTATATCATCTTTGTACTTGATTGCTTAGAAATCAAATGAGATCACAGAACCGAAAGGAAAGTAATTGGTTTACATTTCATTAAGATTTTTATCCTTTGCATTTATTACTAATGAAAGGAATAGAAAGGATCACAGTTATGTTATAACAGTAGTATGCTACTTGTATTCCTAGTTCTTACAAATGTTGTAATCTGGAACTGCTGAAGGAAATTGCGTATTGTATGGTTATGTGGGAAATAGGACAACAATTCTTTGGCTGATTGGGATGGTATTTAGATGGTTCAGTTGTTATGCTGTCCATTCTTTTTGATGCTTAATTTTTGATTGATGTTCATACTGTCGTTTCATAAAAGTAGGGTTCTTTTATTGAGACAGTTAATTGAAGCACCTCATTTTAATGACAAGTGCTTAATATGCTCAGTTCATTGAACTGACCCGTGCAAGTAATTTTGCAGATGGAATTTGATTAAAATGAAGACATGGCTTTTTTTACACTTCTTTTGATTGTCGAAGATGAATTGTATTTGTTAGTTATTATTCCTCTACGAAGAATTGTGAAAAGAAGAAAGTCCATTCTTATATCTATGAGTTGTAACGTTGTTTAATATAAACAAAGTCCAGTCATTTGGATTAGAGATGTATGGATTATGAAATGGATTGATGAATACAAATACAAGTGTGATATTTTAATGGATATATCAGTTTGATATTGTTGATTAATTTGAAAATATAATGTTATTTCTTGATTTGGAATTATTTAATTGTCCTTGGATGGATTTAAAAGGAATTGATATCTATTCTTACCTAAATGCAACTTTTAAGTTGAAATGTGCAATTAGTTCATACTTTGGGTTAAGATGAATTTTTAATTGACATTAAAAAGGATTAGGAAGAACATGATTCCATAACCGATAGGTATTCAGGATTAGCTTGGAAGCTAAGGAATATCAATTAACTTAGGAGAAACCGAACTTCATTTTCGGACTCCGTTAATAGCCTCAAATGTTAAATTCGAGAAAGTAAGGATATAAGAAAAATATATCTAGGGAAAATAGACCTTAACTAAGTAAGGTTAAGGAGAATAAATGAATACATTTATTGGGAATTAGACCTCGTTTAAATGACGTCTAATAAGCTAGAATTCTGAATTTGGTTACAGTTGTGAAAAACTTGGTTAAGTTTAATAGGTTAAACTTATCACATGTCAATAATGGGCTGCTTAATCCAATGATTAAGAAGAGAACCAAGTAGAGAAAATGCAACCCTTCGGTACGAAGGAGAAGATGCATAGTAAGCTAGAAGATGGATTTAGTCTCTCTTAGCTACATACAACCTGTAATGGGAGTAAAGCGAGGATAAAGGATCAAGCATGGTTGCTGAAAGTTGATCTTAAATATTAAGATCATATCCAAATCACTTGAGCAGGATGTGTACTCTCGATGGGAGGATTCCGTAGGACATTGACATACGCCAGCTACAACACGGTGTCTTCATGAAGACGGGGTCTTCATGACGACACAATGTTATAGCTGACATATTACAATGCCCTCCCGAATTAAATCATCAAGAATACATAGGTTGAATGTTAAGTTCTTGGCTGGGGATAGGAGTATGATCACGTATACGGAGTGACTCCGGAGGACTAAAGATAACTAGACACACGGAGTCGTGGGGAACGACACCGTATGTCTGCGTATCTTTAGTTACCATGAGTGCCTTCCTATATTCGTTCATATTGCTAGTTGGAAATTGGAAGTTTAAATTTGACCTTAAATTGAAAGGACTGGTAGGAACCAGGAAAGACCATTCTAGATAACAGGTGAAGTGAGGTGAAGGATGTATTCCATTGGTGTGTATCACATCTAGGAATATGATCATGCAAAGCATGTGAAAATCTTTGGCCAAAATATCACAAGTGTTGGTTGCGTTGTCCTAATCACTTAATTTAAGATGCAGGATGTCAGATGAATATCGATATGAGATATTCGAGATAGGCTTCTTAAATGGATCACTTGATAACCTTAGGAAGCAGTTAAGAGAACTTGTATATATATTATACTATGCATGAATGAACATGAAGGATCGGTAGTTGCCGAGTCATGAAATGAGAGATCGTTGAAACTCGAGCCATGAAAATGGGAGATCGGTAGTTCTTGAGTCATTTCTGAAGCATATAGAATGTTATAAGATTGAATGGCATTGAATGTGTGTTCCATATTGTAAATATGTGAACAAGGAACATTAGTTTTAAAAGGAAATTGTGTGTTCCAAACTGCATTGTTTGGGCAAAGAACAATTATTAAAACTTGAACGTGTGTTTGAATTATATAATTTATAACGAGAGAACGTTTTATTAAAAAAAAATATTTTTTTCCCTTTTCTAGTATCTTAAAATGGGGATGTTACATCTTGGTATCAGAGCTGAAGGTTGCAGCTCTTGGACCTAATGAGTCCACGATATTAATAAGGTTTACATTTTCTTATTGAACAGAAAATGGTCAAAACAAGAGGAATGCTGCGAATAACCCGTTACAGGGTGGAGAAGCAGCTACCGCTCAAAAGTTGGATGAAATCCTTGCTGCCCTACTAGATATGAGAGATCGTTTGACTGTTCTGGAACAACAATCAATGGGCAATGAAGAGGAGGAAGATGAAGCTGAAATAAATGATCAGCCGCCTCCTGTGGACAACATCAATGGAGGGAATCTAGGTGTTGATAATAATAATGTAATTGCTCCTAATCCCCCTGAAAATAAAAGGGCAAGATTAGCAGCTGAACTTACAAATGATATAAAGAGAATAAGTCCTCCAAAGTTTGATGGAACAACCCTTGGGGACGGAGTTGAGAATTGGCTCAGTGAAATGGAGAAATACTTTGCAATAAGAAACTTCTCTGAAGAGACCAAAGTGATATGGGGAGCATATCAGCTTTCTCATGAAGCATCATCATGGTGGGACAACCGTAAGGTTGAGATGAATATTGTCAAATCGGACATAACTTGGGATCAATTAAGGGTTATTTTAGGCAACGATGGCTGCCTCAACTCTATTTTGATAGGAAAATGACTGAATTTTAGATTGGTCGCAAGGAAGGTGTCGGGTGAAGGAATCTTTGGGAATGGTTTATTAAACTCCTTAAGTATGTGCCGTAGTACCAAGCTGATGAGAAGTTCAGAATACGGAAATTCATAATGGGACTGAATCCCATCATTGGTGGCGAAGTGGATGTCCACGGCCCAACCACCATGGAAGGAGTTGTCGAAAAGGCAATCGAGACAGAAGAAATTGAGAGCAATATCTCTGCTCACGGGGAAGAGATAAGGAAGAAGATTCCCAATTCTTCTTCATCTCTCGCACCAAAAAGGGGACCTTGGAAAAGGTTTGGTGTGAAATTTTTTTTTGTTGTGGATAACAACAAGAAATATGTGATGAACAGACTTGTAAATAACATGTGGAACAGCTTCGTGAAAGTTAGTGGCAATGGACTAGAAGTCCTATGGGAGCCAGAATGATAACTTCAAAGCTGGTAACAAATTTGAGCCTAGAAAAGGGCCATTGGAGGATGCTTCAAGCTGTGGAAAGGACCACTATGCGAATCATTGTCTCTCGAAGAAGGATGATCGCGGTCACAGCATAGGATACACGCTGCAGGTGACTAATGACAGATAAGTGTGAAAAGCAAGTTACGCCTATAGAAGTTCGGGTAAGTTATTCGGTACCCCTGTAGTCATACTTTTTGATACTGGAGCTACTGAATGCTTTATTTCTACTAAACTTGCAATGAAATTAAAAAGAAAGGCTGAACAAATGGATAAAACATGGACAGTGCATTATGGGAATAATGTTGTCCATGCAGTCGAAATGTGCCTTTTTGGGGCAATTCTTGACTTGCCTAGTTTCTCCACCGAAGTTGACTTGTATGTCACTCCTCTAGGATCATATGATATCGTTATTGGAGTTAACTGGTTGGCTGAACATAAGGCAAAGATCGATTGTTATGAAAAACAAATTTGTTGTTTTGATGACTGCTAAAGCGTCAGCTCATTCAAGGTGTAAACGTGAAGTTGCGGTTAGAAAACCTGATTATCACATGTAACTAAAAAGGGCTAAAAAAGCAGAGGTGCACCTTGTATGTAGTAAAAATGATAGAAAATGTTGAAGAAGATAATGATTTCATGGAAAGATATCCATTTTTAAGGGTTTCGTGGATGTGTTTCCGGAGGAATTGTGTCTTCCACCCAAACGTGAGTTTGACTTTTGCAATAGAAATCAAACCGAACCGAACCCATATCTAAGGCACCTTATAGAATGACCACCATCGAGTTGGTAGAGCTAAAGGCTCGATTACAAGAACTTTTGACTAAGGGACCTGATAAGACCGAGCGTCTCACCTTGGGGAGCACAGTAATTTTGTAAAAAAAAGAGGATGGCACTTTGAGGTGTGCATTGATTATAGAATGTTGAACAAGGCAACTATTAAAAATCGATACCCACTTCCTAGGATTGATGATCTGTTCGATCAGATGCGAGGAGCATCAGTCTATTCAAAAATAGATCTTCGATCTAGGTATCATCAGCTGAGAATAAAGGAAGAAGATATTCATAAAACAACTTTTAGAACAAGGTACGGGCATTATGAGTTCACGGTGTTACCTTTTGGGTTGACTAATGCACCTGCCGCCTTCATGAATCTGATGAACAATATTTTTCAAGAATACTTAGACAAGTTTGTGCTTGTATTCTTAGACGACATTCTTATATACTCTAAAAATGTCGAAGAGCACCAAGAACATCTAAGGATAGTGTTGGAAATTTTAAGAAAGAGGAAGTTGTATGGTAAACTGTCCAAATGTTCCTTTTATGATGTAGAGGTGCATTATTTGGGACACGTGATAAGCAAGAATGGAATAGTTGTTGACCCTTCAAAGATCACAGCTATAACTGAATGGCCTACGCCTAAGAACGTGCACGAAGTGAGAAGCTTCATGGGCTTGGCAGGATACTATCGAAAGTTCGTTAAGGACTTTTCAAAAATTGCTGCCCCAATCACTTCGCTGCAAAAGAAGGATAAGAAATTTGTCTGGACGGACAAATGTGAATCTGCCTTTAAAAATTTAAAGGAACAGTTAACTACAACACCTATTTTGACTGTACCTGATCCAAATGGAAATTTTATGGTTGTAACGGATGCCTCAGGAGAAGGCCTTGGAGGTATTCTATTACAAAATAACCATGTCATAGCTTATGAAAGCAGAAAGCTTAAGTTACATGAACAGAATTATGCTCCACACGACCTAGAACTTGCTGCCATTGTTCATGCACTTCAAATGTGGAGGCATTACCTTTTAGGCAAGCCTTTTGAGTTAAAAACAGACCATCTGGGGCTGAAGTATATTTTTACTCAGCCAAATTTGAATGCAAGGCAGCGAAGATGGTTAGAATTTCTGTCTCAGTATGATTTTGATATAAGCTATATCAAAGGCAAGGAAAATAGAGTGGCAGATGCTCTGAGTCGAAGGAAGCATATCTCTGCTCTTATAACGTTAAGAACTTAGTTTAAGGATGAGGTGAAAGATGCCTTGGAATCAGATCCTTATTTCCAGCAAGTCAAAACAACGACTTCTTGTGTCAGATCCAAAGGATGTCAGGTATAAAGGATTTTGTTTTGATAATGAAGGAATTTTGAGGTTCGAAAACAGGGTATATATACCTTTGGCAAATGACTTAAGAGGGAAATTGTTAACTGAATTTCATAATTCACCTTTTTCTGGACACCCTGGCATTACGAAAATGCTTGCTGATCTTAAGCAACAATACTTCTGGAAGGGAATGAAAAAGGATGTGGTGGAATTTGTAACACACTACTTGGAATGTCAGCGTGTTAAGGCGGAACATATGCATCCCGCAGGATTATTGTATCCCCACAGTATTCCGCAGTATAAATGGCAAGTGATAACGATGGATTTCGTTCAAGGATTGCCTATGTCAAGAAATAAGCATGACATTATCCTGGTTGTAGTCGACAAATTGACCAAAGTGGCACACTTCATTGCTGGTAATTTGAAGGATGATGCACCAGTGCTAGCAAGAAGATTTGTACATGAAATCTTTAGATTGCATGGAATACCGGAATTAATCATATCGGACAGAGATCCGAGGATGACATCAAGGTTTTGGCAAACACTTAATGCGGCCTTGGGAACTAAATTAAACTTAGTTCTGCATATCATCGGAGACGGATGGACAGATTGAGAGAGTTAATCAGGTTTTAGAGGACATGTTAAGGATGTATTGCATGGACCAACAAAGATAAATGGGAGGAATACCTTCCATTTGGTAGAATTTGCTTACAATAACACCTATCATGCCTCTTTAAAAATGGCGCCCTTTGAAGCATTGTATGGAAGAAAATGCAGAACCCCTGTCAGCTGGGACAACGTTGAGGACAGAGAGGTAATTGGGCCAGAAATCCTTACGGAAATGGAACAGCAAATCAAAATGATTTGGGAACATCTAAAGGAGGCTGCCAATAGGCAAAAGAGTTATACGAGACTTAAAGCGGGTTGATAGGAATTATAAACTGGGAGAGAAGGTCTTTCTTCGGGTGAAGCGAAAAAGAGCTCAATAACTTTTTGCCAAGGCTACCAAGTTGTCGCCACGATATGTGGGACCTTTTGAAATTGTTGAAATAATCAACCCTGTAGCTTATCGTCTAGCATTACCTCCTGCTTTGTCTCAAATGCATGATGTTTTTCATATTTCTTTGCTTAAGAAATACGTGACAGATTTATCACATGTGCTGAATTGGAATTCCTTGTAGGTCCAAGACCCAGGAATAATCGTGGTTAAGCCCATTCGAGTGTTGGGAACTCGCCAGTTGTACTTAAGAAATCGCGAAGTGAATCAATGTAAGGTCCAGTGGGACCAGTTCAGCGAAGAAAGTGCAACTTGGGAAAATCTTGAAGAAATGAGATCTACTTTTCCACATTTGTTTGATCGAATTTGAAATTCAAAAAACTGATAATTCTACCAAATTTAGACAATTATTAGTCTATTGTACAGTTGTCTTAAAACACTATTTTTAAGAGTGAATCTGTTTTTGGTATGAACTTATAAATGGAAGGACAATAACTGAACTTTGTCCTAGGAACTCCTTGATTTGGTTAATTTGATCATCGGGACGATGATTCTTTAAGGAGGGAGGAATGTAACACCCTAATTTTTGTAAGTTATCTTGGTGATTATTTTTCATACTGTTGTAACTGCTGAAATGAAGGCAAACATGTTAAGATATATTTTGATCTTAAGGGAATGTGTTGCTAATCTGGATTCTTGCATACTATAATTTGTTTACATGGGACAACAGTTATTATTGCTTGTATGTTTGCTGATGTGACGACAAATTTGTCGTATGCTTGCTGAACTCTATATGTTGTGGCCTTCTTGTAATCGCTTTGTCGATTTACTCTTAAACCGGACTGAAGGTTGATATAAATGTGCAGCACCTGATTTCAGGTATGAACAGTTGGCACGTAGATGCCAACGAAAAGGTTCGATTCACGAACCATACACTGTCGTAACG
This sequence comes from Taxus wallichiana var. yunnanensis, assembly GCA_018340775.1. NCBI lineage: Eukaryota > Viridiplantae > Streptophyta > Pinopsida > Cupressales > Taxaceae > Taxus > Taxus wallichiana. The sequence continues at coordinate 550,330,729 of CM031241.1, forward strand.
TGAGACCTCGTAAGGTGAGAAATGCCTGGATACGGGTGGCTCAGGTATGTTAACGAAGGATGAAATGTCCTGCACAGTGTTGAAATTGGAAGTCAGTCGGGAAGACTTGACTGGAAGTTGATTGATTAAGTGTTAGGTGCTAAAAGGGAAATTAGATCCTAATCTAATCCTAAGTTCTACCTTACATCCTAAACTACTATCCTAAGTGGATTTTTAAATTCTAAATGGTGAAAATAGACCTAAGTTCTATTAACCTAAAGACTAGGCGGTGACCTAGGTTTGAACACTATTATGAATCCTAAACTAATCCTAACCTAGAAGGGGCCGCACAGACCCATGGGAAAGGATAAGGATGAAAGGGAATTTAATGGCAATTAATGTAAGTCCTTGCGTGGACAGCGCCAAGTTTGGCGGGAACAGGAAAAGCTAGAGGTATCTAGTTAGTTATGCACTAAACTTGGTTTTGCATGCAAAATTTGAAATTGGCAACTCGCCAACCCAAGTCGGCGGTGGCGTGAGAAAATAGGGAAAAGGCAGAGCCTTTAATGCATTTAATTTCTTGGTCTTCGTGACCAGCTCGCCTTGGAAAGAGTATGGAGGAATTTTGATTGTTTATTGTGTTGTTCGGATTTTTGAGAAGTTGCTCTGCATTTGGTTTTTGCTTGGTTCAGTCGAACCAGTTGCGTTTGGTTTTTATCACTGTTTCTTTGGAAATCGGAGGCTGTTTGCTGAGCCTGTAGAGGAAGGTGATTGTTGGGAAGCTCGTTGCTGTCGCCGTGGAAGGAAACACCTTCTGTAGACGCGGTTTTCTTTGAGTTTCGAGGAAGAATACTAGGCATGTTAAGCCCTTCTCTTTAAAACACTTGCTTTACTTAAGCGTCTCATTAAAACAACCCTGCTCTTCTGATGAAGGGGGTTTTGGGTTTTATTTGATTGTTGCCATGATTGAAATGATTGGGTAGAATCGTTTTCTTGCTGTTGTGATTCGAACTGTCCTTGCATTTTTAATTGAGTTGGAAACACCGCCATCATTGTGTTGGTTTGTTTTGATTTGGAGAAAGAATGGGGAATTCTCATGTAATGTTATGAAACAAAAATGTACATGTTGAATGAGTTTGTTTTCATTAATGAAGCAATCATTCTTTTGCTAATATGAACTTGAATGATGGAAAGTATTAGCTGTGCGAGTTGTTTGAAGTTGTTTCTTTACTGAAATTTTTAAAAGGAAATAAGATCCTTTTCTTTTTCGGTTTTGGGTTTTGAAGGAAATAGCATTTTTGGATTTTAAAGGAACTAGCATTTGAGTTTAATTTGAGCATTACGAGCTCGGTTAGAGGGAAATGATAGTGATATTATTATTGTTTTTGTGCTCTTTCTTTTGTAAAAGAAATGACGAATACGTTTTGGGTATTCGTGAAAGTAGGAGAAGGCAAAGTTTTTCCTTCGAACTTATTAATGAATTGTGTTTATCCTTGCTGTGAGGGTAGGATGATTTTGTTGTGTTTTATTGATGTTGTTCGGTCTTCCTGTTCGGACTGTGGACACGATTACAAACTTGGCTTTGTATTTTTGTGCAATGAATGAATTATGTTGTCTTCTTGCTGTGATGGAAAGTCGATTTTATAGTGTTTTATGGATGCGGTTGATCTTCTAACTCAGACTGTCATCGTGAAAACGCACTTGACTTTGGATTGCTGTGCAAAGGAAGAAAAACATGAAAATTTGTTTTGTTGTTTGGGTCTGTCTTGACTGTACCAAGCTTACGCATTTAACACCCTATGCGGGTTTGCCTTGATAGAGGTATTGATAACTGATTATTGCATTCTAAAGTTCTGCATATCATTATGAACTTGAAAAATGGATTTCGGGTAGAAATGTTTGTTTTTCATTATTGAACAATTGAGTTTACTTTTTCATTATCGAGATTGTTTGGTCGGTCAAGATGAAGTAAACACGACTAGGGTGTTCTTATCACATTTTGAAGAAAATGATCGTTTCTTTTCTGGAATTATTAAAGAAATGAGTTCTTCCTTCTGCTGTTTTTAATTCTGAAGAAATAATAATTGGGTTTCTTTGATCACTTGGATTCGGCTTGACGGAAGTGACAGTGATATTTTGATTAATTTCCTGAGTGCTGTGTTTTTCTGTACAAACGGAATATTGAAAGGTTTCGTATGATTCTGATTTTGCACAGTCATTTAAAAGAAATGAAATCGACCTGAATAATTCTTGTGGAGTTTGAAGAAAATGGTTGTTTTCTTATTGAAAGGTTAAAGGAATGAATTCTTCTCTTCTTGCTGTTTGAATTCTGGAAATAGCAATAGAGCTTTACTGTACATTATAAATTGGTCTTGCTGTAGGTAACAACAATGTGCAAATTGTTATTATGAACTGTATGCGTTCATGGATATAGAAGGACATGTGAATAAGTGATTACTTGGTTGTATAACTGTTTATTTGGTTAAAAATACAGTGAAAGAAGTATGGAATCTTCTAGTACAACAAGTACATAGTATGCATCTTGATACTGCTTGTTCTATGATAATAAGATGTTTTACTAACCTGTTTATGGCATTCGTATGAGCCTGAATTAAATGAAGTATTGATAAGGACGATAAGTTCTTCCTTGTTTTCATTTAAAGCTGATTATGAATGAAATTATTCTTGCTGCTGGAAAGTGAATTCCGAATGGATTTTGTAAGTTTCACTCTGAACTGTTATCTTGATTTGTGTCTCGTTTGGATTCAATTTTTAGGACAGTCATGAGGAAAGAAATAGGAATGTGGATGGATAACTTGGAAAAATGATCTTTTCTTCTCTCATACAGTTGGAAATCTGTAATCGTTTAGGAACGAATTTTGTAATTGCTTGGGTTTAAGCATCTATATGTATTGTTGTTTGCTTATATATCTGCACTTGATTGCTAGAAATCAAATGAGTTGCATGAACTGAAAGGAAAGTAATTGGTTTACATTTCAGTTAGATTTTTATCCTTTGCATTTATTACTAATGAAAGGAATAGAAAGGATCACAATTATGTTATAACAGCAGTATGCTACTTGTATTCCTAGTTCTTACAAATGTTGTAATCTGGAACTGCTGAAGGAAATTGCGTATTGTATGGTTATGTGGGAAATAGGACAGCAATTCTTTGGCTGATTGGGATGGTATTTAGATGGTTAGTTGTTATCTTTATCCATTCTTTTGATGCTTAATTTTTGATTGATGTTCATACTGTGTCGTTTCATAAAAGCAGGGTTCTTTTATTGAGACAGTTTATTGAAGCACCTCATTTTAATGACAAGTGCTTAATATGCTCAGTTCATTGAACTGACCCGTGCAAGTAATTTTGTAGATGGAATTTGATTAAAATGAAGACATGGCTGTTTTTTGACGCTTCTTTTGATTGTCTGAAGATGAATTGTATTTGTTAGTTATTATTCCTCTACGAGGAATTGTGAAAAGAAGAAAGTACATTCTTCTATCTATGAGTTGTAACGTTGTTTAATATAAACAAAGTCCAGTCATTTGGATTGGCAAATGTATGGATTATGAAATGGATTGATGAATACAAATACAAGTGTGATATTTTAATGACTATATCAGTTTGATATTGTTGATTAATTTGGAAATATAATGTTATTTCTTGATTTGGAATTATTTAATTGTCCTTGGATGGATTTAAAAGGAATTGATATCTATTCTTACCTAAATGCAACTTTTAAGTTGAAATGTGCAATTAGTTCATACTTTGGGTTAAGATGAATTTTTAATTGACATTAAAAGGATTAGGAAGAACATGATTCCATAACTGATAGGTATTCAGGATTAGCTTGGAAGCTAAGGAATATCAATTAACTTAGGAGCAACCGAACTTCGTTTTCGGACTCCGTTAATAGCCTCGAATGTTAAATTCAGAAAGTAAGGATATGGGAAAAATATATCCAGGGCTAATAGACCTTAACTATGTAAGGTTAAGGAGAATAAATGAATACATTTATTGGGAATTAGACCTCGTTTAAATGACGTCTAATAAGCTGGAATTCTGAATTTGGTTACAGTTGTGAAAAACTTGGTTAAGTTTAATAGGTTAAACTTATCACGTCCGTCGGTAATGGGCTGCTTAATCCAATGATTAAGAAGAGAACCAAGTAGAGAAAATGCAACCCTTCGGTACGAAGGAGAAGATGCATAGTAAGCTAGAAGACGGATTTAGTCTCTCTTAGCTACATACAACTGTAATAGAACGAGGATAAAGGATCAGCATGGTTGCTGAAAGTTGATCTTAAATATTAAGATCATATCCAAATCACTTGAGTAGGATGTGTACTCTCGATGGGAGGATTCCGTAGGACATTGACATACGCCAGCTACAGCACGGTGTCTTCATGAAGACGGGGTCTTCATGACGACACAATGTTATAGCTGACATATTACAATGCCCTCCCGAATTAAAACATCAAGAATACATAGGCTGAATGTTAAGTTCTTGGCTGGGGATAGGAGTATGATCACGTATACGGAGTGACTCCGGAGGACTAAAGATAACTAGACACACGGAGTCGTGGGGAACGACACCGTATGTCTGCGTATCTTTAGTTACCATGAGTGCCTTCCTATATTCGTTCATATTGCTAGTTGGAAATTGGAAGTTTGAATTTGACCTTAAATTGAAAGGACTGGTAGGAACCAGGAAAGACCATTCTAGATAATAGGTGAAGTGAGGTGAAGGACGTATTCCATTGGTGTGTATCACATCCAGGAATATGATCATGCAAAGCATGTGAAAATCTTTGGCCAAAGTATCGCAAGTGCTGGTTGCGTTGTCCTAATCACTTAATTTAAGATGCAGGATGTCAGATGAATATCAGTAACAGATATTCAGATAGGCTTCTTAAATGGATCACTTCGATAACCAGAAACGGTTAAGAGAACTTGTATATATATTATACTATGCATGAATGAACATGAAGGATCGGTAGTTTCGAGTCATGAAATGAGAGATCGTTGAAACTCCGAGCCATGAAAATGGGAGATCGGTAGTTCTTCGAGTCATTTACAGTAGCATATAGAATCTGTTATAAGATTGAATGGCACTGAATGTGTGTTCCATATTGTAAATATGTGAACAGGGAACATTAGTTTTAAAAGGAAATTGTGTGTTCCAAACTGCATTGTTTGGGCAGAGAACAATTATTAAAACTTGAACGTGTGTTTGAATTATATAATTCATAACGAGACGTTTATAAAAATAAAAAATAAAATTTTCCCTTTTTTAGTATCTTAAAACATTTTATAAAAAAGTACCAAGATGCTCTTTTTCAAAAAAACTCAAAGCTACGTTCACATAGTCCTTTTCCACATACTAGTTTTGTGATCTTGTTTTGTATCTTACGCTCAAATTTTTTCCCTTGTTCTAGTATCTTAAAATGGGGATGTTACAAACAAGGAGTGGGCACGTCATCATCTTCATGTTCTTGACCATCTGTAGTACCAAGACAGTCTCTTTTTCATCACCGCTTAACTTTGTGACTTGGCGACCTCAAAGCTAGCTGTTCACATAGTCCTTTTCCACGTACTAGTTTTGTGACCTTGATCTCGATGTCATATTCCATGACACGGGTTATCCATCCTACACGTTTCTCGTTCAAATCCTTGTTTAGAAGGAAGTCCTTGACTCCCGCATGAGAGACCAACAATTGGATCTTGTTGTTTGAGACTAGGTGCTTGAATTTATTTAAGCTTCTAATCACTGCAAGGACATGTTTTTCAATGAAAGAGTACCTAGTTTCGTATTCCTCCAAGCCTTGACTGAAGAAAGCAACTGGTTGTTCTAATCCTTCCTTGTTTCACTGTACTAGGATTGCAGAAATGGTGTCTCCACCACCGAAGGCATATAACATGAAGTCCTTGGAGAAGTCTGGATTGACGAGAGTCGGAGCTTGAGATATAGCCTCTTTTATTGCCTCAAAACTTGCCTTGCCTTCAGATGTCCACTTAAATGCCATGCTCTTCTTCAACATTAGCGTTATTGGCTTTACGAGAGCTGCAAAGTTTGGAACAAACCTGCAGACAAAATTGATCCTTCCCAAGAAGCTTTGAAGAGCCTTCTTATGACTTGGCAATGGCAACGCTCGAATTGCTTCAACTCTTTCTGGGTCAATCATCAATCCCTCCTTTGAAACAATATGGCCTAGAAGTTTTCCTTCGTGAGCCAAGAATATACATTTTTTGGGGTTCAATGATACCCCAAATCTTCTACACCTCTGAAATACTTGCCTCAGATGAAAGAGGTGATCCACTACATTTTTGGAGAATATAGTGATGTCATCAAGATATATCAGAACTATTTTATTGATCAACCCCTTGAATGCCATATCCATTGCCCTTTGGAAAGTGGCTCCAGCATTTGATAGCCCAAATGGCATCTTCTTGTAGGCATAGGTGCCCCATTTGGTGGTGAAAGTCGTCTTGAATTGGTCATCTTCTTTCACCATTACCTGATTATACCCTGAGTAGCCATCTAGGAGAGAGAATCTCTCCGAACTGGATACCACTTGCAATATTTGTTCCATTGAAGGAAGTGGGTAATGGTCTTTGAGAGATGCCCTGTTGAGGTCTCGGAAGTCTACACACAACCTGATTTCTCCACTCTTCTTCTTGACCGGAACCAAGTTTGCAACCCAGCTTGAGTGCTTGATCGGGAATATAATGCTTGCCTCTATTAGCTTGTTTAGCTCTTTCTTCATTAGAGGCTCAATGTGAGGGTTGACTTGTCTCGCTTCGCACGATGGGCTTAGCATCTGGATCAATTCTATGGTATGTTGTGCCAACTTCGGATTGAATCCTCTCAAGTCTTCATAGCTCTAAGCGAAGACATCAGAATTCTTGGCAAAGTTATATGAAATCTGATTTCTCTGCTCGTGGCCACTTTACCAATTTGAAGTGTTTTACCTTCCCCAACCGGAATTGGCTCTGAATCTTCTCTCTTAACTTGCATGTTGGCCTTTTCCTTACTGAAACTGGTCATTAGGGTTGAAGATAGATTCCAATGTTACTAAACCCTTAGGAAGCTTGTTTGTCCATGTAGCTACACTACTTGATCACCGTATTGCTGCTCTAGTCTATCCTGATTCCTAGCTGAGAATTCAACCTCTTCTTGTAATAAATTGATGATCTGTTGATCGTTCTCAAACACTTTCCAACTTGTGTTATTATATGGAACTGTTGGCCTCACAATCACATGGATATGTGGTTGTGTTTTTTCCTTCTGATGTTGTCAACCACATCAAACGTTGCTCCAACTGCTATGAGCCTATCCGCGGCTTCATTTTTCTTCCTAGGTATGGACATGATGTTGAAAGCTTCAAAATCCTCAACGAGGTCCCATACCCTGTTCTTGTAGTTCTTCAACAGGTCATTCTTTGTAGCATGTTGTCCCCTGACTTGATTGACGATCAGCTCACTATCCCGAACACCTGCAAGTTCTTTATGCCCTTTTTCCTGGCCCAATGAAGTCCATGAATCAAGGCCTCATATTCAGCTGTGTTGTTTGAACAGGAAAATTGGAAATGGAAAGCTGAATAATATTTGATGCCTTGAGGTGAAACAAGCATAGCTCCTCCTCCTGCACCTTGCCTACTCCTTGATCCATCGAAAAATAATTGCCATACCTCATTGTCATCCTTATGGTCTGGTTTGGTGATGCTAGGAATAGGTTGGTTTTCTTCATGTATGCAATAGACTCCTAGCTCAGATTCTTCTATTTCTTGGTAGGGATCAAAAGCATGTACCTTGCTTGCCCATTCATCAAGAGTCAAATCTGGGATGCTTCCAACTTTGGTGTCAGCTTCATCTGTGCTTGGATAATCTTCTTGATCAAATGCTGAACAATTGGCATTGATTTGGCTTGGAGTATGAGGCTCAATATGAAAGTTTGCAATTGGTTCGGATCTGATTGTGACCTTAGTACCATATCTTGTTCTGAACAACATGTGTGACTAGTCAGCAGATAAGTAGCCTCCAATTTTAGCTGTGAAATCCCTTGATAAGCATAGGGCAAAGAGTGGTGGCAAATCTATCACTGACACATCTTACAAAATGGTAATGTTGGGGCATGTATGCAAGGTAAGATTCAAACCTTTAATCACTCCCACATTGTTTCTACTGCTGTCCCATCCAATTGCACTACCCCCTTTGATATGACTTCATATTGGAGACCCAGCTGATCAGCTATTTTCTTGGGCATGACAGAACTACTTGCCCCAGAATCAATCATGCAATTGTGTACTAGTTTATCCCCAATGATTAATGAAACATAAAATGGAGGGGGTTTCAAAACTTTACCTTGTTGTCCTCCATGATTCCCTTCAGGCTGAGCAGCATTTGTGAGGACATTCTCTTGCATAGGGACCTGCTGGTTCGAAGTTGACCAATTCTTCATGGCAGCTTGTAGAAGATCTCTTTGGCCTGGGATGGATAAAGATTCCCACATTGATATATTCACATTTGTCTTCTTCATTTGATCAATGATGCTAAATGGGGATGAAACATCTCTTTGCTTTCCTTTAGTCTGTGCATTCCTTTCTTGTGCATGGGCAGCAACAACTGGCATTTGAGTTGGTTTAGAAGGTGGTTTGGGCTGTCCTTGCATGTTTGGAGCTGTATTTTGCTTACCAACACCTTGTGGAGTGATGGAAGGTTGTAGATCACTTGGAGCCAATGATTGCCCTTCACCAATATTCCTCTTCTTTGATCTTGTGTTAGCTGCTACACTCTGAGAAATTGTTTGATTCATGCCACAAAAATCCTCAGCTTGCCAATTCGCAAGTGCGGTATCATTTGGAGCTGTGTTTTGCTGAGATGTCCCTTGTTGCTGATTTGCTTCTTGACTCACTTCACCCTCTACGCTAGTAGTTGTCACCATCAAGGCTTGGTTCAAAGCACCATTGAAGCACATAGATTGGTTGTGAGGTTCATTGCATGGGAAACACCAATCATACTCTTGAGCTATGTTTTTTGCACTGAGCACTAATGCTTTAGAAGCAGATGCAACATTGGGGTTATAGGGCTGAAATGGTCTATTGGCGGGAGGCCTTACTTGGCTTTGATTTGTAGTTGGATTGGGTGGCCTATTGGGTTGAGCTTGAGGCTGATAAGAAGGTCTAAAGCCTTGGGCCTGCTGCCTCTTGAGTGTAACCAACTCATTTCCCAAATTTTGCAATTGTTTCATGACCTCTTGGAGTTCATTTGAAGCACTAGAGGATGAAGTAGAAGTTTCATTTGAACTTTGATTTCTAGGAGTGGGAATAGGAGCTAAAGTGGGTGCTTGACTAGTACTTGGATTTTCTAAGTTTGGATACAAGGGCATGGGAGGCCTAGGAGCCAGCTTACCAGCTTGAATAAGACAATTTTCAGCCCTAATGGCAATGCTATAAGCAGCAGGTAAGGTTGTGCCTCCCATAGATTGAATTAACATAGAAATATTAGAATTCAAAGCTTTAAGATAATATAGAAAAGCACCTTTCAAATTGCTACGACCACCATTGGAATCCTATCCCAAGACCTTTGAAATCTGAAGTTGAAGTTAGTCAGTTGTTCATTGGGAGCTCTCTTGATAGTTGTCAATTGTTCCAGTAGAGACAAATTATCTCCCTTTTCTCCAAACTGCTCATGGAGAACTATGCATAACTGATTCCAATTTTGGATAGAACCAGTTCAAGGCTCCTAAACCATTGCAATGCCTTCCCTTTGAATGAAGATGCCAACAATTTGTGATAACATCCATTTCATTTATCTCATGGATTGCACAAATGTTAGCAATGTCTTTGACATGATCACCAGGAGTGGTATGATTTTCTCCAGTGAAAAATGGAATGTTCTTCAATGCTGCAATTGGAACTGGATTCTATGCATTGAGGGCAAGTGGGCTGCTGCCAGTGAAATTGACAAAGGGATTTGGTGGTAGATGTGCCATTATGATTGGCCTAAGAACTCTGGTTGATGCGAGAAAAGGTCTACCAGGTGGAGGTGTAGACAAAGTCTGTTAGGTGGAGATGGTGATCTTCATGGTCCTCTTCCTCTCCTTCCTCTGCCTGGTGATAGCTGCAAGTGGACAAATAACCCCTCTTCTCGAGTATCAGACCTAGTTCGAATTCTTCTCATGTTCTGACAAATTTTGTTTGCTACACCGCTGAATTCTATCCCTTCAGAGTCACCAGATGTGTTAGAGAATGAGCCTGAAAATGTTGGATCTGCCAAGTTACACACCAAACCTGGCAATATTAAAAAATAATTTTTAAAACCTTGAAGGACCCAGAAGATATAGTTCTTCAATTCGGTTATCGGGTTTTGTTGTGTAGCTACTAATCCCCAAAAGGTACAGGAAAAACTTAGGTCATGTAAGGCAACTTACAAAACCTGAAATACACCGTGTCGGAACTTGGGACATGCTCAACACCTGGGAAAACCCTGAAATACTAAAAACCATGAAATTTTGAAAGTCAAAATCTCAAAAATCTAAGAATACCCTTTTGAAGATTACCCCCTGATCTATCAGCTGGTGAAATTTTGACTTGTTTTGAGCAAGTTAAGCCCTTGAAAATTGATTTCAAAGTTCAGCTTGGAAGGTGAAAAAATATGAAATTGTAAAACCTGCAATTTCTAAGTCCAAATTTCTTGAAAATTCCTTCAAATCTTGTGGAATGACCTCTTGGTCCCACCGGGTGTGCCAAAACTATTGATGGCGAATCACAACACCCCTGAATGTCTGTAATCGATGGGTTGAGACTCTCAGTGTGATTCCATAACATGGAGCTTTTCCCAAGTGTGGGACCTTGTGAAGTGGGAAAGCTCTCCGGATGAAGGCCGGTTCCTATTCCTCTATTTAGATGCACACATAAAAATGTAGAGGGTTTACTCAAAACCTAATCTAACTTGCCAAGGAGATAGGGTAAGAAGATGCATAAAAATAAACCTAAACTAACAAAGGTGATGCACCGAAGGAATGAAGAACACTGTCTTGCCAATAAACACAAACCATTAAAATGCAATGCAAGATCATGCACAAATAACCAGATTTGCAGTGAAAGATCAAGAGGATGCAAATGAACACAGAGAGGGTTGAGAATCATCCACAGACATGCATTATTTTCTCCAAAGATTGACACAATACACTACAAAATGCCAAGAGGCAAAGTTGCATTACAATTTTAGATGGGAGGTTTGAACTCCACAAATTCACTTGCCAAAGAGAAGAAGGGAGGGGCAAAACAAGAATGTCCAACCTTTAGAAAGAAGCCCCTCCTTACAATTTATAGGAAGAATGAGAGAGGGAAGAGAGAGGAAATCCAAATCTACCCCAACCACCTCCAAGTTGCATTTAATTCATCTCATTATGGTGGTAGGTGAGAACCCTAGCAAACCCAAAAAGTGGCGAACTATATTTTGAATTTTTAAGAATTTTTTCTCACCTAATTAAAGATATCTAGTTTAGTTGGATAGAGGACCTGTAAGCTTTCCGAAAAGTCCAACCTTGCATGAATCCGAGCTCCCTGTGAAAAGTTATGGCCGTCTGAATATCTGGGTCAGGGTTTGCTTCCTGTCAGCACTCAAAATGTTGCGCCTCCTGAAGGTGCACCTTGGCGCATCCATGTGCGTGTCGTCATACTCTTAAGTGCACCGGGGTGCATCATGTTCATGTCGACACTCTTTGACGTGTGCCTTCTACCTGCGCCTTGGCACGAACTTTTTGTGTCGACACTTTTCTACCTACGCTAGGGCACATCCATGTTCATGTCGACACTCTTTGACGTGCGCCTTCTACCTGCGCCTTGGCGTGAAATTTTTTGTGTCGACACTTTTCTACCTGTGCCAGGGTGCATCCATGTTCATGTCGACACTCTTTGATGTGCGCCTTCTACCTGTGCCTTGGCGCGAACTTTTTCGTGTCGACACTTTTCTACCTACGCCAGGGTGCATCCATGTTCATGTCGACACTCTTTGACGTGCGCCTTCTACCTGTGCCTTGGCGTGAAATTTTTGTGTCGACACTTTTCTACCGCGCTGTTTGTTATTCCCATATCATATCGAGGGGAAGATATATACAACAAATACTCTAGGTGATATGTTGGCATGCGAGAGTCATGTGTGTGTGGAAGGCATCATTAAGATGCTTGGAATAATATGTAAGGGAAGTTATAAGTGTCATGTTATAGTGGAAGTTGAAGAGTCACTTGTGGAATGTCATATTTTGGTGAGAAGTTAGTCATAATGTGGTGTGTAAGAGTGGTTACAATAGAATAGTTGGTGCATGTAGGTGTGAACTCGAATATAACAAGGAGTGAGTGCATATTTAATAGGATTCCTTGGTGGGAGAGGGAGAAGGAGATTATTGGAAATGATAATGCCTTAGTTTGCAATGTATTACTATGACAAATAAGGGAATTATGGTTTTTAGAGTATGTATGAATTTTGATAGGAAAATATCCTTTGTCTTGTAATGCTAACGTCTTCTAGAACTCTCTTGCAATAGTTTTGGAATAATAATAAAATGCAATGTGTGGTAAAACATGGTGTGTGAATGGAAGTGAATTTTTGTGAAGGTCTTGCATATATGGTCATGCTCTGGTTTGAACCATTAATCAATATTGAAACCGTGTGTGTATAGTGTGTTCCAACCATGAGAGCATGGAATGGTGTGTGAAGGTGTTTGTAATGATTAATAAGCGTGGGAAATAATTACTTGAACTATTAAAGACCTCAGTTAAGAACTAAGAACTGAACTCTTTATGAATCTTGCATGTGTCTCCTTATAGAATCGATTGTCAGAAAATTGAACCGTATACAAAACCAGTCTGGTACATAGTTGATAAATTTTGAACATGATCACAAAACAAGATGAAATTTGGACCATAGGAGTATAAGGTAATTTTTCAGATGATGTTTGAATATTTTTCCTTTATGATTAGAAATTTTTGAGATATGACGTGTTTTGCTAGCTGGGTTGAGGATGCACACTACTTATCTGACAAAATGTTTGTCATGTTCAAAAGAGTATATCTCCTGTGTTTTTAGGAGTTAAGACCTAAAATTTGGAAGGTATAATGTTGATAATATTTCTCAGGTGGGTTTTCAATGATTTATTTGTTTGAGCCCGTAAATTGAAATGTGAATATCAGAAGTTTACTGCATGTTGTTGGCACAAGGAAAGGCCGTTTTGTGGAAAGAAGAGTAGTATGGAGTTTTGAGTGTTGGAATGCATTTCTTTATTGATTGTAACAATTTTGAGAGTGTGTGAAACAAGGGTGTAGGTTTAGAATCTTTGAAGAGGTCAATATGAGAGGTTGAGCTAGAAACTAGTGAAGTCGAGACAATAACTTGTGAGGGCAAAGCTTATGCAAGAAGTGTAAGGTGGAGTTTTGAGTGGTTGAATGTATTCCTTTGGTATCTCTAACAGTGTTGTGAGTTTATGAACAAGGAAGAATGGTAGGTAAGGAGTCAACAAGGTAGATGCTTGTGTCAGTGCTAGTTCATAGAGACTAAGGATAAGAAAGGTAAGTGCCTATGATATTAGATGAGTATTGTGTCACTTTTGATGAATGGTGAAGGACTAAAACAATAGTAAATGGAATGTTGCTAGTGTGGTCAAGAGTTGCATGTAGGGTATAAGAAAGTTAGAGACTTGGTGAGGCATTTCTTGGTGCTATTTGACAAGATTAAGCAATTTTGACAATTTTTAGCCTTATAGGCTTGGTAGAAAGATCCTCTATGCAGAGACCGTGGATGAGTTATTGTTTGAAACCTCTTGTAATCAATTATATGAATGATTTTTAAGTTTCTATCTCCATCGAAAAAGAATCAATAACACATGAAGAATTCAAAACTCAATAGTCCACACGGATCATGATCCTCCCATCCTTGATGTTGATGGCCATTGGGTTGATTTAATCTAATTCCTCTATGGGTTCTATGATGCATGCATTCAAAATTTTATCAATTTCATCCTTCACATTGACGTGTAAGTTGGGATTAATTCGGTAAGGCCTCTTATGAACTGGTCACATGTCATCCTTAAGATTTATCTTCATCTCACCTAAGGATGGATGGACACCCTTCAACTCATGGTACCCTATTGGTAACAAATCTTGAAAATTGTGTAAAAATTGATTATTTTTACAACCTCGCCTCGGACCAATAACCACCAATTATTGCTTCCTTTGGCATGTCATCAGTTTCAATGTTCACCTTCTTAGTCTTTAGTGGTACATGATATGCACACGCTTATTCATCATCCGTATCCAAGACTTCTCATATACCTTTTGTATGCTCTATGTTAAGGTCCTCAACCTCATCATCCTCAATCAGGTATACAAGATTTCCTTTCTCATTTTCTTACTGTGCACACTTCATTTGAATCTCATCCATATCCAAGCCTGTGTGTTCACTCGTGCGGTATTCAAGATTAGTTTCATCATATATATGTATCAAGACTTCATTAGCATTCGATATCTCCCAATGTGATGTGCTTCATTAATTGTAATACTTCATGGATAAGAGGTTTATTAGAAAAATAATAAAAAGTGTGCATGGTACTTGAGGTTAATTCGTGCCAACTTGTTGTTTCTCGCTTCAACTCCACATACGTGTACCATGTGCACACATATTTGTGCGATTTAGAATAGAACTTATGAACCCACATCGATGGGGGTAGCATCAGGACCTTTTAGCCAATTTTTCTCATATACCTATATGTGATTATGAGGAGACATCTTCCCATCATAGTTTGGTATTTGAGAAAGAAGGTTATTCCTAGTGAACCTTGTTAAGAAGACTACTTTGATCTTGTGCCATATGAGAAAATTATATTTATGCGTAGCCCATGTGCCTATTGTTGTTCCCTTCAAGGATTAAACCAACATATTCCTCTTATCCCCTTCAATCCATAATTGATCCTCCATTACATGTAAGAAATATTTAGGTTTCTCCTCCCCGATATATCTTGGTAACGCCACTCTTCTCAACCGCATTCTTGTTCGTGGTCCGATCATTCGAGTTACTCTTCCATGACACTCACAACCCACCATTTCATAAGTTTCATGAGCCCAATTATCACACATAATACCGGCGTTGTCGCTAATAGAATGTGCATCTCCCCAATTAATCACTCCTTCCTTTGTTGGTTCAACATTTTACGCACGCGTGTTGTTTCATGCGTGTATATATAATTTAGGTCCATTTTTATTGTCATGCTCAGTGTAGGGTGTAATCTTGGTACCATCCATCAGATTATCACTTGTTATTCCTCATTTTCAAAGTTGATATACCACTTGTTAAAGCATAGGTCTACATTGTTCACATAACACCAAAGACGACTAAGTAACACAAGGAAGATGTCCGCCTCGCCTATTCTAGTACTTGAAGTCTCCTCTGAACATTTCTCCTTGAATTGTGATGCTTTCATTATTTAAGAATCCAATGGGCATTTCCCTTGTCTTATTGGCCATGTACATCACACTTGAAGATGGCTATAATGGTTGTCTTCCCATTCGGCCCAAGCATCTAGTGTCTAAATACTAACTTCTGCGCATGTATCAATCAAAATGTTACTTACCAACCAACCATCTATAACTACATCTAAAGTAATTTCCTTGTCATACTCATGGTCTTGGGGTGGTAAATTGACATGTAAGATTTTTCTATCCCTCTTTATTCCCGTGCATGGAACTTGTTATCCAAATAACTCTCCTAGTTATTTGGATAACTTTTACTTTCATTTTGGCTTTGATGTTTCACATTTTAGGTTGCGCACGCTTCTTGTATGCCCCTTTGCAGTCTTGCCTTCAAAATTGGCTAAGTCCCTGATCTTCCTGTCATGTGCCCTCTTTTCTATCTACCACCGCGTGTCCTTCCTCAGTTGGATGCTCGCACCCTACTTCCATACATGCCTTCTGTGAGTATACCTTCTTTTCTACCACTGTGCGCACCTACGCGCACGGTTTCCCTCTGCTTTCCTTTCGCATGCTTGCATTTTTCTTCGCGCCTTGTTTCCTTGATGTAATTCTTCCATGCACCATCATGAGCCTTGCTTCTCCCTTTACATTCTTCTCCTTCCATTTCCCTTCCACACCTTCCTCTTATGTGCACGTCTTTTGCACCTTCTTCTTCACTCCCACTCTCTTTCCTAATCCATCACACCCTTCTCACAGGTGCCCCTTTGTAGAATTGCCTAAAATTGGCTAAGTCACTACTCTTCCTCTTTGCTTGCATACACCCTTCATTTCACACACTTTATTTTCTTTTCTACAGCGCGCATCCTCCTTTAGATGAATTCCTCCTTGCTTGACCTCCAAACTTCAAATGGTCATAAATTTTGACCCAGAGCTCCATTTTTCACAAAATTTGACTTTCAAACAAGCAGAAGTCCTCTACGCCACAAGATTTCTTAATATTAATGAGGGTAGATATATGAAAATAAAGGAAACATCTTCAGCTCCAGTCAATCAAATGCTCATTCCCATTAAATGACAGAAATACCTGATAGACCCAAAACATCTGCCTACACTCAGAATGTCATATCTCTTGCAATTCTCAACAAAAACGCACAAAATTGGTACCATTAGAATCATGTTTCCAATCCTAATGCAAAACAATCAAGAAATCTAGAATTTGATGAGGAATTGATGGTGATTTCATAGAAAATGTGCCCAGTTTAGAATAATGTTTTATTTGGTAGTTGAGATGCATTCAATGAAGCATGGGCAGACATTTCTCACTGCTGCAAGTTATGGGATAGTATGGGGGGCCTTTTGCAAAAAAAAACATCATTTCACTTCATTTACTACCTCTTGCAAGTGGTGAGAAGATAGATTTCAGGATTTTCATTTTCCCTCTCTCTCTCTCTCCTCTTAGAATTCTATAAATTAGAGTGTTGGGCTCATTATAAGGAGAGATAGTTTTGAGTAGCAAAACTCTATCAAAATTATTTTGTGAAGCCAATGTGCTACATGCCCTTGTAGTGGAATCCTTGCATGGTGATCCATGCCCTTATTCTGTAATAGATTGAATTGTGCATATTAATGAAAGCAATAGATACAAGTTTTTGGATATCTCTTCCCCTGCTATGTTTGTTGCATTCTTCTTGCCCTTTCAATCTCATGCAAATATATTGTGTCTATTTATGCTCTTGCAGGGATTCATTATCATTGTGTGTGTATGAGATATTGTTGTGAATGCATTTTCTAGACTGTGGAGAACTTGTTATCACCCCTTCTAGTATGCACTTTGCTCCTATTTTCACACATTGGAAAGCTATCCTCATTCCCTCCTTTTCTAGTGTATCACCACTTTAGTGTAGGCTTTGTTTTCATGCACTCTCTCTCCTTGGTCCCTTGGAAAGTTAGATTAGGAAAAGATAGTTTTACCTGCATTCGAGTAGATTGTGGCAGGTAGTTTAGGAGAAAGAACCAACTTTCTCTGGAGGTCTATCTCAAGTAGCAATTCCCAAAACTTGGAGATAGTACCCATGTTATCCAGTCACACTATGAGCTCAAGCATACATGCTTGTGATAACCAAAGGGTGCTGTGATTCAAAGATAACAAAAATTTCTCTAGTAACTATTCTCCTAATAAAGGGATGATGCTCTCCTACCTAAGCATCCTACATAATTCCTTGAGGTCATCCACATCCTTATTAGGTACCTCAATTTTTTTGGTGCACTCTCTATCCCGCGCTTGTTCCTTTAAGAACTGTATCTCCCCTTACGATTCTCTAATCAATCCCATGGTTTATTGGAAAAATTATTTCTGTTACCCTGCGTCTGGATATTTACTTGGTTGTACATTCTCATCCCATCTAATGGGTGGCTTTGTTCTCCCTAGTTCACGCATGTGCAAGGATTTTACATGCATTGTAACCAATAAAGGTTGCTGCCATGCTACGACCAAAGTTTTAGGCTATCAATGTCCTTACCTAGAGCGATCAACCCCTATCATGGTTGATCCCCTATCCTTCTTATTTTTACACATGTGTGAATATAAATATGGGCAATCTTCTACTTTGTGTCCCTTCCCACAATACGTGCAAGACTCAAGTTATTTGGACACTCACGCCGATAATGGTGCAGTGAGCAACATGTATAGTATGTTCCTTGGCTAAACCTTCCTCCACAACCTCCTTGGCCTCTACCATGATATCCTCCTTGGTATCCCCTATTACCATTGTTGCCTGTGCTATTATTTTGTCCAACATTATTCTCACTTTATCGTTCATGTCCTTGGGAGCTACTCTTTGTGTTGGCCTAGTGCAACCCCTCGTCTCACATGCTTCATGAATGTGGTCAATCAACTGAAAATTAAATGTATCATGAGTATGTGCGTGTTGTTGCCCTAAAATTCCCCTCTAGTGAAAGATGAATTTGTATGTCCAAGTGTTGGTACTCGGTTTTTAATCCCACCAGTTCCCTTTAAAAATTCCCCAGTCTATGCGTTTTGAAACATTTTTCTATCTCCTTTCATGGATGTGTGGAATTTATCAATATTTTTCTATGGTTGTGGGCCACATCGAGCCTTGTGTTCCTTGCATTTATCTTTCTATAGGAAAAATATTTGATTCGGGTGTGAATGGTGGAATTTTTCCCCTTCTCTGCATTTTTCTATGGTCATCTTCCCATCAAATTCTTTTCCCAACATCCACGTGTACATGGACATCTTTAATCGATGTGACAGACGGGTTCTTTTTGCGAACTTGTCATTTTTGTTATTTTTTACAAAAGTGTTAAATTGGCCCCATGGCCCTAAAGGATCCTGATTGGCTGAAACAAGTGGTGGTGAAAAGGCGGGCCATTTTTGTGTTTTTATGCTTTGAAAGGTCAAAGGCGGGTCCTTTTTTGTGTTTTGAGGCATTATGGTGAAAGGCGTAAAAATGTAAAAAGAATTCATAAGGCCCGCAAAGGGACACGTGGCCATCTTTAAAGTCAAAAGTGGAGAGGCGGGTTATCGGGAAACTTTCGAGAATTTTACCTTTGTTTCGAAAGGGCGTAAAGTTATAAAGTGAAGCGCAACCCCACTGACGCCCAGGTGAAGCCACGTGTTGATGCATACGTTGAAAATTCAAAAGCGGGAGTTGGGTCATCGGAGCTCTTTTGGAAATTTGGTTTTATTTCTAAAAGCGATTAAAGTTGTAAAATGGGCCTCGGTCCCGCTCATGTCAAGGTATAAAGTCAAATGTTGAGCCCGCATCGAAAGTTAAAGTGCGACGGTGGGCCATCAGAGAAATTTGGGTGTTTCACCCGATTCTTAGACATTTCTTTGAAATATTGATGAAAAAATAGGGTAATGGGCGTAGGAGCTGTTGAAGTGTTGGTTAATGGGTTGTTGTGCATGTATGACTTTCGAATCCACAAAGCTGATCGTGAGAACTTCCTTTTGCTAGGAGGAACTACCGTAATGAAAAACAAGACCACTAGAAAGAATTAAACAATATGTGAAGTGAACTCGCCTAGTGTGTACTAGATCCGTAAAGTGTGATACTTCTTAGATGGTCGTCCCATTTGTTTAAGACAATTTAATGTAGGAAATGAAGTAAATCCTATTGTAATTCGAAATGATTTAGGTATCTCACTTAAAACACAATAAGAAAGATCTAATCTAACAAGCTAGGTTAGAATAGGATCCAAAGGTCAAGTAATTGGTTCTAGGTCTCTGCAGGTCTGACAGAGGTCTCAAGTAGATCACAGTGAATGAGGGTGATGTAGAATTAGGTGGATAGGTCACTATTCTAAGTTGTACAGAAAATACAGAGGCGATGCGGTTAAGGGTGACTGATCATAGGTTGGGTGTAAATTGCCGATTCTGCCATCGTGGAAAAACTGGGAATGCCACAGAATGAGTTTTGGGTCTCCTTTGTGATTACACAAAGGATTTTGGTTGGTCAGAATGAGGTATTTGGTAGCTTGGGTGGGATTTAGCGAGGTTTTAATGGGTATATGGAGGGGGAGTGTTGAAGGAGGTCAATGGGTGGCTAGGTAAACAATAGGTGATAATATAATAACAAAATGAAATGAACCAGAGAAGTATAACGTTTTACTTACTTGGATTCTGGTCCTGGATGCCTGTGAATGAGGGATGGAGGTGTTGGTAAGAGGTTGAAGGCTGCAGTGATCACCAATTGTAGGAGAGCTTCTACATGGGATGCATGGGCATTCCTTTTGCTTGGTTAGATCAGATCATTATTGGGGTGAGTGCTGGATGGCTGTGCGAAGAAAATGCTTGATCTCCTTCCTTGCATGCGTGTTCTCACTGAAATTTGCTCTCAGAAGATGCGATATCTCTCTGGAATGTGCTAATGTTTGCCAACTTTTTCCAATCTTTGCCAACCTTGAAAATAAGGTTGTTTTGGGGGTTAAAAGGGTAACCGATGGCTATTTTAGGTTAATCGGCGATGGTTAGGGGTAGCCGGCATTGGTCAAGGTGAGATTTCTTAGGTTTACTAAACTAAGGAGATCCTCCTTATTTTCTCGGATCTCATGTCGTTAACCTGCAGATTAAACTAGAAGCTTCTTATAAGCATGTTGGAATGTGGTTAGAGGGAATGTAGGCATTGATTTTTAGGGTTTTGGTAAGTCTTAGTTAGTTATGTCAACTTACTAAGAATAGGTCTTAGGGTGAGTTGGCTTGATGAGGTGTCTAGGTGAGGTGTATGTGTGGATATTATCTAAATTAAGATATTTAAATAATAAATATGGTGAGGATAATGAATTAATTTAATTAAATTGATTAAATTAATATTGGTGGGGTAAAGGGGGCCAAAGGGGAGTGTGACCTAATTTTAGTGTCTACATTTTTCCCCTTTTTGTTGCGTAGCTTGTATTGGTAAGTGACACTAACAAAAATAAGATGTGGTTGCCCCATGTGTGGGTGAAGGTGATCCCCCTCAAACCAGAACTGATGAGGGTGAAGGCAGAAGCGGTGAGTGGTTTGATAAAAGGTAAATGTGAGGAAAAGGTAGGTGGGAACGGGGAAAAAGGGTTAAAGGTATACTCGGGAAATCGAGGTAATGGGTCAAGGTCAAAGGTAGCAATAATCAAATGCACACACACGTATAAACTGCAAAGCATGCTACCAGGTTGAAGAGTAGGCAAAATCTACATTGTCTAAGGTCGATAGGTTTATCCAAACGAGGTTGAAGTGATTCTAGTATCCAAGGTATAGGATATGGTCAAGAAACATGACGTAGGTTAGGTGCAGGAATGTTTAGGTATGTTCCGATACACCAAAGGTAGGGTCAGGATAAACGGTCATGACAATAGGCTAGGTAAGGTCATTAGGTCAACAACACAGTAATAAATTGCACAAGGTATAACAAACACATGAGGTCAAATGTCACTAGCGATGGTCTAGGTCCAAATATGTAGGTCACAACATGGGTAAAGCCAAGGTAGGGGTAAAATAATGAGTCCCAAAGGAGGAAAAAGGTAGGTAGTAAATGATGAGGTCAGGAAGGTGAGGTAAATGGTTTGGGTAAAATGGGGTGGGGTAAATGATCGTGGTGAAGTATGGGTGAGGCAAAAAGGAGGTAGGGGTAGGGTTAAAGGGTAACATTTAGAGCAATGTGTAGGTGAGGGTGACCGATGCCGGTCAAGATAACCGACATCGGTATAGGTCAACCGACAATAGTAAGGTAGGGCATGCGACCGATGCTGGTCAAGGGTAATCGACATCGGTTAGGTCGGGTTTGTTATAAAAATGAAAAAATCCACATTTTTGGTTATTCATTTGTCATTAGGTAAATGAGAAAATGACAAAAAAGAGAGAAAAGTGTCCAGATGGAACAAAGCATTGAGTTGGTGGTGTGAACGACGGGTGATTGGGTGGTGAGAAGTGGGTCCACAGGATCAGTGTGAGGGATTTGATTGGGTAGAGGTTGCGGGTAGCGATTTGGTGATGGCAGAGGCCGAGAGAGGGATCGAGTGGGCCACCGGTGTAGTGGCCGATGTACCATTGAGATGACGACAATGCGACGAGGTAAGTGCCTTACTCTAGGTGTATTTGATTAGATAGATTAGGGGATTAGTAAATTATTTTTGTAGTTTTGGTTTGTTTTTTGTTTTTGTGGGTGGGCAAAGATTAAATTTGGGAATGGGGGGAAAAGTGGGTAAAAAGAGGAATGGGGAGGGTAATAAATGGGATAGGGGTGGGTGGAGGTGCGGGTTGTTCAGGTCATTGTAAGTGGGTAAAAGGGGCAAGGGGGATGTTTTTAGAAAGGGGGTTTGGGGAATCACATTGTTATCGCGTGACAGTGATCGACATCACCAATCAATTGTGGCGGTGTTGGTAAGTTTGAATTGGTATCGAGTCACCAAACAGTGACTTATGCCGTTAAAGGGTGATTTGGGCTCGGTTAGGTTGAACAAGATAGGTCACCAAACAGGTGATAGATGTCGGTTGAAGGGTGACCGGGGGTTGGTTAGGGGAACCGAGCACCGGTTGGGTTTTGGGGGATACAGGTCAAAAAGTGATGTGGACTAGGTGGTTGAGATGTGTAGGGTGGAAATAGGTTATGGGAAAAAAAAGTAGGTGAGTATGGGTATGGTAAATATAGATTAATGTTTTGTTTATATTGGATGCAGGGGAGAGATCAATTGTGTATGCGGGATAGGGTTATGCTTCTACCGGTGACAGTGACGTGGTGCAACGACCGGAGGAGGCAGTAGCATATGGAGGCGATTGGCTTGAGTGGAGTTTGGTGATATCAACATGTAGTCCAATGAACCTAGTTTGATGGTCGTACTCATCGATAGATGGGATTCCACGACCAACACGTTCCACCTACCGATGGGTGAGATTACTGTCACCCTACTGAGGACGTGTTCCGGATTCTACGGTTACCCATATTGGGTACATAGGTCTACTCTGTCTCCTCCAAGGCCTCAAAGGAGCTGATTGTGACTATTTTTGGAGAGGGGATGGCCGAGATGAGATTCCATAGTGCCAACTTGAGCTATGGAGAGATGTACCTAGCCGTCCGGAGGAGACGAGGCTAGTGGTTCTTTTGACAGAGGCGTGTGCTATTTTTCACCCCTGATGCATAGGGTGGACGTTTTACCCGATCGTTGATGGGGGTACTCCATGATATGTTGATAGAAGAGACCCGTTTTACTTGGGCACCAACATTCTTGGTGCAACTATATAGGGAGTTGTGGGCATATGGGGCGGTCGCACGGAGTTCACTTGTCTTGTACATTTTCACTGCACTACTGGGTATATGAGCACATGGTTTATGTGCGGCCTATAGGGATGCCCTGAGCAGATGCATTCCCACTGAGATTTGTGTGGGTGGGGTATAGGAGATGGGTGCCAACTATTGGAGAGCGGAGATCTAGAGGCTGTCATCACCAATCCGACACTATGATAATTCTTCACGGGAACTCCTCATGCTATGATTATTTACTAATGCACAACCTTTAGTTTTGTGGATGTAATTTGGAAACAAACAACAACATAACACAAGAATACCATCGACTATGATAAGACGGAATGATGAAAAATCTGAAATATCAAAGTAAATTATAATATTAACATGAAATTGTTACAATCTCACCCATGAGGTACTTCAAGTGTTATTGACTTCACTTGCCTTTCACCAAGACTATGGGAGAAACTTTACAATTACACCTCTTAATGGCTTCTTCAACACACCTTTAAACTGATGGCTTCCTTCGCACACTTCCTACAATATTTCTCACTACTTCCTTCTATGCTAAATGAGGGGGGTGGCCTCTCTATTTATAGAACTTCCGGGCTTATCCATCTTATCTCTAAGATAGGATAAGAAATCCACTCTGACGAATCATATTCCATACCTTAACTCTTATATGTACATGTAAGCTTATCTTTTAAGATAAGATAAACATTATCATTTTACATGGGTTCCACATTTTTAGACTTTTTACAAATAAAATACACAAAATATTTATGACCTCACTCCTTGTCCTTATTACCAATATAATATTTCTAATTCCTAATCATGTAGACCCTACTTCTCTAATTACCCAAACTTTGACATTTTAACATTACGGACCACTTACGACAAATATTTACTTTTTACAACATTCTATTGTACTTTGATTATTACCGTACTCCACATTATTGGCAGCACCGTCTTGCGGTGCCGTTATCTTCTATCAGATGCTACTACTAATTATACTTAACAACATCCTATTCCTAATACATACATTAATGAAATAGAAATTACGGAGGAAAATTTTAGTGTCGACATCTTCCCCCTTCCTAGCTTCTACTCCGTCCTCGGAGTAGACTATTCTGGTGCTTGGAAAATCTTCAACTTGTCGTGGTTGACCCATTTCGTAATGGGAGTGCCATCAATTCCTCCGGTCAGTGCATTACCATTTTCATGCCACAATTTGCTTTATTTTGTAGGGCCCCATCCATTTTGGAAGAAATTTTCTCTGTCTTCTTTTTTTGTATCTGGAATCATATACTAGAACCAAGTCATTCACATGAAATGGAGACCACGGATCTTTTGATCAAAGTATTCCTTCTGCTTCATTTTCTTCTTATGGCTTGTATCCTTTGCTATTTCTCTCATTTCCTCTGTGAATGAAGATGTACCAACCTTTCTTTTCTTGAATCACTTTCATCCATCCTTTCATTTTCATAACTCTCACGGTGGGAATATCAAACTCAATAGGAAAGCTGGATCAATGCCATAATATTTGAAATGGGAGTACCTTGTTGCTGACTTTGATGTTGCCCTATATGCCCACAATCTTTGCATGAATCCTTTTATCCCATTTATGTACCTGCAAGGCTGCATCTTTTGCTAGAATTTGACACAACACAAAATTTGTTCATTCCACCTGTCCATTTGTGCTTGGCTTGTATGTTGTTGCCTTCCTGTGCTTAATAGAAAACTTATTGACTAGGGCTTCTACCACCTCATTAATGAAGTGGCTTCCTTGATCTATTACAATTTCTAATGGACAACCAAATCTGGTGACAATGCGTTCATATATGAACCTTGCCACTTCATCCATGGAAGTTGTTTTCAATGGCCTAGCTTCAACCCACTTGGTTAAATAATCTGTGGCAACTACAATATACTTATTTTGGTGTGAGGTAGTTGGAAGTGGACCTAAAATGTCTATTCCCCACTTTTCAAAGGGACCAAGTGGAAGAATAGGACATAATGGAGCTGATGAAGTCTTACGGTTACCATGTGTTTGACAAATATCACATGTCTTACAATAATTATAACAATCTTTAAAAAGAGTGGGCCAGTGATAACCTGCATCCAAGATCCTTCTTGCTGTAAGTTGTCAGAGAAGTGCCCTCCACATGTACCATTGTGGAATTCTTCTGCAGTTCCTTCCCTTGATCACGTCCATTTGCCCTCTTGTCTTTCCATCGGGTCCTATTCGAAATAATACTCCATGTAGAATAGAATATGGACGAGTGGCTTGAGTAATCTTTCTCTTAGTCTTTGCATTGGCACCATCAGGAAACTTGAATTCATTGAGATAATTCCAAATATCTATGTATTCACTAGGGATTGTGTCGAGGATAACAATCTTTGCATCGGGAAATCATCATCATCACAAGATGATCCTAAACCATCATAGGCTCGAGAGAGTGCATCTGCATTGACATGCTTCTTTCCTGGCCTATCTATAATATCAAATTCAAATTCTTGTAGCAAAATTATCCATCTTGCTATCCTCCACTGATGGGTTAGGCTTATTCTGATATATTTTAGAGCGATGATCTATTACTGACTAGAAATTTTTCCCTAGCAAGTAATTTCTAAACTTCTTTCTGAAAAATGATAGCGAGCCTCTTTTTGATTCTGATATAATTTACCTCAAGCCTTTGCTCATTTATCTGCTCCCAAAGTAAATTGGATGTTCATTCCCATTTTCATCCTTTTGGCTCAAAGTACTTCCTAGTCTTTGCATCGAGGCATCGGTGTACACAATGAATGGCTTGCTCCAATCTGGATTCTTAAAGCAGGTGAAGACACGGGGCTTCCTTGATTGTCCAAAAGCTTCATACGCCTTATTTCTGGTTCATAAGTAACATCCTTCTTCAAGAATTGGGTTAGTGGGCATGCAATCTTTGAGAAATTCTTGATGAACCTTCTATAGTAACCCACATGGCCTAAAAATGATCTCAACTTACTTCTATTCATAGGAAATGGTAAATCTTTGATTTTGAAACTTTATCGGGATCAAGTACCAATACCATCTCTGGATCTGACATGCCCTAACAAAACACCTTTAGAACATCCAAAGACACACTTTGTAGGGTTTAGTGAGGCTTGTGCTTCATCTAACCTTTGAAATGTTGTCTCCATCAGTGCGGGTGGTCAACTTGCTCCCATAGATGCAAAAATCATCTAGAAATACTCGATGAAGGTCCCGATGTAGGGTTGAACACCTATTCATCAAGCGTTGGAATATTGTTGGAGCATTACACCTGACCCAAAGGCATAACTCTATAAGCAAGCGTTCCCAAGGAGTGGTGAGCGTGGTCTTGATTGATCTTTCTCTGCTTTATACGAACTTGGTTGTAGCAGCTTTATATCCATCGAGCAAAACTATAGCACTCTGGCAGCTACTTCGTCAAGATCTGATCGAAAATGGAAGAGGGTAATGATCCTTCTTTGTTGCCTTATTGAGCTTCCTGTAATCAACACAAATGCGTAGCTTCCCATTCTTTTTATTGAGATCACAATGGGAGAAACCCATTCGAATTCTCCATGACAAATATGAATCTGCATCAAGCAACTTATCTATTTCTTCTTTTACGGTCTTGGAAAAATTAGGATTCATTCTATATGGCATTTGCTTTATGGGCTTAGCACCATCTACCAGCTCAATAGAATGTTCTACCCAACTTACTTGTGGAGTTCCTTGTAATCAAAAGTGAATAGGTGTATGTACCTTGAAAGAGTGGAGGTAGGATTCCTTCTCACTCTCCATCACAGCATCACCGATCTTTATTTGTTGGAGACGATCATCAACTTCTTCTTTAGATAATTTTATGGGGTCATGAGTTGGTGTGGTGGAAGGATATCCATGACTGAAACATCAACCTCACTTTCTTCATCTTGGTGTCCACTTCTTTGGTACTAGAGTAATCGAGAGGATGTCGATCATCAGTTTCATCACTTGAATCCACGAGGTTACTGCCTTATGATGTCGAGGATCACATTTATCTTCACCCTCTCTACCCACGTCAAGTGTCATGAAACCTTCATTCCGGTAGTTTCTTGCATGAACTCTCCTTAGCCATGGTCTTCCCTGCAACATTGGGTGCCTTGCAGTACCATTTTCATCACTGAAAGTCTACCACACATCTGACACCCATAACAGATATTGCCACATTTGAAACTACACCTTACGGTTTAGTTTTCCCTTATTTAATGACCTTAACATAAGTGTTGAAGGGCGATCAATTTTTAAACCCAACATATTCATTACAGACTCGGTCATTACATTAACTGCAACACCTCCATCAACTAAGACATCATGAATTGAAATACCATTACATAATACCTCAGCTTGTGGAGCATAGGGATCCGCCTCTGCCTCCAAGCAGGGGACCTCAACCTCCTTCCTTCGTCGAGCATTGAGTCCACTTTGACTCCCGCCTCTTCTCAGAAGACATAGCCAAGAGTTGACCATATGTAATATTTGCAGGCCTTTTGGACAGATCTTCCAAGATGGAGTATGGTCCTTGCCCCTGTGAAATCAGAAAATCCTGCACACCCAACTTTCTTCTCCTATGTTTCTTACTAGTTTCTTCTTTCATCTTCTTAGGATCATTTCCATCTTGATTATCTTTTTCTTTCTTTCTTTTTGTTACAAACACATCTACTTCATTATTTTTGCTCTTATCTACTACATCAAAAAGAATTCACAGTGCTTTTCCTTTATCATTATCTCCTTTACTGATGTAGAAGCTCTATCTGGACAATTATACTTATAATGACCCTTTTTATAACAACCATAACATACAACTTCAGAAATATTTCTTTTTGGACCTCTATCTCCTCCCTGAGAACTAAATTCCTTTCCTTGAAGAAGATTAATAGTTAACTGACCCATCTTTTTGAGCAGATCTTCATACTCAGTAGATGTACTAGGAGAAATATTTGTGCTCACCGGGAGTGGTTGTGGATTCTGGACCAAAGGTGCTGGTGTAGGCTCTACTTTAGCAACAATTTCTTTGGGCTCCTCTTCCATGCTTTCTTCTTGCCTTCTTGCAATCTCCTTTGCTTGTTGATGGTAGGTATTTGGCGGTCATACTTCACTCGTTGTCGATCTCTCGGCTTCATCCCAAGAATGAAGTGCTTACAGAGGAGATTATCCACGCCATTCATCAACCCATCCGCTAATCCTTCCTTAGGATCTGGGCATCGAGCTTCCTCCTTAGCTCAGAACACGAGCATGATAATCCCTTATCTTCTCCTTCTCTCCTTGGGATAGCTTTGTGATCTCGATCATGAGATCTACATATTTCTATTGTTCACCAAATTCTTCAAGAAAACTTTCAGTTAATAAATCCCATGAATTTTTCACATTATCACCTAGTGTTTCAAACCACCTAAGTGTTGAACCATCCAAAAAGGTAGGAAAAAATTCAGTCCATTGTTCCCTTCTTATAAGGCCATTACAAATACAAGATCGTTTAAACTCTTGAATGAAAGAAGAAGCATCTTCATTAGATTGAGCTGAAAAAACAGGAATCTTTCCCATTTTCAAAAGTAACCACCGTGAAATACCAACCCACAAGTACAATCAACAAGACTTATGTGCACAAATAATTGGAATCACTATACTAGAAAGTGACTTTACACCTTTCTACAGTAAAATAGAAATGACCACGGTAAACTATGGTAAAACTTGACTTACTGCGGTAAAAACTGACTTTACTGTGGTAAACACTATTCATGGTAAAAAGTGAAGTTACTGCGGTAAATACTATTCATGGTAAAAAGTGACTTTACTGTGGTAAATACTATTCCCAGCAAAAATGACTTTACCATGGTAACTACTATTCATGGCAAAAATGACTTTACCATGGTAACTACTATGCATGAGTAAAAACAAGGTTACCCTCGATTGATTTTTGACTAAGTGGGAATATCTCTCGGAAAATCCACCAACGAGAGAATGGTCCCGCAGCGGAACCAAAATGTCATCACCAATCCGGCACTATGATAATTCTTCACGGGAACTCCTCGTCTTTATGATTATTTACTAATGCATAGCCTTTAGTTTGGTGGATGTAATGCGGAAACAAAACAACAACATAACACAAGAATACCATCGACTATGATAAGACGGAATGATGACAAATCTGAAATATCAAAGTAAATTATAATATTAACATGAAATTGTTACAATCTCACCCATGAGGTACTTAGTGTTATTGACTTCACTTGCCTTTCACCAAGACTATGGGAGAAACTTTACAATTACACCTCTTAATGGCTTCTTCAACACACCTTTAAGCAAATGGCTTCCTTCGCACACTTCCTACAATATTTCTCACTACTTCCTTCTATGCTAAATGAGGGGGTGGCCTCTCTATTTATAGAACTTCGGGCTTATCCATCTTATCTCTAAGATAGGATAAGAAATCCACTACGATGAATCATATTCCATACCTTAACTCTTATCTGTACATGTAAGCTTATCTTTTAAGATAAGATAAACCTTATCATTTACATGGGTTCCACATTTTTAGACTTTTTACAAATAAAATACAAAAATATTTATGACCTCACTCCTTGTCCTTATTACCAATATAATATTTCTAATTCCTAATCATGTAGACACTACTTCTCTAATTACCCAAACTTTGACATTTTAACATTACCGGACCACTTACGACAAATATTTACTTTTTACAACATTCCTATTATACTTTGTTTATTACCGTACTCCACATTATTGGCGGCACCGTATTGTGATGTTGTTATCTTCTATCGGGCAGCTACTACTAATTATACTTAACAACATCCTATTCCTAATACATACATTAATGAAATAGAAATTACGGAGGAAAATTTTAGTGTCGCAGGCCCACACATGATGTGGCCTATTTGCCGCAAAAGCGATTGTTTGGAGGGGTTATCTAGAGTGGACATTATACGGAGGCCATATGTGGGATTCCCTTCATATAGACATATGCACAAGGAGCTAGCTAAGCTCTAGTTGGTGAGATGGATACGGAGTTCACCATCTTTGGAGCACGAGATGATCCTAGTGGTAGTCCGACAAGGTTGTTGAGTCTTTTATATGGGACGTACCTGTGCCCTTTCCACAATAGTCTAGAGATGACGTGAGAGGCACTTACCTCTAAAGACAGCAGGACCTATAGTTCCCATAGGGTAGGAGATGAGTAGAGCGGTGGACCGTGCATAGATAGATGACGTCGAGTGCACTATCCAAGTATAAACGAGTGGTGGGCGGCTCATTTACGAGCCATACCACAGGACACAGGCATCCAGATCTAGCCACCATCATGGTGTAGAGAGACACCCTACAGGGGTAGGTGGCTACTCTCATTACCCGATTGGGTATCTGCAGACATATTTGGAGAGCTATAAGGTAGAGGTAGCGAAGCTCCATGTGCAGTGGCGGTCTGAGCCCTAGATGGCAAGTGGAGGAGATGGAGATGGAGAGGAGGGTGATGGTCAGGTGGCGGCCTTACAGGCTTAGGTGGAAGGTTTATAGGGCTAATTGGCCACTGCCTAGACATAGATTGGGGTCTTACAGGCCCAGATACAGGCATAGGGACATGGGGCACCACCACAGGCACCACCATCACGAGAGCCGAGGATCGATCCCAGGACACGGCGCAGGAGTGGGACGGGGTCCCCGTGGGGCAGTGCGGGCCGAGACCTATGGGACCACCACAGACCATGCCTATATCTAGGTTACGGGATGCCTTAGGTGAGGCTAGATATTACCAAGACTAGCTGATGGCAGCCGGGATAGACTTCATATCCTATGTCAAGTACAGGCACAATAGGCATCTAGTGAGAGGACGAGATCCCGCACTCATAGTGTGGAGAGCACAGGAGGTAAATGAGCTCCGAGGCCAAATCGGTAAAGGCTACTAAGTGCATAGAGACCAGCTCTAGTTGAGGCACCAACAGGGACCTAGGAGGTGCCATAAGGGACCCAGAGGCGAGGGTACAAGCGATACGGAGATGGAGGACATCCGCCGAGATGCTTGATATGTGGACGCCTATTTTTTATGTATGATAGTTTTTTGTGATATATACCGGCCTGCGTGCTGAGAGATAGTTATATTTTTAATCACATACTAGCCTGTGTGCCGAAGATAGTGAGGATGTATGAGAGGTTTTGTATATTTTGAGCATATACTGGCCTGTGTGCCGAAGAGATTTTGTATTGATTCATTATTTTATTGTATATATGAGACCGCTTACGTGCTGATGACAATTTGTATTGTGTATCGGCCTGTATGCCAATGATTTTGAGATGATGGACATGAGGAGATAGCCATGTATATTGTATTGAGATACACATTTATTTATATGATGAGATATATATATATTGATTTGTTGATGTGGTGATGAGATTTTCAATTTATTGGTGTATTGATGAGATTTTGATTTGTTGTTTTGATATAGATGGAAATTAGGTGAGTTAGGCATGATGGAGTCAAGTTGGTTTAGGCATGGATCGAGTTAGGTCTTAGGCATGGATCGAGTCAGGTCATAGGTATGGTTGAGTTAGGTTTATTAGGCATGGTGGAGTCAAGTCGTAGGTATGGTTGAGGTAGATTTATTAGGCATGGATCGAGTTAGGTTGTAGGTATGGTTGAGTTAGGTTTATTAGGCATGGTGGAGTTAGGTTTTAGTTATGGTTATGATTCATTATTTTATGCAATGAATGATAATATGGGTCATATGTGAGATGTGGTATAATCTATGCATAGTGATGATAAAGAAATGGTAGGCATAATAAATGTATGTTGTGATAAGGATTAAAATATGAAGCAACTTGTTATGTATGTGGTTTAATTTCCAATGTTGGGTATAAAAGGGAAACTAAGTGAGGTGTGATGTAATGTGAGGAACATGGAAGATGAATTGTTTAGGGTAGAGAATGGCCGAGCTAACCTCCAAGGGCCCCATGCCCTAGAGTGCTGCCTACATAGTCCCGATGAAAAGGGACCTCAGGCCGATGTAGTTCTCCCATAAGCTAGGGAAGAATATGAGAGGGTGTGAAAATGAGGTGGTAGGTTTAGGTTGGTTAGGTGTGGGTTGGTTAGAGGTAAAGTGATATAGGTGATTTTGATTGTGGGAAAAGAAGAAGATAGATTACCCCAAAAGTAAGTATTGAGGACCAAGTCCTGTATAAGGTAATCAAAACATAAATAAGGATGGCTAAAAGATAAGAGGGGGCAATAAAGCCACCTGATTGGCGAGGATCACACCGAGTAGATCACACCTTGAAAGAGGTGATGAACGTAAGACCCTAAAGACATTGCATGATTGATTGTTCTATGGTGATTATTAGTCACATGATCACCAAATGTCATAGTTTCCAAGAAGTCCCTTGAGGTAGTGAGAAATGGGAGTGGGCATGGTTTGAAGGGTGAAACATGGGTAATTTTTATATGGTATGAGGTAACATGCTATTTGGGCAAGAGATCCGAGGTCACAATGGGCAAGTCCATAAATAAAAGTTTGATTTTTGTATTTGAGATGTTCGATGCGGGAAGTCTATATGGGATAAAGAAAATTTAACTCCTTGAGGTCTTCGTGAAGTTGATGATGCGAGGAAGCTTTGGTTGCTCTCATGTTTTTTTTAAGAGCTTTACATAGCTTTGTCCTTCGAGGGAGAAGTCTATTTATAGGAGCCATTTTGAGAGGAAGATGTCCTTTTGAGGGAGTCATCTTTTGAGTGGAATTTTGACTCAAGGAGTTATATCCCATGTGAGGGCTTTCAAGTCATGGACAAGACCAAGGTGAGGATAGGACTCTTGTGTAAAAGGAAAGGTGAAACGACCATGGGATCTCATCTAAAGGTAGATGAAAAGTATCCATGAGAATCATCTTTATGTGTAGTGTCATGGTACACATATTCAAGAGAAGATAACAAGTGACAGGTACTCACACGATTCTTGTTTAATCATTGGTGAGGTGTAAGAAGTGGGTATCGCTCAAGGGACGAGCATGGAAAGAAACAAAGGTGAGGTAGGACTAAAAGTCAACAATAGAATGGTCAAAGATGCAAGGCGTTAAGGGGTTCAGGTTTGGGTTTACCATCGAGTGAAGATAAACGATAAGCACCTGATCCATAAGTATGAGTCATGATGTATGGTCCAAGCCAATTAGGAGAAAATTTTCCTCGTTTACTTTTTTTTGCTTTGGTTACATGTTGATTTTCTTTCAGGACAAGGTCACTGACTTGGAAGGTTCGTTCATGGACATGTTTTTGTAGGCACGTTTGATACGTTTTTGGTAAACTTGAAGGTGGTCAAGAGCGTTAAGATGACATTTGTCTAATAACTCAAGTTGTGCTAAATAGTCTTGATGAAAGTTATCATCATTGAGCATGTCATGGAGAGAAATGCAGAGTGAGGGAATCTGGACTTTGAGAGGCAAAATAACCTCTGTACCGTAGACCAGAGAAAATGGTGTGGCAGCAGTGGAAGTGTGAATAATAGTGCGATATGCCCATAGGAAAAAGGAATGTGCGTATGCCAATCCTTCCCAGTATCATTAACCACTTTCATAAGAATTTTGTTGAGGGTTTTGTTAGTGGATTTGGCTTGGATATTGGTTTGTGGGTAATAAGGTGATGAGAAACTAAGCTGAATGCCGAAGGTGTCGCAAAGTTTTTGCAATGTTTTGTTTTTGAATTGTTTTCCATTATCAGTGATGAGGCGATGAGGAACACCAAAATAGAAAATGATGTGATGATTGATGAACTCACATATTTTCTCGGCTTTCATGGAGATGAGTGGCATGGCTTCAACCCATTTTGTATAGTATTCGGTAGTGGTGATGATCCATTGATGGCGTTGGGAAGAATGGGATTGATTTCTCTGACAAGATCCAAACCCCATTGAGAGAAGGGCCAAAGGTCACGGTGACTGTAAGGCATGATTTAGGTGTATGATGAAGATTGGAATGTTGTTGGCATTTTTCACAATGTTTGATGTAGTCGCAACAATCATGGTTAAGGGTCGGTGGTAATAGCCTAGGAAAAGGATACGATTAGTAATAACAAGGCCATTGAAGTGACCTCCACATATGCCGTCATGAACTTCCTTAATGGTATAAGGAATTTCAGAACTTTTGAGGCATCATAAGAGAATACCATCAAAGTCGCGCGTATAGAGGAGTCCCCCCAGGATGACGTAACGAGAGACCTTTTTAAGGAAGGCACGTTGTCCGTTATGGGTGAGATCAGGAGGTAAGATGGAGAGTGAAAGGTAGGAGTATTGTTTGTACCAAAGGTCACTCGGGTCGGAGGTAGCGGTTCCGATAGAGTAAACATTGTGAGGTAAATAAGAAGGTGATTGGAGGCATTGTATGGTGACAAAGATTTTAGAATTGGTGGGCGAAGTGTGTATTTGGGAAGCTAAGCGAGGCCATGTGTATCTAAATTTTTGGTTGAACTTGGGATGGTTTGAAGGGTGTAACGAGTCAAAGGTGGTCAAAAGTACATCTACATGATGTTTATACTTTTGAAGCAGCTCATTACGACATTGGTATATACCATTTACTTGGTTTACGACCAATTGAGAATCACCAAAGATGTTGATTGATTTGACATCTAGGGCATAGGTAGCTTGAAGACCTAATACGAGTGCTTCATATTCGGTGATATTGTTTGTGCAGTCAAGATCAAGTTTGAAATATAAAGGCATGGGCTCACCATCAAGCGGAATGAGGATAATACCAGCCCCACCCCCACACCTGAAACTTTGAACCATCGAAGAAGAGTTTCATTTGGTAAGGGGTTCATCCTAGGAAAGGGTAGCAATTGACTCATCTGGAAAATCAAAATTAGAGGGTTGATCCCCGGAAATAGGTGCGTCGGCCAATTGGTCAAAAATTTCTTGTCCCTTGATGGACTTTTGATGAATGAATTCAAGGTCAAGATCAGCTAAAAGCATAAGCCATCATGCGGCACATTGATTTTGATAAGGTTTAGCGTGTACATGAAGTGTAAGGGGGTGTTGGTCACAACATAGGTTTTGTGGTTGAGTAGGTAATGACAGAGTTTGGTTGCAATGAAAACTAAGGCTAAGCAAAGTTTTTGGGATGGGTGTATCGGGTTTCGTAGTCCAAAAGAGTACGAATTATGTAATAAACCACCTTCTCTCTATGTTTTTCATCATGATGAGCGAGCATGGCTCCCAAAGAATGATCGGTAGTTGAGATATATAGGTAAAAAGGTTGATCATCTTTAGGTGGAATGAGTACGGGTGGTTGAAGAAGGTATTGCTTTAGGGCCTCAAAAGCTTTGTGATAGTCATCATCCCATTTAAAGGAGACATCCTTCTTGAGCAAATGATGAAATGGTTGACATCGATCAAGATAATTGTGAAATGAAATGGTGAATAGACTGCAATTTACCTTAGCAGATACGAAGTTTTCTAAGGTTAGTAGGTAGAGGCATTTTGAGAATGGCCTTGACTTTAGCAGGGTCAACTTCTATACCACGTAGGGAAACGATAAAGCCCAGGAGCTTTCCTAAAAGGACCGTGAAGATGCACTTCTTAGGCTGAAGGTGGATGCAATATTTAATGAGATGGTCAAAGATGGTTTTGAGGATGGTAAGGTGCTCGGAGTGGCATTTAGATTTGGCCAAGAGATCATCCATGTAATCTTCCAATATGTGATGCATGATGTCATGGAATATGTAAGTCATAGCCTGTTGATATGTGGCACCAGCATTTTTAAGGCCGAAAGGCATGACTCGATAGAAGAAGGTCCCCCAAGGGGTGATGAACAAGGTTTTTTGTTGATCCTCTAGGGCAAGCAAGATTTGGTTGTAACCCAAGAAGGCATCCATGAGTGATAGCATCTCATGGCCAGCGGTAAGGTAAACCAGCTGGTCAATACCAGGTAAGGGAAATTCATCTTTCAGAAATGCTAGGTTGAGGTTACGGAAAGTCCGTGCAAATGCGGAGTCCCTCTATCACTTTAGTGACAGGGACAATGTTAGAAATCCAACGAGGATAATCAATGGGTAAGATGAAGGAAATAGAAAGAAGGTGCTGAAGTTCTTCTTTGATGAGAAGGGCAATGCAAGGGTACATTTTCCTCAGCTTTTGTTTGATGGGTTTGGCATCGGGAATGGTTACGATATTGTGGACCACTATGGTGGGGTCAATACGGGCATGTCTACATAAGACCAAGTGAAAGCATGGTTATGATCTTTGAGAAAAGAAGTGATGGCTTCCTTGTTCAGCAAAGCATCTAAAGATTAACCGATCTTTAGGATGTGTGGGTCATCCTAAGTATGAATGTTGATCTCGATAGTCGATTCATTCAACATGGTTTACATCTCAGAAGGTAACGATTGATGAATATATGAGTCTTCTGCACCAAGGTAGGTGAGTATAGATTCATCATCCTAACATTGAATGACATTAATTAAAGGTGTATCGTCATTGATCATTTCAGGATACAAGAAGGGAAGAGAGGAAGGGGCCTCGCCCTTGTGTTGATAAGTCAAAGGCCCCAAGGAAATGGTGTTTATGAATTTTTTTTTAGGAGGGATAGATTCAGGATCCATCGACTCCATCGGTGAGGGTGGTGATGAAGGTGGAGTGGGTGAAGAAGGTGGAGAAGGGCTAGTGTCCTTAATGAGTTCAATGCGGGCTGTTTGGTAGGTGGTTTAGGAAAGCCGATACCACTACGGTCGTTATGTTTGTGGGTGGTACATGGAATGACAGTATGGCGGCCTTGCTCATAAAAGCCAAAACTAAAACCCTTCCACGCACATCGGTGCAGGAAGGTGTGGGAAAATGGTGATTGGTAAGTGATTGGAAGTCAGCGGAAAATGGGTGAGTTTGTGATGGTGGTTCGGGTGTGTAAGTGGTAGTATCAAGTCCCCCATAGGTGAGACTAGTACGAAGGTGAGGAGGACCATACAAGAGACATTCTCCTATACGGTGATCATAACGTGGGTGTTGGTGAAGGCTTCTATACTCTTGTGGAGTAAGGAATGTGTTGACACTATATGGCGGTACTCCCCAGAGTGAGGCATTGAAAAACACATTCCAAGGGATCGGTGGTTGGTATGTAGGTAGCTGGAATGGATGAAATGTCAGAGGTCGATGCGGAGGTAGAGTTAACGGATTCGGAAGCTGATGGGTCAGCCGTGGAGGTTGGGATAATGATAGGAATGGAGGAGGTATGTATGGTTGAGGTAGCGCCGTTGTCTTAGTAAGTAGAGGTGTAGGTGAAGAATGGTGGCGGTTGCAGAGGTAAATGACTTAATAGGTATGAGCACATCATTAGGTCGGTAAAGCATGTTGCATGTTTTAAAAGGTGATGGGTCAGCTGGAATGGTATACAGGTGTGTCCTTCATGCTCAAACTTTACACATCGATGCAAAGTGGAAGGAATGCAACACATGACACAAATCCAAGGTCTGCCAAGTAACATGTTATATTAAAACTCCCCTCTAAGATGTAGAATATTGCA
This sequence comes from Taxus wallichiana var. yunnanensis, assembly GCA_018340775.1. Lineage (NCBI taxonomy): Eukaryota > Viridiplantae > Streptophyta > Pinopsida > Cupressales > Taxaceae > Taxus > Taxus wallichiana. The sequence continues at coordinate 550,368,461 of CM031241.1, forward strand.
GGACAGTGCGGGGGCCCACGCAAATGTGGAGGATGACAGTGCCTAATGTGGAGGTGATAACATCATTGAATGAATGCATCATGACAGGATGTTTATGCATGCAATTATCAGGTATGCACATTTGAGTGAATGCATGGGATGAAATGATATTAATGCTAGCGCCCACATTAATCATCACACGGCATACCCGTATGTCATCGATGTGGAAAAAGATGAAGAGGGCTGGGTCCGGGTCATCATTTTGGTGTGGCACGATCTCTTCCTCTGAAAATATAAGGGAGGCTACTTGGTGAATAGGGTGGGGCGAAGATGAAGGTGGTAATTTAGTGAGAGAGGCTACATGATGGGGTGTGATAATGGAGGCTACGGGTGTAGGGTCATTGGGTAAAACGTCAATAGATTGAAGAACCTCCATGAGAGCTTGACGATGGAATTCCGAGGTTTAGATGAGGTCATATAAGGACATTTTGATGGGAGATTGGTGTAATTATTTGACCATGGTGTGATGTGTGATGCCATTATGAATAGGATATGTGGGGCCATGAGATAGTGATTTTAGGTGTGGGTGCAGATGGCATGTTGGGTATGGGATTAGTTAGTGGGTCGGTTGCCTTTTCTTTTCCCTTATCCTTTTGAGCACATGTAGTGAAATGTATTATGTTGATCTAAGGGGAGTTGGCAAATGAAGAAGGTGTAGGGTGAGTGGTATAACGACATGACAGGAAAAACCTACTAGAGGAGAAAATCCTTGTGAAGTGAGCTGAGCACAACGACATTTAGGTGATGGTGCGGAAAGTTCTCTGATGCGAACCATGTTAATTTCAAATCTTGGGGGTGGCTCTAGGAGTTTTGAGGGTGAAGGTCGTGGTTGTTGAGTGGGAAGTGTGGGAATGAGTGTCAGTGAAGTAGGGTCCTCGTTGAGAAGGTCGTCATCGTCAAAGTTGGCTTCTGGAGGACACAACTGGATAAGGATGATTTTAAGGCCCCTAACACATCGTTCCCTGACACACGATGGTAGGTGCAAATTTTAGTATCATCAAACCCTTTTGGCTTAGATTTGAGGGGGTTCATAAGGTCCGAGTGGTGGTAATGTGATAACTGAAGTCTCAAGGATGTTGGTTAATATTTTGGCATAAGACCCTGCTAGTGGATTGCAATGGGAAGTAAAAGTGGGTTTGGGTGTAGGTGTAGTTGATTGTTGAGGAATGGTCCTTGTAGGAGGGGGAGTAGGTCTAGAGTCATGATTTTGGGTGTTGGCGTGGTCTTGGGCATTGGTCATGTTTGTTTGGGTAGGGGTATGGTGGATGAACTGGCAGGAGGGTGTGTGGTTGTTTTGACTACCTTGTTGTGGGGTAGCAGAGTTTTGTCTTTGGGTTGCACCTTCTTGGGTAAAGGTGATATGGGTGTACAAGGTCTAGAAGGAAAGGAAGATGGGGGAAGAGGACGAGTTACCCACGAGGATAATGGAGGTGCTATGAAGGTAGAGGATGTGGGTCATGTAGGAGGTGTAGGGGACAGAGATTGAAGTGTAGTGGGTAGTGAAGGAATTGCTGAAGATATTGGAGGTATGGGTGGTAAAGATGCTATGGGTGTGGGTGTAAGTCGTGTCGGGTGCCTGGGTACATTAGAGGTTTGTGAGGAAGGAATGGGCTGTTGTGTTTTTGGTTTATTGATGGGTGGAGGTTTCTTGACCATGTTGGGAAGCTGAGGTCCTAAGACAGATGGGACAGGTGCAGGTGTGATTGGCACAACCGGGGTATGAGGTCGATGGGTTTGGTTCTTTTGTTTGGGTGTCGAAGTAGGTGTGGTGGTGACTTTGGAGGATGTAGCTAAATCCAGTTTGATAGGTGGATGAGTAAGGCTGGTGGTTAGGGTGACCCCTAAAGTGGAAATAGGTTTAGTCAAGGAAGATGCCATAGGTGTGGATTTGGGTTTAGATGTAGTTTGGGTTATGGGCAAGGGTGTATGTTGAGTTATGATAGGTGTCATGGAAGGAGTTGTGATAGAGGTGGTTGTGTTTGGCTTGATTGGTCGAAATATTTTTGGGTAGATAGTGGAGGTATCAGCAAGTGACATCTGCATCTGTGTTGAGACCGGAAGCAGAAGACGCCCCCATAGTAAATCCCTATCCACATAATCTAAGTGATTGGCCAAACATGAGAACGACACGTCTGTAGGTGGAGTTGATGAGGACTTAATGAAAATTCTCATAAAATGTGTCTTAGAGATGGGAAATTGGCTAGCTTAGGCTTTTGTGGGTAAGAGAGCCGAGAAGGTAGGGTCTTGGGTAGTAGATGGAGAATGCTCACCAAGAGGAAAAGGTGTATCAACTGGGTGTTCTGTGATGGGTGGAGGACATCATGGGTGCTCCTCTGTGGATAGCGGTTCTTAAGTGGAGAAGCCAAAGGTGAAATGGTCTCAATGTTATTTGTAAGACTCCTCCATAGGTGATGAAGGAGATGAAAGGTGTTCCTCTGTGGGTGGAGGAATAAGTGCGGTGGGTTCTAACGTGGAAGGAGGATTTCGGGCTAGGATTTCCTCTATGGAAGGAATGTGAGGTAATTAGGAGGAGACAGGCACGTCATTAAAAATAGCGTGAACCTGCGGGTATGGGTATCATGAGTTGAGATCTCACCAGTTTGATCGGGACGAAGGGTGTGGTTGGGAAATGGTTTCTTGAAGATGTGTAGGTTTGGTTGGTAGGTGCATTAGGATTATCCACGGTTAACTCACCTTTCTCGAGCATTTCTTGGACAATGTTTTTGAAAGTGATACAATTTTCATCACTATGACCCTTTACTTGACGATTATTCTGAAGTCATGTTCTTTATACCATGCGGGCATGGGCCTAAAGCAGGGTCAAAACTAGTGTGTGGTTTTATAGGTGGAAGGGTGATGGCTCCAACTTTGATAATATTTCTAAGATAAAGGAGTAAGGTTCCCCAATTGGGGTGTATTTTCATTGTTTCTCGTCTCAATTGAAAAGTCTACGACAAGTGAGAGATTAGACAAGAGGGGGTAGTCTGATTTGATGGATGATCTAGGTTGGCCTTGAGTACCACTGCGTTAGCGGTGCCCTTAGCTTTTGAATTATTATTTTGTGGTTTGGAAGAAGAAGAGGTATCACTCGACTTGAATGTCAAATTCTTATTGTGTAATTGGATTTTATTCTCTTGATGGCCCGAATTTCTAATTTTCGTGCCATAGTGAATGCTTCATCGAATGTTCAGAAGGTTTGGACCTGCAAGGTTGGTGAGATATGTCTGGCACAAGCCCATGTGAAAATCTTGATGAGTTTTGTTTGTGGCAGTTGGAAGGTGAGTTGGTTGATCAAAGCTACGCCGTGAGCGAGAAAATATGTGATAGATTCGTCTTCATACCGATGCGTGGGGTATAGGTCGGTCATAGTAACCTTCTTGATGATATTAATAGAGAAGTGATTGAAGAAGGCTTGGGCTACTTGATTAAATGAAAATATAGTGTCTAGGTAACCCACTATACCAATCTAATGCAGGTGAGTCGGTGACATGGGAAGGTCCTCAATAAAGAAAGCATCATCGTGAGCGATTAGGTAACACTCGTGTTTCAAAGACCGCAAATGTTGCTGCGGGTCTTCCTTCTATTGAAATGATTGAATTTAGGCATTTCCCATTGCATGGGGTATGGATGAATAGGAAAGGATGGGTGGATGGGTTCATTGCAAATCTCGTCGTAGGTGAGAATGTTGCGGGAGCCAAAAGCGATGCCTCTAATGTCTGCATCTTGTCCAACATTAATTTGATTAGGTCATTGGTAGGTTACGATGATTGGGTGCCTCTTGTAGCGTGAGAGGGTTGGTTTTGAGCATATAATGGGGGTGGCACTCCAGTGTATGGTGCTGCCATGTAGGTTGATTGAGAAGAAGATAGTGAAACAGGGGGTACACTCCTAGAGTGAATAATGGATGAAGGCAGGAGGTGTTGATAGTATGTATATGGAGGTGGAAGGGTCATGGTAACCCTAGTGGTAATGAGGGCTAATGATTGTGGGATGGAAAGGACCACATTCTAAAAAGGGTAGGGGTCACCGACACCGGAGGTGGTACTGTAGCTACGGGTATTTGTGAGACATTAGGGGCAGATGAGGTTGTGTTTTGGGTAGTTTTCGAGGGTATGGTGGATATGGCGGGTGCCACGAAGGTGGCAGACGTGATATCATGCTGGGTATAAGACCTAGCTATGAAACAGCCCTGGGGGTAAAGTAGATACGAGAAGCACATAGCCAAATGGGGCCGATGCGGGAGTGGGAGAGAGATTCAGGGGGATAGATATGGGCACGCCATATATCAACTGACCCAAGGCATCTCGAGTGGACGAGTGGGAAAGGTAAAACTGCAAGGCGACATGGTTTTGGTCAAAGAGTCGTGTGAACCCTCATCTCCTATAGCAGATAGTGATAGGTTGGATGGGATAGGTTGGTTGAACCCGCATCGAAATTCAAATTGTGAAGGTGGGCCATTAGAGCAATTTGGGTGTTTCACCTGATTCTTAGATGTTTCTTTGAAATATTGATGAAATAGATAGGGTAACGGGCGTAGGAGGAATACCTGTTGAAGTCTTTGGTTGATGGGTTATTGCGTGCGTATGACCGAATCCAAAATGATTGTGAGAGCTTCCTTTTGGCTAGGAGGAACTACCTGTAATGAAAAACAAGACCACTAGAAAGAATTAAACAATATGTGCAGTGAACTACCTAGTGTGTGCTAGATCTAGGAAGTGTGATACTTCCTGACGGCTATCGATTCTCTGTTTAAGACAATTTAATGTAGGAAATGAAGTAAATCCTATTGTAATTTGAAATGATTTAGGTATCTCACTTAAAACACAATAAGAAAGATCTAATCTAATAGGCTAGGTTAGAATAGGATCCGAAGGTCAGGTAACTGGATTTAGGTCTCTGCAGGTCTGACAGAGGTCTCAGGTAGATCACAGGTGAATGAGGGTGATGTAGAATTAGGTGGATAGGTCACTATTCTGGGTTGTATGGGAAAATACAAAGACCGATGCTAGTTAAGGGTGACCAGACGGTGGTTGGGTGTAACCGGTGCCGGTTACTATGGAAAATTGGGAATGCCACAGAATGAGTTTTGGGTCTCCTTTGTGATTACACAAAGGATTTTGGTTGGTTGGAATGAGGTATTTGGTAGCTTGGGTGGGATTTAGCGAGGTTTTAATGGGTATATGGAGGGGGAGTGTTGAAGGAGGTCAATGGGTGGCTAGGTAAACAATAGGTGATAATATAATAATGAAATGAAATGAACTAGAGAAGTATAACATTTTACTTACTTGGATTCTGGTCCTGGACGCTTGTGAATGAGGGATGGAGGTGTTGGTAAGAGGTTGAAGGCTGCAGGTGATCACCAATCATAGGAGAGCTTCTGCATGGGCTGCATGGGCATTCCTTTTGCTTGGTTAGATCAGATCATTTTCTTGGGGTGAGTCTTTGGATGGGCATGCAGATCATTACTTGGGGTGAGTAGAAGAAAATGCTTGATCTCCTTCCTTGCATGTGTGTTCTCGCTAAAATTCACTCTCAGAAGATGCGATATCTCTCTGGAATGTGCTAATGTTTGCCAACTTTTTCCAATATTTTCCAACCTTGAAAATAAGGTTATTTTGGGGGTTAAAAGGGTAACCTGGACGGCGGTTTCGGCTTAACCTGACGGTTAGGGGTAACGACATCGGTCAAGGTGGGATTTCCTAGGTTTACTAAACTAAGGAGATCCTCTTGATTTTCTTAGATCTCATGTCATTAACCCATGGATTAAACTGGAAGCTTCTTGTAAGCATGCGGGAATGTGGTTAGAGGGAATGTAGGCATTGATTTTTAGGGTTTTGGTAAGTCTTAGTTAGTTATGGCAACTTACTAAGAATAGGTCTTAGGGTGAGTTGGCTTGATGAGGTGTCTAGGTGAGGTGTATGTGTGGATATTATCTAAATTAAGATATTTAAATAATAAATATGGTGAGGATAATGAATTAATTTAATTAAATTAATTAAATTAATATTAGTGGGGTGAAGGGGGCCAAAGGGGAGTGTGACCTAATTTTAGTGTCTACATTGGGAATTTTGGTTTTATTTCCAAAAAGAGAGTTAAAGTATAAAAATGATCCATGACTCCGCTGGGGTTTTGAGCCCACGTTGAAAATTCAAAGTGAAGAGGTGGGTTAGTGGAGAACTTTGAGTTTTTGAGCTTTTTTTGAAAAGAGTTAAAATTATAAAAGTGAGCCGTGACTCTGTTGCCACTCAGGTGAAGCCACGTGTCAGGCCTATATCAGAAGTGGATGGGTGGGCCGAAATGTTCCGAAGTGCCATTTCTCTAAAAGGCACAAAATATAAAAGTTTTCCTCAGGCCCGCTTTAGTTTAGATATTTTCCATGTGGACGACTCATATTTGAAGTTACAAAACAGGTTTAACGGCTGCATTACAGAGCATCATTTTTTTCCGCCATTAACACTTCTGCAAGAACCAAGAAACCGAATGTAACCATTTTTGAAGATTATTTAATGGCTTCTCTACGCCATTGTTGAGGGTTGGATCCTGGCATTCTTGAAATTGTAATAGATTCAAAAATAATCAATATAATTTTTTTCCCTTTCTTCCTTTGCAATTCCTTCTTTCCTTGTTTGAATTTGCGAATCATCCATCTTTGCATGCTAAGAAACTTTGTGTTCTTGTTTATATGATTTCTGGAACTTTGTGTCTATGGAATTATATTTGTTATCAAAGTGAATGATTCTATTCTAGCATCTCCTTTGCTTAATATGCATAAGGTTATACTCTGCTATCTATATTTCCTGAAAGTATTGTTATGTTCTTCCTCTCTCATCTTCTTAGTTCTTCTATTCTTTCATATTGATGATCTTTTGGGCATGAAACATTTGAAGTATCAGAATCACACTTTGAAAGTTGTACATTTGTATATAAGTTTTTCTTGCTTGTTTTCAATAAGGGAACCTCTCCCATTAAAGAGGAGGGACTTGTTGTCACACTGACTATGGTTGTTAAAATACAATTTTAAAACCCAACAGTTTTGGTGACTCTCTGAGGATTTCATTTCAAACGTATCCCTTTTCTAAAAGAAAAACTTCAATATCATTTTTAGTCTAACGAATCTATGGTATACATGGGAAGAAAGCTCTCAAGGTAGAGGATTCCCATTTTCAACACGGAACAACAAAAATTTTCTACCCTCCAACAAAAGGAACATAGGTACTCATTCTACAAGCAGACCTCTGTTAAAGACAAAAATTCCAAGAATAACATTCCTCAAGAACAAGTCGGTCATAATATTCGTGCTTTGATACTTTGGTTTTCAGTTCCTCTTTAGTCAATTTTTCCAAAGATGGCAGCTCCTTTTCCATGGGAACAATGGGTTGGGCCTCTTGCCCTTCCTTAGCCATTGCATGAGTTACCTAGGGGTAACAAGAATTCTTTTCCTAAATTCTGCGGTGATGGTAAGGTTCATCCAGAGATGAACACATTGCAACCTTCATTATTACATGTGGGATTCTTGGGGTTGAACATGAATTTGTCTGTCAGATTTTTATGGAGACATTGTAGGACAATGCTACTTGATTGGTTCTATCATCTTCTTCTTGGGTCAATCTCTAATTGGGATACCATGACAACTTAGTTTGAGCAACGTTTCAAACCTTCAAGATGTGCATGCTCTGTTAACTCAATATCTCATATCAAGAAAGAGCCATTCGAGCCCATGAGAGAATTTGTGGAAAAATTCAACAAGCTCATTCATAAAATTCCACAGAACACTCGTCAATCGATAAAATCCAAAAATGCTTCTTCCTCAATGCTCAATTACCTAAAGTGAGCTATGCACTAAGGAGAGCTAAACTTGCAACTCTGGATGTTGATCAACGTTTGGCTATTAGTGTTGAGGATGATGTAATCATGTCTGGTAAGTTGAAAAGAGAACCTTCCAAGTCTAAAGCATATTCTTCTTCCTCTTCCCCTGGAGCCAATTATGATCAGTTAGTACACAAGCTTCCAAATGATCTCATTTCTATCAAGAAACAATTGGCTCAACATGCTCCTTACCAAGACATTCCAAGGAAGAATTTTCATCCCAGGAACTATTTTCCTTCTTCTCAGATTGGATTGGCTATTGAAGGTCCACCCATCAAGGTTCCAGTTAATGTAACTTGTGAAGTTCAAGAACTTGATGATGAGGAGTTTAATGAACTCTATAAAGAACCAGAAGAAGAGGATGATGAAGAATTGGAGGATCTTGGTGGATCTCAAGTTCATTTCCTCACCACTGAAGGTATGAATGATGAAAATGAATATGATGAAAGAGTAGCATATATGAATAGTGATTCATATGCTGTCATGACTCGGGAGAAAACAAATAGAAAATAAAAAGTGGTGTAGCCTGCTAAGAAATCCAAGGAGTTTCCTATAACTATTCTAGTGGTTGCAAGAAGAGGAGCTCATATTCCCACTGCCTCCACACAAAAGGTGAGTAATACTAATCCTCCTTCTTCTACTTCTGTTTCCAAAACTTCTTGTCCTTCAAATCCTAAAACTGATAAATCAAAAGTCTCTCATGTTCCTAGTAGTGATGCCCCATCCACCTCTAGATCTTTTGATATCATTGATCACCTCAAAAAGATCAAAATCCAAATTTCAGAGGTTGAGTTTTACCAAACCCATCCAAAAGCCTTTGCTAAAATGGTAAACTTTGTCAATTCCAAATCCAAAGCTTCATCCAATAATTCTAAAGGTATTTTTCCCACTCCCTCTTCCTCACCTCAACCAAGCCTTGTGGTTGCAGTCACTTCCCTAATGAAAAAGTTGAACCATTCTATGTGACTCTCCTCATAGCTAGCCATAAACTCAGTAATTGTGTTATAGAATCAGGAGCATCAGACAATGTAATGCCTGTAAAATTAGCTCATGCTTTGGGTTTGACTCTAACACATTCCTTTGGTTCTTGCTATTCCATGGAGAGTAGAAAAGTGCCTTTGGTTGGAAGGATTAAAGATGCACAAGTAGCTTTTGCTGCTTTGCCAGAGAAAAGGGTCTTAGCCACTATTTTGGTGCTGATATTCCTCCCTCATATGGGATGTTACTGAGTAGAAATTTTTGTAAGGAGGTAGGAGGTGAAATTTAGATGGATTGGTCACATGCTTTGATCCCGGTCAATGGAAAAATGAAGAAGCTACTACCTGAGAAATAGACTAAATACATTGTGCAAAAGACTAATGACCCAAAAGCACAGATACTCTATGCAAATATAGGGCATGGTAACTACATGATCATGTCACAAGATGAGGCAAAACTTCCTAAGGGAGTGATTCATGATCCTAATAGCATTTGGGCTTTGGAATTTGATGGAAGCTGCTCTTCAGCTGGTTCTAGGGCTGGTGTGGTGCTAACCTCTCCAGAAGGGAACATTCATCCTTTTTCTTTCAAGATTTGTTTTGAAAATACAAACAATACAACTGAATATGAGGCACTCATACTTGGATTGAACATGGCAAAAGAAATGGGAGTGAAGAATATTTTTGCTCATGGAGATGCAAAGCTTATTGTGAAATAGGTAAGGGATCTTTACCAAGTCAAGAATAGGAGATTGAAACATTATAGAAATCTTGTTTGGGATTCCATTGAGTTTCTTGATGCTTTCTCCATTGAAGTTGTGCCAAGAGAAAGGAACACTAGAGCTGATTTTTATAGTTGTCTCGGGATCTTTGTTGATTCCTCACCCAGATTTCTCTCAGGAGAAATTTACCATTGAAATGATTCATAGGCCTAGTGTACCAGATAATGCAAGCAATTGGAAAGTTTTCAATGATGATCAACACTTCTCTCATTCTTGGAGCTTAAGGATAATTTTGATCAGTTGTATTTTGAAGGAAGTGAAAATTTTCCCAGAGAGTGTGTATCCTCAAATGAAAGAGATATCAAGGAAGAGATAGATCAAGATGGCTGCATCAAATTGAAAGGTAAAAATATCCCTAAAGGGCTGGTGAGTTTGGAAGATTTGTTTGATAAGCATGATATGTACATTAAGTCTAAAGCTTCCCAAGGAGCTCTCTCGGTAGGTCTCAATTTGAATGTGAAAAGGTTAATATTGGGAGTCTTGATGAACCCAAGATGGTGAACATTGGAAAATGCTGCACTCAAGAAGAGAAGAAGAAAGCAATAAATCTACTAAAAAGGTATGCTGATGTTCTTGCTTATTCATATGATGATCTCAAGGCTTTTCAACCAAAGGAGATGCAACACTTTATCCCTCTGAAACCTGGGATCAAACCTTTCAAGTAGAAACAAAGGCAATACAATCCCAAGGTTGTTGGCACTATTTTTCAAGAAATCCAAAAGTTACTAAAGGAAAATATTATTTTCCCTATACATCATTCAACATGGATTGCCAACATTGTGCATGTCAGGAAGAAGAATGGTGAGATTCACATCTATGTGGATTTCAGGAATTTGAATCAGGCCTCTTTGAAATATAACTACCCTCTCCCCATGATGGATCAAGTTTTGTAAGCTATCATAGGGTTTGAGATGTTTTCTATGCTAGATGGATTCTCTGGATACAATCAAGTGGAGGTCAATACCCCAAATCAACATGAAACCGCTTTTACTACTCCTTGGGGCACCTTTTCCTACAATAGAATGCCTTTTGGTCTTATCAATGCATTGGTGCCACCTTTTAGAGGGAAATGGACTTGGATTTTGGAAGTCTAAAGGGAAAGTGTATTGTTTTGTACCTTAATGATTTGATTGTTTTCTCCAAAACAAGGGCATATCACTTTCAACATCTTGAAGCAATCCTCCAGAAATGTAGAGAACATGGAGTTTCTCTCAATCCTAAGAAGTCTATCTTTTGTGTTACTAAAGGCAAGTTGTTGGGGCATATTGTCTCCAAAGAAGGAATCAAGATAGATCCAGAAAGAGTTCAAGCAATCCAACAGATTCCTCTTCCCACAAGAAAAAAGGGTGTTCACTCTTTCTTTGGTAAGATAAACTTCCTGAGGAGATTCATTCCTGATTTTACAGAACTGACTATGAGTATTGCTCACATGATGAAAGGAAAGAAAAATTTGGTTGGACTTCGAAGGTAAAGAAGCATTTGAAGGTATCAAGAAATCCATTGCTAAGACTCCCATCTTAGCATGTCCTGATTTCAGCAAGGATTTTATCATCTATTGCTATGCTACAGAGAGTACCTTGGCTGTTGTGCTAACTCAGAGAAATTCTAAGGATCATGAACTTCCAATTGCATTCATGAGATATGTTTTGAAAGCTCATGAATTGAAATATACTATGATGGAGAAACATGCTTTTGTAGTGGTCAAAGCTGTCAAGTAGTTTCATTTTTATATTCTTAATTCTCACTCTATTGTGCTTGTACTTGATACAACCATCAAGTCTATTCTTACACAACAGGAGTTTGGAACTAAGAGAGGCAATTGGGTAGCAAAAGTCTAAGAATATGACCTTGATATCAAGCCAACTAAGCTAGTTTGGGGTAAAGGATTATGTGAGCTTATTGCTGAAGGAGTTGATGCAAAATTGTCCAAAGAAGCTAGTTGATGTTCCTATTGTACTCTTCCTCAGTTCAAAAGATGAATGATATGTTGATATTACACATTTTCTTACTTATGGAGAGTGTCCCTTTCACTTGAGTGCCAAGGAAAAGAGAGATATTAAGTTAAGGTCTACACAATATGTATTATGGGAGAATGCTTTGTTTAAACGAGGCATAGATGGAAGATTCTTGAAGTGTGTGGACAAAGAGCAACAAAAGAAGTTGTTCTTAGTTTTTCATGATCAGGATTGTGGAGGACATTTCTCTTCTACTTGTCACTACCCATAAAATACTTCGTGCTAGTTATTATTTGCTTACATTGTTTAGAGATGCATTAAATGGGTAGGTAAATGAGAAGCCTGTCAGGAGACTTTTTTGGGAGACCTAAGTTGGTTGCTTTACCACTAAAACTAGTAGTGATTGATGAGCATTTTCAATCTGGTGGGGATTGGATTTCATTGGAACCCTTAACCCACCTTCCAAAGTGTTGGACATACTCATGTGCTAAGCTGCTATAGATTACTTCACAAAGTGGGTAGAGGCTATTCTAGTCAAAAGCACTACTTTTGAGGTGGTGTGTAATCTCATCAAAGAGAACATTTTGATAAGGTTTGGGGTACCAAACAAGATTGTAATTGATAATGCTTCCAATTTTTATTCTTCTGAGATGATGGGTTTCTGCTATGGTTATGGAATATCCCTTACACATTCTTGAATACTACCCACAAGGAATGGATAAGTAGAATCAACAAATAAGAATTTGGTAACCATCGTTCGGAAGCTTGTTAATGATTCTCAAAGGAATTGGCACAAGAAGATCTATGATGCTCTCTGGGAAGATAGGATTACACCTAAAAGAGAAATTGGGATGTCTCCATTTCAAGTGGTGTATGGTGTTGAAGCTCAACTACTAGTAACAGTGGAATTACCAGCCTTGCACTTAATGAAGGCTATTGAAGATTCAAGCTTTATCAGTTCCTTAGACAAGAGGATCATGTATCTCCAGAAGCTGGATGAAGACAAGATGCAAGTTTTTGATAGAATCTCAGCTCATCAACTGAAGGTGAAAGATTTGTTTGATAAGAAGGCTAGACCCAGAGATTTTCAAGTGGGAGACATTGTTCTACTATGGGACAAAAGACATGAACCTCGAGGAAGCCATGGTAAGTTTGATTCTCTTTGGCTTGGCCCTTTCAAAATTAGACACTTTGCTGGAGAAAATTCTTTCTATTTGGATTATATGGATGGATCTTCTCTCCCACTTCCTTATAGTGGGCAATATTTGAAGTTGTTCAAGTCCTAGGTGATTAGGTAGTCCTTATGTATATTGTGTACAATGTTTTTGTTTTTGGTCATTCCTTTGTGTTTTGTTTTTGGCTTTCCCTGTTTTGGTTTGTTTCCCTTCCGTGTGTGTTGTCTTTTGTATTGGTTTTGCCTTTGACTCTATTTTCCCAATGGATAAGGCATTGGTTTGCTTTCCAAGAGTTTTTCTTGGATTCTTGTCTTGCCTTGTTCCTTTGTCCAATTCAAGTCATCCCCAGAAAGAGCCAAGTTATTGTTGCCCTAAAATTCCCCTCTTGTGAAAGATGAATTTGCATGTCCCAAGTGTTGGTACTCGGTTTTTAATCCCATCAGTTCCATTTAAAATTCCTCAGTCTATGCGTTTTGAAACATTTTTCTATCTCCTTTCATGGATGTGTGGAATTTATCAATCTTTTTCTATGGCTGTGGGCCGTGTCGAGCCTTGCGTTCCTTGCATTTATCTTTCTATAGGAAAAATCTTTGATTCGGGTGCGAATGGTGGCATTTCCCCTTCTTTGCATTTTTGTATGGTCGTCTTCTCGTCAAATTATTTTCCCGACATCCATGGGTATGTGGACATATTTAATTGGATGCGACAGACGTGTTCTTTTGCAGTAAACTTGTCATTTTTGTTATTTTTGCAAAAGTGTCAAATTGGCCCCGTGGCCTGAAGGATCCTGATTGGTTGAAACAAGCGGTGGCGGAAAGGTGGGCCATTTTTGTGTTTTGATGCTTCAAAAGGTCAAAGGTGGAAATGCGGGTCCTTTTTGTGTTTTGAGGCATTATGGAAAAAGGCGTAAAATGTAAAAAGAATGCCTAAGGCCCGCAAAGGGACACATGGCCATCTTTAAAGTCAAAAGTGGAGAGGTGGGTTGTCGGGACACTTTCATAATTTTACCTTTGTTTTCAAAAGGGCATAAAGTTATAAAGTGAAACACACTGTGCCCCGCCGATGCCCAGTGAAGCCACATGTTGATGCCTATGTTGAAAAGTCAAAAGCGGGAGGTGGGTCATCAGAGCACTTTTGGAAATTTGGTTTTATTTCCAAAAGGGATTAAAGTTGTAAAATGAGCCGCGACCCCGCTCATGCCAAGGGATAAAGTCAAATGTTGAGCCCGCATCAAAAGTCAAAGCGCGAAGGTGGGCCATCGGAGCAATTTGGGAATTTTGGTTTTATTTCAAAAAGAGAGTTAAAGTATAAAAATGATCCATGACTCCACTGGGGTTTTGAGCTTGCGTTGAAAAGTCAAAGCGGATGGGTGGGCTGAAATGTTCCGAAGTTCCATTTCTCTAAAAGGCATAAAATATAAAAGTTTTCCTCAGCTCGCTTCTTGGATTTAGATCTTTCCACGTGGATGGATCATATTTGAAGTTATAAAATGAGTTTAACAAGCTTGGTTTGCATTACTAGAGAGAATCATTGTTTTCCGCCATTAACGCTTTTAAGAACCAAGAAACCGAATGTAACCATTTTCAAAGATTATTTAATGGCTTCTCTACGCCATTGTTTTTCTTTGGATCCTGGCATTCTTGAAATTGTACTAGATTCGAAAATAATCAATACAATTTTTTTCCCTTTCTTCCTCTGTAACTCCTTCTTTCCTTGTTTGAATTTGTGAATCATCCATCTTTGCATGCTAAGAAACTTTGTGTTCTTGTTTATATGATTTCTGGAACTTTGTGTTTGTGGGATTATATCATTATCAAAGTGAATGATTCTATTCTGCATCTCCTTTGCTCAATATGTATAAGGTTATACTCTGCTATCTATATTTCTGAAAGTATTGTTATGTTCTTCCTCTCTCATCTTCTTAGTTCTTCTATTCTTTTGTATTGATGATATTTTGGGCATGAAACGTTTCAAAGTATCCAGAATCCACACTTTGAAAGTTGTACATTTGTATATATGTTTTTGCTGGTTGCTTTCAATAAGGGAAACTCTCCCATTAAAGAGGAGGGACTTGCTTTCCCTTGATTGTTGTTGTTAAACTACAATTTTAAAACCCAACAATGCGTCAAAAATTTTTCAATACAAGGAAAACATTATTCTGCATGATACATTGTAAAAGTGGAAAGTTACAAATATCATGATTCTTATTGCATATTTCACAAGCATTTGTTAGTAGCGCGCACACATCATCGCATGGAAAACTATCCTTTGTATGCCATTCCACATCACAATTTGTGCACTAAAGTCCACTCTCGGGTGTTGTGGGATGAGTTAGAAGATAACTTATCTAGTGAGTAACCTCCTAAAACACATGCCTTTGGTCGCAGTGTTGCCTCCAAAATTTCACACACATGCCTTTGGATGCAATGTTGCCTCCAAAACCTTGCGTGGGTATGCAAATTTATTATGTGACAATACTCTCGAAACGATGCCAATAAGCCTCCTACGAAGACGATTGTGCATGTTGGATTTGATGGATGTCATTGGAAATTTTAGACAATAAAGTCTTAAACCTTGCTTTATGTCCTTGAGCGTGTTGATGCTCAAACTCTAGGATGCGTAACTCGCTAAGAAGGCAATGAAAAATGTGTCATAGTCTACTAATGTCGATGGGGTCATACTTTCTGCCTAACTATGCACGCGACCCTACAATGTGGTCGGGAATCGACTTTCCTTCCTATATCGAGGCATGTGCTCCACAACATCTTCAACACCCATATACTTAGGTATATGGAGTGACATATCGTAGTATATATGTGGTTTCTGAGGTTGTTGTGGTGGTGTAGGTTATTATCCTAGTGTAGGTTTGGATCTAGATCTTGAACCTCCATTAGGATTTCCTCTATTTGGGGGATGATCAAATCCTCTCGAGCCTCTTGCTACGACTTGAGGACATGTAGAAGTGCTACTCTGCATCCCCGTAGTAGTGCTAGACTATACCCCAACCTGTTTATCCTGCTATTCCACATATGGGAGTACTTCCAATGGGTAGCACGCCATTGCTCGTCTCATTGTCATCCCTACCATATTGCTCCCAAACAAATTTTGTCCAACTACAAGACCTCACATTGCGTGGCCATATGCGCAACCTTGATTTTTTGTACTTCTTACGTTGATACTAACACATACCTACATGCATCTCCTTCCCCAAAGTGGAGATCCCCTATTACTTTATTGATCACCATCACTTTGATGATCCTCCATAACAACTTCTATATTCCAAATACCAAGCACAATGGCTAGGATCCGGGGTGGGTTAGATGCGTGCCAACGGTTCTTATTCTTTCATCGGGCTCACTTTCATTAGATGCTATGGGGTCCTTCCCATTGCGATTCCTAAATATCTAAGGGACATGGTCCTATTGTCCCCTCCTTTTGCATGGTTCTCATCACTTCCCCCGACCCCATTCCTCTCAGTCTTAATGCCTCTTCAACTTCCCTCTCTCCCGCATCATTATACCCGTGAAGTATCTCTTCTATATCTCGTATCTTCTCCTTAGACCAATGCCATCCTTCTTAGGCCCTTTCCTACCCCTACGTGCAGTGGGGTTTTATCCTTTCATTGGTAAATTATCCATTCCCAGGGTGTAATCAGCCTAACTGATTCTTACATCTAGTTCAATCATTAAAATCTTCATAGCTAAAGGCAACACGCGTAAATACGATCCTCTTGGCTCGCAAAACCGGAACTTTACTTCTTCCGGCACGAGTATTTTGAGATTGTGTATTCCAAGGTGTAATTCCACAACACTCCTTCCCACCAATGATCTATCAGACGTGTCCATGATTCATCTAGATCTGAGAGTTCCTAGTACTTATTCGGCTCCACACTTACTTTTTCCTAGCCAACTACCTCTATTCTATTCGTAAGTTGCTAACCATTCGTATAACTCTACCGGGAAGATACTAAAAAACATCTCGTATAATGAATCATATATATTATCTTCTACCCATTCACGTGAATCGAAACTACTTTCATTCATTATATCTCTCGGGAAAACACGTCTGGTTGTCATCTACCCAATGCTCAATATTCTCTAATGACATTTGGAACGCCAATGATATGCATGCCACATCTTGATGAACATAATAAAAATAGGTCCCAACAACGGAACTAAAATTTAGTCTTTATTTATCAAAACCAATTAGTCATGTGTGCTAGCATATCACTTTGACTAATGTCCAAGTTCTCACCCGAAGCGCACATAACCTACCAGGTCCCTCTTTATTAGATCATGCAAGATGTATAGTTAGCATAAACCATTGCACAACATAAAATAGAAGACATATTAAGTAAATCATGATGCATATAACAATAAATAGCTTTGATCATTCATTCCAAAACATATACAATTAATATCGAATCTGGATGCCAATGACACCTTGTTCATCTCTCCTAACCTTGACAATCCATATTAGGTCATCCATTACATTCAAGTACTCACATTACAAACTTAATCTATTCAATAATTAATCTATTCTAATACAATTGAATGGGATGATTCAATCCTACTAACGATAATTCTAAGCTTAAAATATTCAATTTCCTACTTCCTAAACATGAAAATGTTGCACCCGAGGGAACTATTAACTATGCTTAACACACGTTCCACCTCCTCAATTTCCAAAGGTGCTCCTTTAGATT
The DNA here is from genome assembly GCA_018340775.1 of Taxus wallichiana var. yunnanensis. Classification (NCBI taxonomy): domain Eukaryota; kingdom Viridiplantae; phylum Streptophyta; class Pinopsida; order Cupressales; family Taxaceae; genus Taxus; species Taxus wallichiana. The sequence goes on from CM031241.1 coordinate 550,385,960, forward strand.
TTCTTGTTGGTGCTACTAATGCTTCACCACCCATCATTACTTTTACTTATGCAAAATTTCATGCTTCTTTCAAATCTTCTAAGCTTCACATTGATGCTTTTATTACCAATCATGCTCTCAACAATGTAATGATCAATCCCAATTTTAAGCATAACGCATGTTCACTTCCTCTTCTATGTTATATTGTCTTTCCATGATCCCAAATCACTCTTCCCATCACATTTGGGCCTCTCACTATTTACTTACCCTTTATTGTCACATCAAAAGTCAAACATTGTGACATGGTCTTAGGTCTTCCTTGGCTCAAGGCTATTAGGGTTGTCCCATTGATTATGCACTAATGTATCAAGTTCATACATGAATGTTAGGTCATCAATATCCAAGGTATTCCACCTAGGGCCCCTTTACCTATTATTCCTCAAGTTTTGTAAGTACCTACCACTAGTGCACCAACCACTCAAAGAATCATTATATCTAGCCCACCCATTATTACCATCACTCCTACATCTAACCATAATAGTCTTACGGTTTTACCACATACTCCTAGTGTTAGTCTAATTCTCTCATCTCTAGCTACTAGCCCCCGGATAGTTCTCCTCAAATTTTAGTGCCCATTTCTCACTCTCGGTGTATCTCTAGGTCTCATAGTTCCGCCACATATGACTAGGTCGTCACATAGAGTTCATGGTACACAAAACACATCTAGATCTTCTCACGGTCTATTTTCCTACTCCATGGTACAACTCTTTAGGATGTAACCTTCCTACACACACTCTCCCACACATGGTATCACATGACACTAGTCTCTTGACCCATGATCACATGCTTCATTCATTCACAATGGTAGATAGTGGGCCTTCACTCAATATTCTCATTGGATAGATCATATACTACTTACACATTGGAGGCATTCAACTTTCCCCCTTGTTTCCCGATGACACACTTTGTTTATAGGTTCAACTTGATTGTTGAGGGAGTGGCTACACACCCAAACTTCACTTTGAACACATACATCGGGGCAAGCTTCCTTCCCCTCTTTGGATGAATAATCTTTATTCATAAAAAATATTAAAAATCTAAATATATTCCCCCTGGGGAATTCTTGGATCACCCTTCCTTCTCTTTGGAGAATAGGTTTTCATATATGCCCTTAGGGGGCCTAAAATCTAAAAACATTCATATATGCTAAAAATCCAAAAACATTAAAATAATATGCAAACATCCAAAAATATTTGCATCACTCTTGCTTGGTTGTTTTTATTGTATACTTATATTATTCATGTTGCACTTTACTTATCATGTTAGCTTGATGCATAGTATATTGAGTTGAATGTAGGCTACACACAAATTATTACATGATATAGGATGCTTGACACTACTCTCTACTAGTTCTTCGCAACTACTAGGGGCATCCACTTTACACTTTATCACATATAAGTGTTATTATTCCAATGTTTACTATTTTAATTTCTCTTACCTCATTCACTCAGTACATATATTGTGTCATACTATTTATTACTCTAACATGCTAATATGCGCCTCATGTGTGGTATTCGTTTTGCGTTAAAGTTACTTCCAAACTGAGCTCATCTTCATCCTATTGCTTGTTTATTGTTTTACATGCTTGCTTTGTGTTTTCATTTGTTTGTGGGAAATGCCCTATGTTACTTGATTGTTGCTTGTTGGCCTTAAGTTCCTTGAGTGTCTTGTGATAACATGAGATGTGTCCCATGATTATTATATTTGTGTGTCCTTGCATGCTTTTTCTTACATCTATTACATTGTTTTCCTATTGCTTATTACTAACACTTTTCTAGTTTTTCTATTATATTACTATGTATGTGCCATGGTATACACCATGCACACTCCCTTTTTCCCTACATGAATCCTCCAACACATGTGCACATTAGATATAGGTCCTCTTGTTTGGGATGTGCTCACATTGCTCCATCTCACGTGCCCTAAAAAAGGGGGACAACCATCGGTGATATTTCACCCTCACAATAGTACAAAATCAAGAGACAAAAATAACATGTATAAAATTAGACAAGTCAAAGGTCCGAGAAAATGGCTTAGAAAAAAATTGGGTCAAAAACACACAGGACCAAACCTCATAGAAAGACCATAACTCATGGACATAATGGACCATTCCATATGTTTATGTCTTGGGAGAAGATTCAATAATTTTATCAATTTGGTACAGTTTCTCAGGGACATTCACAAGATTTTTACTTAGTTTTAATCACATAATGCATGGTATAGTTTAGGTTATGGTGGCACCAAGGGTACGTGCAAGCTAGCATTTCCCTAATACATTGTGTCATCATTTGCAAATCAATTGGGTTTGTGTTTATCTACAATGACACTTATCCGTGGGTCTTGGGAAGTGTCGAGGTGATTGTTATCCTCATAGGATTGACCTTCCCATTGATTATATTAGTATGGGAGGATGCGAGAGAAATTAGAACACTCCCCATACAATTCTCTTCACCATGCGGGGTGCATTTTCACTTCTTTCTATTCTCCTTGGCACATTCCACTTGGGGACTGATCACCCCCAAGTCCTTCCAACCAAATCTAACACAAAGTTCAAAAATATCCATGGCAATGATTGCGACATTACTCTCTCCCCTATCTCACAAAATAATCATGTGTATTCTCTCCTTTGTTTTACTTTTACATTATACACCTTGTTATTTTCACACTAAGTTCAAGATTTTCATGTTAAAGTTTGATTTCATATACTATGGACATTAACTACAATTTTCTCTATAGGTACTCATCATGGAAAAATAAACACATTGAAATAAAGACAAAGTCCTAGCACACACAAGAAGGCACTCTGAGTGAAGGAAAAGTGTGTCTACTCACTCAAGTGAATTTCCTTTAAGCATACAATTTTCAATTCTATACTTAAAGGGAGGAAAATGTAAACACTCATTTTGGTAATTCATGACTTGCAAAAACACAAATTATACAACACTCTTGCACTAGTCCACACTTGCTCAATTTGACCAATTAGGTTATCCCTAGCTATGTCTCACTCATTCTTGCTTGCATACACAACTTAATTATCCATATAATGGTCACATTAATCCATAAAATTAGGCTATACCCTCACTTATCTCAATTCAAATTTCCAGATCACCCACACATGCATGTGACACCATAACAGATGGGGAGTTCCATACCGCCCATATGTTATGGGTCAACTTGGCTACTTTGGTCCCTCTTCCTCTAATGAAATTTTCTCTAATTTGAATCCATTTGATACATTCCTAGTTGGTCATATTTGAGGTTTTTAGATTTGGAACACATATAGAAGAAAGTTTTTCATCTCCCATTTAAGAGGGCTTTTGTTGTACTTGACATCTAACATCCTAATGAGCAAATACTAAAAGAAATCACAAGAAAAGCTACTCCAAGACTCCCTTAAGCTCCACATACTATGTATATTCATTCTAGTGCAATCATCCAATTAGATAGATGTACAAGTACAAAGACAATCTATTAAAGTCAAGTCAAGCTAGGGAAAGTATCAAGTATAATCCCATTGTTATAAGATCATGGTTATCAATTTGGTTGCATGCATTCTAGATATCACATGCTAGGCAAGGACGACATGCGGTTTGAGCCCTATTCGGAGTAGTGGCAACACCGATGATGGCGTGGGGTTCCCACAACCCACCTAGCATTTGTTTTATAGGACTCTCTCACCATTTAAGGTTTTGAAGGTTGAATCAATTACATAGAAAACATTTCCCAATATCGTAGATACATATTCCAGGATAGGAGCATAACAAGAAACAATGAATAGGAATAGAAATTTGTAGAGGTTAGTAGTACAAAGGGATCAAAGCATAGAGAAAGGGCCATATCAAGGGTACACTTTGGGCCATACCATTTGTTTTGGTCCAAGTAACTTTTCAGACACAATCTTAGAGGCGAAGCTCTGTCAGAGCATTTCCAATCATTAGACTAGCCCGGATCAACACATGAACTAGAATATTAGCTAAGTCTCCTTATCCTCCTCATTACCAAAGTGCTTTATTTCATCATCTATAATTGTTTAGCTTTGTGCAATGATTATTTATGATATTGTTGCAATTAGCCTTGGCAATGAATTGATTAGGATAATCTACCATCAATTACTACCCCCTAAGATATTAACCATTTAGGTTAAATCAAGTATCTAATCCATTAAGGCCATCAAAATTTTCATACGCTTGTGTGGAATATATGACATAAGTCATGTTAAGTTGTACAAAATATATCGAGGGATGCTAAACCAATTTTTGGACATGGGGAAATCCAAATCTACATTAACTAATTGGGTTAACAAGAATGTGGAGGCCTATGTGCAAGAGACCAACATCACATTCATGTGTGTGGGCAACGAGGTATTGACCTAGTGTTTCTTCCCTTTCTTCAAGATCTTAACAACCTTTGCTAACATACTCCCAACATGTACAAAAAAGGAGCTTTTGAATAGGGCATGGAGATCAATCAAAGACTACTTGAAAGTAATCTCATAGCCATGTATACAACATGTGTAAAATTATGAAAAGGCACATGAATTGTTTGGAAAATGCAGTCTCATGGACTAAATGCCTCAACTAAACATAGTCCAAAGGAATGTATTAATTTTTGGATATGTTTTAAAAGACGGATAAATACATGTCCAACACTTTGAGTTTAACTTTACTACCATCTAGCTATCTTGTATCAAAATAAGAGAGAAGAGGGTATGGAGATCCATCTATACATAACTGAAAATATAAGTTTGATCACACTTACATACATGTATGCAAACTATGAACGCATACAAATGGTGTGATATTTGTTTGACAAAATGCCTCAATTAAACAATCCCATGAAATGCAATGATTGTAGGATATACACAAAATGGTTTTCTAGGAAAGGGTTTAATGTATTTCAAAGAAATGCCTTAGAAAAATGTTGTCTCATGGATTGCACTCATTGTTAGATATACACAAAATGGGATCATTAAAATGACCTCAAATTTTTGTAAGCAAATACAATCGTAAGGTATATAGCCAAACCCGACAACCTTTTCCAAGATCCTCCCATCTCATGCCAATTTTGGAGGCTTGGAACAAGTTATGGAGATCCATAATACTTATTTGAAATGTTACGACGTACACAAAATGTGGAAACATATATAAGACTTACAATTTGTTTGACAAAGTGCATAATGCAAATTTAGTCTCGTGATCAACGGTGATTGTAGGGTGTGTAATGCATGGATATAGTAAGCATGTGTTCACACTCTTTGAACCAAAGCAACACTTTATATTTAGTCTTGACCATGTAATCTTTGTTAGAGTTTTATTTGCATGCATCCATGTAGGCCTAGTGGATAAGGTCTATAAATAATTCACTCACGAGTTATTCTTATTGCATTATGACTATAATGAATCATTCTATATGTATGCTTGATAATCTTGACTATGTTGTCTATCTTGTGGAAGCTTTAAAATTTATCATTGAAATGCCAATAAACCCCGATATGATGGCGTGTGTGTGTGTTTTTTGGAAGCTTGTAGATCACTCAAAAATATAGGGCTATAAGAATGTGTAAAACATTTTATGCACTAGTGGTAATTATGTTGTTCAAAAGGTAAGAATAATGATGAAATACGAAGGAATTCAAATATACATGGATGTAGTTAGATCAAAGTCAATAAAATAGTATGTTTTTTCATACAAGATAGATCACACACACAAACATTGAAAATCTATGCAAAATTAGAAGAATTGTCTTGGGAGGAATGATCATATTTAACTATAGAGATTTGAAGTGAAAATCTACATAGGAAGTAAGAACAAGAAATGCAACTAATTTTACAATGAAATTATATCTCCCCAAAGAAAAATAATATTTCAACATTGACATATTTTACTATTGGAACTGCCCATTATATTAAATAAAATATATGAGAGTTATAAGAACAGGCGACTAGAATACTCATGGTCCCACAAAAATCCATGAGGGCACCAAAAAATGCCCAAAGGGCCAATAGAGAATGCCATGAGGGCAAACACGAGAACTACATAAAACTAGAGAACATTAAGCACATGTTGCCGCTCTAGGAGGAGGAGGAGGATCATCCTGAGGAGGGATGAAAGCTCCACTTGATGGCTCAACCGAAGGAGGATCAACCTGCCAGCCATCCTAATCGGGCATTTGCATCTATAGAGGCACCATAATTCCCCAACCGGGGGCGGAGAGCCAACAAATGTCTGAACTCCATGTAGAGGAGAGGCCCAATGCGGAGAACTTGCCACCGCCTTCCCCACGGAGGAGGACTCTAGCCAAGCCTTGTAGAGGACAAAGCTGAAGGGCGACCCCGGGGAGAGGTGATTGTGAGAGCGTCTTCTGGGATGCGATCCTTGCGGAGGTGGTCGATGTGGTGGAGATGGCCGAGGTGGTGGCAACAAAGGGTCAAGAGGGACTCGACTCATCGTGCAAGGAGCACTCCCCAGTGTGCGAGAAATTCCTGCAGGTGAGCAAACTCTAAAGCAACTTTTTTGGCTTGAGCTTGAATCTATATGTACACAACAAACAAAATAACCACTTTATCATTAGTGGAAAATAAAGCAACAATTTGATCACTCTGGAAGATAGCAATATTACGAGCTTTCCAAATTTGAAAGAGAATACAAGCTCTAAACAAATGCCACAAAGTATCAATATAAATAGCCAAGAACTAAAATCTCCAAACAATGTCATACGCCAATGAAAGAATTTAGGGTGGTAGGGTTGAAATAGCGTATGAATCCAAGACCAAATGACTTGAGCATGGGAACAAGACCAAAACAAATGCTTAAATGATTCAAGGTCAAGAGCAGAAGGGGAATTTAGGATTGGGAATTCTAATGTGACTAAGACGCTTGCTAATAGGAAGACCTTGATAGATAAGGCACCATAGAAAATGGTTGACTTTAGGTTTTAGTAAAGGGTTCCAAGCATGGGAAAGCTGATGAAGCCAAGTAGTAGGGGAAAATTACAGACCCTAGCAGGTGTTGAGTTTGAAAATGACAGGAAAAATAGGACTCAATAGTTGGTAAATGGTGCCGACATTATAGTGAAGAAAAGTAATATTATGATTCCACCGCTAATCTCACCACCACGTATCCAAAGGTTTAAGACCCAACTTATGAAGCATGACATCCGACATCAACTCTTGAATTTTGTGGATAGACGGAAGGTTTGAATTGGCAAGATTAAATTTCATCTTGAGCTCGGGCCAGGAAATCTAGTCTCTGCAAGAAACCAAATCTTGAATGGTGTGAATCCCCTTTCGAGATAAACAGAGAGCTTTGATGCCCAGAGTTTCAACAAGCAGAATACTATCTTCCATGATAATGGGAGACCACCAAATATTATGGGAATTGAAAGAGAGCTTGGTTCAAAATCCATTGCAATCCAACATAACAACAATTTCATTGCTTCAAAGGCCTTCCATATGCTTTTGGCGATGAAAGTGTCAAGTAATCTTGATTGGTGCCTTGGTGATAATTAAGGTATGTAACCCTATATTATTCCAACATCTTTTTCCATAAGGGAACATGAAGCAATGCAATGGTGAAGAAAAATTTTCCAGGCTTGATTACCCAAGAGACATCGCACCACCCATTTAGAACATAAAGCGATACTTTTCCTGTAAACATCAATAATACCCATGCCACCTTGATCGTGGGCAAACAACAAACCTCCCAAATGGCTCGATGAAAGCCAACTAAACTAAAACTTTTACACCAAAGGTAATCTCGAGCAACTTGACAAGTTTGGCAAAGGAAGCTCGAGATGGGCACCAACAAGCAAAATAGTAAACATGGGTGGCCGCAAGAATCTTGGTACACACTTGAAATTTACTAGCTAATGAGAGAGATTTGGAAGACCACCGAGAGACCTTATGCTCAACTCTGTCAATCACATATTGCCATAAAGTAGCAGAATCACTATCAAAGGCAAAAGGAATGCCCAAAATTTAAATTGTTCTCCACACCCAATCCACTTCCAGGGGTAAGCTTTCAACTAGTTAGGCATAGGCCAATAGCTTTGTCGATAGCCCAAAGTTTTAGCCATCTGAATGTTGGATCTGAAGCAAGACAAAAGATGTCAAGGCATTCAAAAGCTTCAACAAAATTTTGCTCATTTTCAACAAGGGTAAGAAAAGAATCATCAACAAAGTGCCCATTAATGAGCTGAGTCGAATGATCTGGAAAAAAATTCCTCCAATGCGATCTTGATAATCCTAGCAATAAGATATCCAAGAGCATCGAAAACTAAGACAAAAAGAACAGGCGCAAGAGGGCACCCCTGTCTGATAGAATGGAAAAGGCCAATCAAAGAGGACTATTGACCATTGACAATAAGGAAAACAAAAACAATAGAAAAAAAAATTCAAACAACTAAAATAAAATTTTTGCAAAAACCTAAAGTTGTGAGCATAGCTAAAACTAGCAATCGCACGCGAGCAGTGCGATGTGAACGCCGAAGGGATTGCGGCATGTGAATGATTTGGAAATGAGAACAAAGTACTTGTGGTGCAAAGAAAATAAAGGCAATAAATAAATGATCTATTTAGTTAAATATTAAATAAGACACTGTAGAAGTAATGGAGAATACAAATGACACCCGTAGGCAGTTGAAGAGGAGGGAAGACTTAAAAACTAGAAAAGAAAAGAGGAATGGTAGTATAAAAGGGCGTGGAAGGGAAATGCAAAGGGGTTTATGAGTGGGAAAAGGTTTAGAGTATGTAGGCGTGATTCCTCGTTATTGGGAGATTGCAATGCCACGTGAAATGTACAATGGAAATGCGAAGGGGATGTTTAGACGAAAGCAAATTGTAGTGATAGAGACAATGGGAGAGGAAGAGGGGCGTAGAGTAAGGTCTTTGAGGGTGGAGAATTGTAAGGGAAGGGAAAACGGGATGAGGGAGGCAATGCGGAACTATACCTTCTAAGAGCCACTTGAGGTGATTGTAAGAAATAATTGAGGCACAGAATGTGTGATGTGAACACCAAAATGGATCTAGAGAAGAAGTGAAACTGAATGAAGAGAAACAATGGGAGGGGGAAAGGGTTGCAGGAAAAGGCGTTCGAGGTTGGAGAAGTGTATGCGAAAGGAAAGAGGAATCAAGGAGGAAACATTAGAATATATTTTCTAAGAACTACAAGACATGTTTGTCATTTCAAATAAGGGGGAGGGAGGGTCATGCTTCGAAAGACACAAACAAAATAGTTGATGGAGATATGTCAAAAATTGGGCCGCAATGACCAATTGTTGCAGAACTCAGTAGGACCCATTTTCAATTGTGAGGTCAATTAATTATAGGAAGTAGAAGCACGAACATGTGTTGGAAATTGACACCTTCCATGGAAGAATTGGTCATGTAAGGATGCAACATGGGAGAATGCAGTGTTCCTAAAGAGGTACCCAAGTCTAGTAAACATTTAAATAAAGCATTGGTTGAAAGCGAAGGGTAAGACTACTATCTTAACTTATAACGTGCGGCTTACATAGTATATTTCCTTTCCATCAAACATTTATATATGGTTACATATTATTAGTATAGTCTTTCTATGCAGTAGCCATAGCCTAAGTAGTGTGTGTATATGAGGTAATGGATAGTACATGATTATTATATTGTGTATTCTTTTTTATAAGGGAATGGATGTCTCCCCTTCGATTATTTTACCACGACAATATTTTGAAGGATTTGATCATTTCCAAGTATTTGAACAATGTTATTGTGAAGATAGAGGTTGAAATACACAGAGAGGAGACATTTTATTTTCTTTATTTGTTAAAATGGAGGTTTAAATGCATATATAGGTCAAGGATTTTACGTTTTACTTACTTATTCAAAAATTATTGCAAGCCTGTGTTTATTTTTGGTTAAATTTATTCGTGGAAACCCCTTGTGCATAGGATTTGAAATCTTGACATTCTGTATTTGAAATCAGTCATTTAATTATAAATTGATCAGTTCTTTATCTTTTTATGTCAGCAAGTCCACGCTGTGAATTACATTATATTTTTTGTTTTGGAGTGAATATTTTTAAGGGGTTGGTCACCCTGTTCGTTGCACTGGTTGGTGTCATATTTGTATCCAAACTCAGATCTAAGAAACTGAAGTTGTCGTCGTGTCCCCTAGCGGTGCCCATTTTCTAGCAAATGGCTCCAAGCTGGGACAATTTGAATCGCCGCAATCTCTACGACCTCGCTAAGAAATATGGCAAAATATGTCTGTTGAAGATGGGGTCGAGGAATCTGGTGGTGGTGTCGTCGCCAAATTTGGCCAAGCATGTGTTGCACACGAAGGGGGTGTAGATTGCGTCTTGTACCCACAAAGTGGTGTTCGACATCTTCATCGGAAAAGGACAAGACATGGTGTTCACCGTGTACAGGGAGTATTGGAGGAAGATGTGGAGTATCATGAGGGTGTCATTTTTTACCTTTGATATTATCAATTCCACTTGAATGAATTTGTGGATGCAACGACAATACGGCTGCATGACAAGTGTCATAACCTAGCGGTTTCCCTCCCCTTTATATTATTTGGAGTACTACACCTTCGGCATAATTACATATAATTTCATGCGATGGAGATGAATGCAAGGGAAATCATGTTCTGTTGCATTCCCAAGTCTTTATAAAACATTCTGCATGTTTTGAATCCAACTTCTCCAACTGTTGGTCCTCTGCGACATTAAATAAGGATATCAAAACAAAAGCTCTATCCAATAGTGTTGCGAGTGAGGATTGACCATTTAAACATTTGGTTGATTGTCCTTTGTTTCTTCTTTCTTTCTAACATTTTACAAAACCTGCAAAATCAATTTAAATGTTAATTTCTTTATAATAATGCATGACAAATTTTGTATCTAAATATGAAAATCATTCTAATGTAAATCATGATAAAAATGAATGAAAAAGTGAGAAGGGCCCACGGAAAAGACATATTTAATTTCAAAATCTATTTTCCAAAATATAAAATAAAAACAATAGAATATTTGAATTTTGATACACTTTACCTCGCTTCTCAAATTCTGAAGAAATCACAGTAATATGTCTTATTTTCCCGATTTGCAGCTGGCAATGGAATGATGTTAAGTAGAAAATAACCGCTGCCCTATCCTAACTGGTATAACCGCTGCCCTATACCAATAACAACTCTGTTAGCCATTGCAGCCTGCCCTATACCAATACCAACTACCAAATCCAATGTTCATTTATGCTTTTAATATGCCCTCCATATTATGACAAGTCCGAATGTATTTATGAGCTCTTTCTCACACTCAGAAGGCCCCCGCCCAATTTGTCATCAATCTTCCAATTCCAGCGAATTTGCAAAACAACAAAAAAACTTAGATCGTTTGCCTATGGAATCATCATTCATGGATAGATGCTTAAGTCTTTGCTTGGCATTGGTGGAACTGGTAAGTTTCTAATTTTAATTTGTGAAAAAATCAAACAAATAATAAGATAGTAATTCTATTAGTTTGCAGTTTCTATTCCATACTCGTTAATAAGATTCTATTTTTTTATTTTCTATATATTTCGAAATTTCTATTTTTATTTATATTATATTTTTTTATGAATTTCAAAATATATATAATATAATATTCCATTTACTAACTTTCATATATATATATATATATATATATATTTGACGGTTAAATTTGTAATATATATGTTATTTTGACATTTAAATTATAATTTTACCTGTCAATTATGACGGTCATATTTTAAAAGTGATTGTATTTTGACGTCTAAAATGACTAAAAACGGTTAAACGCATTGCAAAACCCAAGCCTACACGGATGTCAGAACAGGTGGGTGCGGAAAATATACAATTTAATTAAAAGCACGTCTTCAACGTAATCAAAGGTGCAGCCACCACTCTTTATATAGTAAACAAATAAATCAAACAACATAAAACAGATTACAAGGCTTAGAATTTTATTTTTGTTTTCTGATTTTTGAAATTTGTTGTTGTTTCTTCCCCCTTTTTCCATTGAATAACGCATCCCTTATCTACTCCAAAATGGAAGATGCCACAACATTGACATTACATCCTTGTCTGTAAACCGCGAACACCTACATATTCTAATGATGCTTCCATTTCCTCCTCGTTTTTAGCAGCTGGAGGATTAAAAATCAGTGTCTTAATTTGTAAGTTTTTTTAAGACGCTTCGCATCTCTGGACTGCAGCACGTTTTGGGCGAATTGAGGAACATACTCACCATTTCCGCGAGGAAGCAATGTATGGTGGAAATGGGTATGAGTAGAGCGTGATTGGGATTATTTTGAGAGAACAGATTGGTAAAAGTGCGGCCCCCTCCATAGGGCCGCTGCTTAAGTCCCCTCCATTATTAATTTTTTGAGTGGGTATTCCAGTATATAAACAATTGGGCTATTAGAAAATAAGTAGATCCCATGAAACATGAAATTTCACACTATTAATAATAAATCTGCAAATATAGACGGTTAAAAAATTGCGAGCAACAGTTCCCAAGGTTTAAAAGAGATTTGCCACAAAAGGAGGCTGGTTCATTCCAGCAATTCTTCCAATTCTTCTCACAGCCTGAATTTTATCTTAATCTGTGTCCTAAACTTGTAATGTTACATATATATCTACATTAGAATCTGCATCTTCATAATAAAGAATGATAAAGTGAACATAATTATGGGAGATCATGCATCTCAAAACGCATTTCAAAATTAGCCACAAACTATACATTCAGACCAAAAAGAATAGGAAAAATAGAATGTGTTAACCAGTATCCTTTTCATCAATTCTAAGCCCATGCCTCTCGAAGCAGTTGATATCGCCTGCCACCTCCTGTCTTGATGGTGGGATGCTTTGCATTTCCACCAGGTTTTCCATTACTGTGCATTTTGTCCATCTGCGGTGAGATTTTAGACACTGTTTCTACTAACAGGGAAAGTGGTGTCTCTATTTCATCTAGAAATATAGAAATAGCCGAGGCCTGCAGTATTTTCGACCAGATGTGCGAACCATATACTGTGATGCAGAGTGTAGTGGTGACAATGTATGCAAAAGTGCGGCCATGTACTTAGCCGAGGCCTGCAGTATTTTCGACCAGATGTGCGAACCAAAAAATTAAAACCCACCATTAAACAAAACCACACAACAACAAGAAGCACAAGGACGACCTTAACCACTAAAAGTAAATCACCCATAAAACTTATTCTCAGACATCAGTTGAAACTTGCAGAAAATGGACAAACAGACATACCTTTCTTGTAAATACAGAAATGTCATTTGCTAAATCCGGAGGAAACGATGGAGGCTATATGGAGGTTGAGACCGTGTTGCAGGCCTGTGATTAGAGCTTTGTATTCTGCCGCTGAATCAAAGTGTGAATGCTATCAGGAATAATACCACTTCCACAAACACTAAATGAACCCTAGTACCAGAGGTGAATGTGTGGATGTTCCAACATTGCCTTGTGGATCTGGTGAGCTTCCAACTTTCCATTACACCTCCTTTCAAGTACAATTCCTGACTAATGGAACCCAATTCTGACCAATGGCAATAACCAAAGCTTTATTGCCAGATCTAATTCTAAAGCACAATGGGGTGTGAGAAATGTTCTCATCCAATATAATTTTACCAATATTTATCTTAACATAACCAGATTTTGGCATCCTAATTTTAGTATTACCAGATGGTGATATTCAGATCTCAAAATCAGGAGAATGTGGATATTTGCTCCTTCGCATAGCGAGAATGTGGGTATCCATTATATAACATTACGTTTGACTTTGTACGCACATCCATACTTTGATACGTGAACATGGGCATCCATATCAGGCTATTTTTTATGGGCTTTCTTCGGCTTTTAATTTCACAAACTTTTCAAAAATTAGATTTGCCAAGAAGTTTGCCCCAAAAAAAAAGAAAAAAATATATATTTGCCAAATTTTTCCTATAAATTATAACAAAATTCAATAAATTCAAGTCCCTATATTTTCCCTCAAAATTAACGTCAAATACACATATTTCTTACTGTTTTGAGCTCCAAAGATTTGCCTACCATTTTATACTTTTCAAACAATTTCAATCCCGCAATTTTTACATGATCCATTTTCGAAGGTGAGTTAACATATCTAAATTTTTTCCCCGATCCATGTCTCAGCATAAACAGAGCATGAGTACCCAAATTTTAACTTGACCAGGTGAGAATGTGCCTAATTTGCAATATACTGATCCATATCCCAGCAAAAACAGAATCTGGGTACCCATATCTTAACTTAACCAAGCGTGAGTGCCTACCTGGGATACACACACACGCATACTATTGCTCACAAATAAACCAAAACCACATATATACCCAGACCATAATCAAAACAGAAAGCAACTGAAATCCATAATGGGCAGACATAACACAATAGACCGAGTTGCTTACCTCTACTGATTGAAGTGCTATTCGTATCATCATCCAGAGTGCCTCCTTTGTTGTTAAAACTGTTGTTTGTCTGTCCATACTGCTCCAAAGATAGGGGAGCGGCGTAAACCCTGCATGCACGGTCTTCCATCTGGTGCCCACCAGACCTCCCTCGTTCCAATCATCGACCAATCAACGCAATACCAAAATAAAAACCAACACGACACGTAAACGACCTGCAAGACTTGTCAATTCCCTATGCATCTGTATTCATCCTTTTAAATCGACGACTATGCATTAATTGTATTCAACGTCTTTGTCCTTCACGCATTCTCAACCGTCGATCTTCCTGGCATGTGTCAAACCCCTCCAGCCTCGACCCACCTGTAGTCACGCCTTTTCGACGTGATAAAAGGCCATTCGATATGATCGTAAGCCTTTTCATAGTCAATTTTAAGAAATAAGGCCTTGTTGGAGAGACAACCAAACCTATTGCGGTTTGGGAAACAACATCGACATATTTTCATTGAGAGAGAATTAAACATCGACATCGCTTCCAATAATTGACACTTTTAGAAATTAAGTTTATAGTTATTACGCTTGTTCACGACTCTATCAAAGTCATCGCCCGCC
The DNA here is from genome assembly GCA_018340775.1 of Taxus wallichiana var. yunnanensis. Lineage (NCBI taxonomy): Eukaryota > Viridiplantae > Streptophyta > Pinopsida > Cupressales > Taxaceae > Taxus > Taxus wallichiana. The sequence goes on from CM031241.1 coordinate 550,401,041, forward strand.
ATCTCAAATTTCCACCTATATACGCCGAGCTACAAATCGAGTAGATAAAGACGAATAAAAACAACCAAACAAAAAATTCCATATACCCATTGTATATACGTCGAACACCCAGTTTAAGCTTCCTGACCGACTTAAAAACAAAATCCAAGTGCGCCAAACGACCTGCAAAAACATAGTTGTTGTCCCCACCGTTAAAAGTTTAACAACCACAGTTTAAAGTGTTGAACTGCAAGTTACAACCTCGTGAAGCGAGGCTTTCAATACTCTGTACTCCTCTTATCCTCCTCCTTTACCATTGAATTTTTCTCCCTGTAAAAACAAAAAACAAAACAGTTTTTACCTCTAGAAACGGTCAACAGACGAGGTCGTTCTAGATTGTCAGCCGCCCTTGTGGTCACTTTCATTTATGCCATTTCAAATCTTCTATATATCGCAGATGTCTTCATTCTGGCACACCCATTGCAGTTTTCTGCAAAATTGTGAATGTTTCTTGTAGGATCGGAAACCCATTTTTGGAAAATTTAGGGCTTCGTGTTGATATGGCTGAATTGCCTCTTTTTGATTTTGGGGTGCAAGGAATGAGTATTCTATGGTTGGGTTTCTGTTAATTTTTTGATTTCGGGTGGTGGGTATTGATAATCTGGCACGCACAATTTTTTGGAAAAAAGGGTTATGGAGGTGTTTTTTTAATTGAATTCTCTCTCTCTCTGTGATTTTGGGTGCACAAAGATTGAGTGAACTATTATTAGATTCTGTTAATTATTGAATCCAGGTCGCGGATATTGATTATCTGGCATCACCCATCCTCTTATTCTTTTTGAAAATAGTAGACATTGGAGGAGGTTTTTCTGAATTTGGTTCTATTACTGATTTTGGAGATGGAGGGCTTGTAAAACCAGTATTGAAGGAATTCTAATTCACTTTGTATTAGGGCAGCAGAACTACAAATTGGAGGAATAAATAGTGCGTTTGTTTGATATAATATTGCTTTATACAGTGTTTTGTACGCTATTTTGTTGAGTTTTGTTGTGTATGCTTTTGGGGAACTGGAGAGGAAGGGGCTCCTGGAGCAGTGTTAATTTGGGCAGTTTTTGTGTGGGTTGATAAGGGCACGGACAGTTGAGAATTGGGTGTTTTTTTACTATATAATGGAAGAATTGAAGGATTTTTTTCTAAAAGATGAGGCTCTGGGAACATTCGTACCGATTGGTGTGTATTGGGTTTATTCTGGGCTTTATTACTTGCTGCAGCCTCTTGAAGGATACAGAATGCATACTGTCAATGAGGAAAAGATGAAAAATTTGGTGTCTAGGAGCACTGTTGTCAAGGGGGTGTTGTTTCAGCAGTCAATTCAGGCTTTTGTTGCCTTGTTGTTATTTACGGTATGTCTTTTGACTCTGAGAATTGCTTAGATTGTTTACGCTGGTACTGTTTTGAGTTATTGTATTGCTTACGGCTTTACATAATTATAGGATAGAAGCTAATCGTTGAGTTTATAAAATGGGAAATTATACCATTTAGGAAAAAACAATTGGTTGGCAAATTTATTTTTGTGGAAATTAGCCCAAGAAAGAATTAATTTTTGATAAATGGTCTGTAGAGATTTCCTTGTTTGGTAGAGTGATAGAGCTAATTGCGTGCAATTCTTCTGTCTATCTTACCTTTTTCATTGGGCTGATATGAGAACATGCCAAACGTTGCTATTGTTTTACTTATTGAGTTATCCTATGTTCCAACTCTTTCCTCTTGAATTTATATAATTAGTTGCTAGAAATAATTTATGGGCTATAATTCTATGTCAGTCAGCTAGTTTTTAACACAATATTTGAAATTTAGATTTGTCAATCTGGAAATTTTCCAAGAAGACAGTAGCCATGTTTCTATATAAAATGTAAATAAAGTTATTAGATTCATCAGATGTTGTAAATTCTATGTACTTTTCTTCCAATATTTGCTTATAACGCTTCTATGTCTTGTTATATTTGAATAAATATTAGCCAACTATTCTGTACTTGCAATAATTTTTTCATCCCAGCTTGTAGAATTTTCTCATATTCTTCCGTCATTTTTCTTTCAATCCTTAGATTGAAAACTATTTTTTAAACCATAGGCCGTAATCTAGAGAGGGACCTGGATCTCTGACTACATAGATGGAGCAGCCCTGTATAGATATATTTAGCCTACGGTCACCCAAAATAGTATCTATTAGTGGGGGCCTTGCTAGTTGCTACCAATATGTGAGGTGCCCATGTCACATTCTTCATGCCATTGCTTTGGTTGGCCGTATTCCATCACATCACTCGTCATTGTGCCACTTGGAGGATGGCCATATGGATTAGATATATGGTGGGTGGGAAGGGGAGCATCTATATCTATTGAAATGAAGGCACTGGCATATATAAATAGGGGGATCAGAGATTCTTTATTTATGCACCAGATGGTATGGTACTTGGATAATCTATAGACAGCACTCGTTGGCGGCCATATATATAGGGCACCATGATTATCAATATGTTCTCTATATAGCTATAGGGGAATATCGATATCTATATCTCGGACAGGGGCCCTCAATCCATTGACGGAATCCTATATAGATAGGGCATGCAGTCCCTAATCATATATATGGCGCCCACATGGATAAGAAAGGATCCCCTCCCTCTCCCCTTAACCCCTCTCCTTACCTTGTTTCTATATATAGGCATATATATAGGGCAGATAGATAGTTCAGGGTAGGGGTGCCACATCTAATCTATATTAGTATATGGAGAGGAGGATAAGTGCCATGCCCCACCTCCCCACAGCTAAGCCATACATATAGTAGACTGCCCATATATCTAGGGCAGAGAGCCTCCTCACTGGCTCACTCATAGTAGAGAGAGATGGTACCATCCCCCTATCTATGGAATAATCGGTTCCCGCCAATCAGAATATGGCGCCCGCATGGATAAGAAAGGATTGCCACCCCTCTCCCCTCCTCCCCCCTCCTCCCATTCTTTCTACATATAGGGGTATATAGGCATATGTATAGGGCAGATAGATAGTTCAGGGTAGGGGCGCCACATCTAATCTATAAAAAGGAGGATAAATGCCACGCCACTCCTCCCCTACAGCTAAGCCATACATATAGTAGACCGCCCACATAGTTAGAGCAGAGAGCCTCCTCCTTGCTGGCTCACTCATAGTCTAGGGAGATGGTCACATCCCCCTATCTATGGAATAATAGGTGCGCTGCCAATCAGACTACGGAAAGAAGAGAACACCGTAGCCGACTATATAACTAACTATAAAGAGTTCAGGTAGTTGGGCCATATGGGTTGCCTGTCTTTCCAAACCATAGGGCTCAACCTTAAGCTGAGCAAAATTAAAATCTGATTTTGCAATGTCAAATTAATATTCTTACTTTCATAAAATTTTCCCATATGTATTTATATCCTATCTTCCTGTTATTCCCTGCAGCAGATAATCAGTGATATGCCTTTAAAATAAAGAAAAGATGTCACTTTATTTTCAATTGCACTCAATAAGAAATACCTTGATATCTCTTTTAAGTTACCCATGAAAATGTGCTTGAATGTGGACAATCAAATTTCTCCCTTCAAATATATGCTTGTCCAATGTGGCCATTACCGTATCATGTTCCATTCTGATCACTTTATGGCTTCAATTTATGCAAACTATCATGACCTAGAAAATTGTCCTGTATTCAATGTAGTAACTGTAATGCTTAGGTTTCTCATGTGCTATTTTCCTAGATACAGGATTGTTGATTGTCTGGCTTCATTGAATTCTAGAAGACGTTTTTGAGCACTGTAATCTCGGACAATGGAATTCTGCTTAATGAAGTATGGCAGGGAGAACAATATAATGATGGGTAGATGTTTGAAATAATCTAGGTGTGTAAGATTCTTTGGATTTACCTGCATAAGATTGATTTTGTCTGACGTTTTGGATCCTACCACTGGATCCATCTTCAGGGGAATAAGGAATGAAGACAATGCTTGGGGAAGAAGAATAAGAACCTATATATTTAAATAGTTCCAGGGGTTTTTGAAAATCTGATTCTTTAATGTGTTTTTCTGCCCATATCAACGTTCTTGAAATTACAATCGTTTAAGCAAAATCTGTCCCAGTGCTTTTGCAATTTATGTTGATCCGTCGAACCTTGCTGTCATGTGTCATTAGAACCATTTGGTCTAGTTTGTCCAATATTGTATGATCTTCCTCTGACCAATTCTTTGCATTGCAAATATACTTTTTCTGAATTACTTTTCTTGCTAGAGCAGGGTTAACAATTTAACATATGATTGTTTTGGCTGCAACTTTTCTTGCCATATCATTTGTGAAAATAGCTTCATCCGGATATTATTGTTCAGTACAATGTGGATTTGCTGCCATATAATTTTAATGATGCCGTCATCTTGCTAGAAAATGGTTTTTAACTGCAATGTTCAATTGGTCCCAAGCTGATATCTGAAATATGTTATGCTCAAGTTTCATGAATTACATGATTTATGATTTTATTATGTTCTGATGGATGTATTTTATAATTTATTCACGGTTCTTGAAATGTACAATTGTAGATCGGTGTATGATTTTCTATTTATGTCTCTCTTTTCTTGTCATATCATTTGCCAAAATGGGTTCTCCTGGATTTTTTTAAAAGCGTCATGTGAAGTTGCTTCTCTAATTTGTGATGATACAATCATCTTGCAAGAAAATTCTATATACAATGCGATCTCTAATATTTGAAATATGGGCTGCACAAGTTGCATGCATGTCCATTTTATGATCATATAGAGACATTGATTTTATTATGATCCGAGCTAGAAGTGTATTCTACAATTTTTGAATTTGTTTGGGACTGTTAGTTGTTTCTATTTGTATCTTTCATGGGAAGACAATTTTATAACAATCCATGAAAAACCTGCCTCAATTTGATATTGGCAGACTTCTGTAACTATTTTTAGCACGTGTATGCCAGTTTATGATAGGTATTTTGGGCCTTTATTTTGGGATTGCTGGGATTATAAATCTCTGCATTCTAGAACCTCTAGAACAGGTTTCATACAATTTTACCTGCTTTGGAGACTACCTGTTTCTTTGCATTTCATTGTTTGATTGTTGGTTTATGATTTCTCTTTAATAAGAAACTTAGGGCAATGTTTATTTGTTGGTGTGCAGGTGACTGCTCAATCAGAAGATTCTGGTATAACTATGCAACCTTCACTCATTGTGCAAGCAAGACAGTTTCTAATAGCGATGTTGGTGATGGATACATGGCAGTACTTTGTCCACCGTTATATGCACCATAACAAGTTCTTGTATCGGACTGTCCATTCATTGCATCATAAACTTGTAGTGCCATATGCTTTTGGAGCAATGTACAATCATCCACTGGAGGGTTTGCTTCTAGATACAGTTGGTGGTGCTTTGTCATTTCTTTTCTCAGGGATGACACCTAGAACATCCATATTTTTTTTTCTCCTTTACCACAATTAAGACAGTAGATGATCATTGTGGACTCTGGTTGCCTGGAAACCCGTTTCATATCTTCTTCCAGAACAACACAGCTTATCATGACATTCATCACCAGCTATATGGGACTAAATACAACTTTTCTCAGCCTTTCTTTGTAATGTGGGACAAAATCCTTGGGACTTATATGCCTTATACTCTGCAAACACGACCAGATGGTGGATATGAAGCTAGACCAGTCAGAAAAGAATAAATTTTGTACCTCTCTATCTTTCATGTAGATACATATTGTTCCACTGGATTGGGGATACCAACGCTGACAAGTATTTTATGTTTTGGTTTATCAGGAAAACAGTAATTTGTAAAGTTCATACTGTAACATATAAGAAATCAATACTTTATCGAAGCTTGTAAGTTGCACTTTATGAAGAGTATCATCAGGATGTGATATGCCAATTTTTCAGGAAAGAGAGCAATTTGAAATTTCACACCGTTTACGCGGGGACGTCTCCTGGCCATTTTCCTCACGTCCCGGGGCTTGGGGACGGGGACGGGACGTTTCCCTGCCGTCCCAATTTCCAGAAAAAAGGGGGACATCCCCCACAAACCAGAAACGCACCCGGGACGTCCTGGGTGCTTTGGGGACTTTTCGTCCCGAGACATCCCGGGGACTTCATGACGTCCCGAGACGTGCCGGGACTTCACAACGTCCCCAACGAAATCTGCACTTTTCCAACATTAAAACATGTGAATTTCAGTTTTATAATACTTTTTTTTATATTTTTTTAAACTTTTAATACATTCTAGTAAAAAACAACATGCAGATTTCTCATAATTGCCATAAACTGCAGAAGTATTGTTGCTCCTCCATGTTATGTCTGATGATATGAAGTAATGGTCACAGGTCGAGTTTTATAAATTTTCAGTCATACACTATACAACTAGTGTTTGTTAATTCTTCGTTGCTGGTTATCTCGAGATAGTTTATGGTTCTTTTTGTTTCAGTGATAGGACGTTTTGTTTGTTTGTTGCATATTTAAGATTTTATATATCGCAGAAGTTTTTGCTTCAGACCCATCTGCATGTAGCAAGGATCAGAATGTATGTAATCCTATTCTCAAATATAAAATATAATAGTCAAAAAAAATTTAAAAAGGAAAAAGTAGAGATTATAGTTTGTACAATGTTGTGGCATTCAGAAAAATGAGTAATCTTTATGCTTGCTTAATTTTCTATAAAGATATTGTAGTTTTCTGTGGACTTGCAGCAGACACTAACTAGATATAGCTAGCTTAGTCGAGTGTTAGCATTTGAAAATCATGAGAACAGTGTAACAGTTACTCTTGTTCTTGTTATGTTCTAATCAGTGGCTTTGTAATAGGTACGTCAACCACATATAGATGCAGTTACCCATGTAGTAGTGGATGAAATCACGTTACAAACGTATTAACTTTCAAAACATATAGATCTACTTAAATGGGAAACAGAAAAAAGTAAAATGAAAAACCTCAAATAAAGACTCTTACCTCTTAAATCCCTGTCGAAATCTTTTGAAGCTGATGCAGATGAATAATTGGATTAATCATTAATGGTTTCAATCTTCAAACTTTCAATTTTAAGTCTTAGTTTATTGAATTATTCATGTTATATTTGTAAAATTAATAAATTATATATATTTTTATTAGCCGTCCCCTTGCCGTCCCCCGCCATCCCCAAATTTTCAAAAAAATTGCCGTCCCGACGTCCCGCCGTCCTGGAGTCTTAGGTAACTACTACTAACATATAAGAGTCAATGCAAGTCGAAGCTTGTCAGTTGTGCTTTATGCACAGTATTAATGGGGTGTTTGAGAGGGTGTCTTAACTGTTCATTGCAGTGCTAGTTTTCAATCACTGCATGATTTAGAAACTCTGGTTATGACCAGGACTCCCAAGCATTTTTTTGTTTGTTTATGAATTTATATTTTAACATTCTATTTGGGCCATGGTGTCACTGCAATTCTATACACGTGACATGATGGAACTCTAAACCAAGACTGAAATAGCTTCCTATGCTTCATGGGTTTTAGACTTTTAGTTTCTGTTATGATTGGCATGGTTGCTGAAAGCTCTTTAAACGTGCGTATGCACAGGCTTGCTTATGTATGGTGCCTCAGTTTCTCATATCCATGCATATACACTGTATTATCATTTACACATTTATTTATTAGTACCTGCTAAAATCTTAATGACACACAGCTTCTTATACCTGTACATGTTTAGATTATAAAGTGGCACACAGATAATTTTTGCCTTCAGAGAGTTGTCCTGCAGATGCCTGATTGCATGGGTGAATTTGATGACTAGATAGGTCAGATCAACGAGCATGTTTGTTAGTTAAAAAAAATGTAACGGGGTATGCTATTTTTTTTCACATAGATTGCAAATACAGCAAAGAAACTTTGACATGCATGTGTTTTTGGAATAAACAATCAATTTTGGTACTACTTCAGTTCATCTGAATATTTTGATTGATTACAATATGCCATCAATTTATAGATACTCCAACAGGTAAGTCTGTGCTACTGTTTTTTATATGTTTTCTCCTCCATGGCTTTAGATCTGAAAGAAGAAATATCTAATAAAATTTTGGGATGTGTCCCCCATTCTCATTAAGATGGCAAGTAAAGCAAACACTTGCATGCTAAATATCATGGCAATGCATTAAATGTTCAAATACATCACAAAAATAAAAACAGATGCTGCACAGGCAAAGGTTCAGCAGGCATTTAGTCTCGCTTACTAACCATTATATATTAAAAATCGTCGACCTGGAATTGCCTCCTTATCCATCGAAAGCTCTAATACCACAAAATGTATTCAGTTTCCTGTTGTACATTAATATGCAACAACTGGACGCTTTTGTACAGGACAGACAACATAATTTGCTCCTGAATAAGTTTGCCTGCCATGAATCAAAACCTCATTAAGTCGCCTTCAGTCCATTCCATGATCTGTGATATATAGTGGCCTCTATATATATGGGGGTGCACACAAGTTATAGATAGGGTGACCACATAGATAAGTCTCATAATGTTGTCACAAATGCAGCATTACAGGATTCATGACAACCAAAGCTTGTCAAAGCCAACTGTGCTATAAGCAGCTTTATTCCAACTCCTGTTTTTATGATATGCATGAATTCTTTGCTGACTTCATAACATTTAATTTTCCTTACATGCTAAAAATGATGTATTGCCCAGTTCTTGTGCTGTGCAAGATCTTGACCAGGAATCTTACACTCAATGTTTTGCTTCAGGTTTCTTGTCCTATTTTGAACTGCTTTTCGGGCTCTAGCACAAAGTTCTAATTGCTTTAGCTTCTGATTCAGATCAGGACATAGAGGCATCTCCCATTACGCAAGAAGCATCTCCCATTACCCATTGCATCCCTTAAGCACATTACTTTACTGTTTCATGTGTTTTGATTATAACGGAAATTTTCTCAGTTTTATCTGTTTGTCTCATGGTTCTGGAAGATAAAAATATTTGCAATATAATTCTGTTCGTTGTATGAGCGGCTACTTATATGAACTATTTCTTATGTGAAGTTCTCTCTCTCCATGGGCCAAAGTTAGAGCTTGAAAAAAGTTGCAAGGTAATCGTGCAGGTAAAAGCAATTTTTTTAGTCACTGCCAAGTAGACCCAATCTGTCTTGATGGGGTTTTAGCAAGAGCAGATAAAAAGGAAAATGTAGAACTCATGGGAAACTGCAACTTTTCTATATTTACACAAACATATTTCTCAATCTTGATGATGGATCATGGAGTGTGATGGGAAACGCTCATGGAAAACATTTCTACACGGTTGTTTCGATAAGCTTTTCTCAATAATCTAATAGATCTGAAAACTTTTTTTGACCCAAAAAAACCATTAATCAAATTAGACAACAAAATTACTTTTGCACTGTGACTTTTGCTAGATCAGTCTGGAATTATTATATGAACTTTTGGAACACTAAGTGGATCTTTCTAGAGTCTATTGTGGATGCTTGGGAACAATGGTGCTTCCCTTCAAAAATTTCTATTGTTAAAATGATATGGAGGATTCTCTTTCCCCATATCATTTGGAAAATTTGGAAAACACACAATGCTGCAATTTTTGAGGACAAGAAACCTTCTATTCAGAGAACTATTAATGGGCTTGTTGATGATATTAGACGTGATGTCTCCAATTTCAGGCCTCCTAGAAAAACCAATCGAGAGTAGAGAAGATGGCAAAATCCTCGAGAAATGGAGTTTAAACATGTATTTCCAATAGGGTGGCTGATTCTGAGATATCTAGAGAACACATCAAATGACATCCACCAATCTCAGGATGGCTTAAACTAAACTATGACGGTACTTTAAAGGGAAACTTGGGCAAAAGTGGGGGAGGAGGTTGCATCAGAAATGAGAAAGGGCAAGTTATCCGAATGCATGTTGGTCCCATGGGTATCAACTCAAATCATCATGCTGAAGCTCTTGCTGCTCTCTGGGATCTTAGAATTGCGAGAGAAATCAATGCAACTAATATCATTGTTGAAGGGGACTCATTAAATATCACCAAGTGCTTAAAAGGCAGTAATTAGATTAGTTGGACAATTAAAAATATGATGGAAGAAGCCACACACATCATTAGCACTTTTCAAAAATTGCTTGATCCAACACACCTATCGTGAGGGAAATAAGTTAGTTGATATCATGGCTAATGTGGGTGTCAATCTTAATAATTTTCATGTTTGGAATGAGGAAGAGATCCCCCAACTAGCTCTATTAATATCATTAATGATGAGAGGGCAACACTCGCTAGAGATTTGGATTAGGCACGTGTGGTGGCTTTTACCACTTTATTTATATCCCCTTTCACATCATATCGATTGCTTCAAAGTCATTTGTCACCTGTCTTGGTGTGTTGCCATTTTGGATTTCATATTCCAAGATGGGGGAGATCGTTGCAGAGTGGAGCCGGTGCAAATCGACGAATGGAAGAAAAATGAGGAGCTTTGGGGTATCCTCGCATAGGGGGATTCTCTCGATTCATGGAAAGAACCATGGGGCATGACATTCACTTGTCACAAGAATTTGTTAGAAATTGGAATGATAGGAAGGTGAGCTATAAAGGGATGATTTTTGACATCAATGAAGCAATCATTGCTAGAGTTATAGGGCTCAACAAAAGGGATTAAAATTTTATAAGAACAACATTGATTTTGCTGCAAAGGAACATACGTTTCTTCGCAATGGGGAATCCTTGGTCCACAAAAATGGAGGCTTTACCCATGACTCTCTTTCGCCGCCTTTCAACATTGTGGGCCTCTTGGTCATGAAATTCATCACGTTAGATAGTAGATTCTTGATAATGCCTCATTTCATCTTGTTTTTCTCAATCATTTTTGTAGGAATTGCTCTGTCAGTTTCCTGTTCTTCATTCTCCATTCATTGGAACACTCAGTGAATTTGGTAAAGTGGGGTAAGAGGATCCATCCCATGCATCATGTGGTCATTCTCCTTCTTTACAAATATTTTGATTTTCAAATCCTTCACCCCCTAGGTTTCTCTCTTCCCTTCCCCTCCGCCCCACGCCCCTCTCTTCCGCCACCGTGCCCCCTCTTCTTCCCTTGACTCTCGCCCTCCCCCATTTCCTCCACCCGTGCTTCCCCCCCCGCCATCTCCCCCTCCCATGTCCCCTCCTTCCACCTCTCCTTTTCTTACCCCCTTCCCCACTCTTCCGCCCCCTTCTCATCCTCCCCCTTTTTCCCTTCTTATTTTTACTCCTCCCAGTTCACCATCTCCTTTCGTTTCCCACAACCCCTTTCCCTCTTCTAGAAAACGTCTTGCTGGTCCCTTTCCTAGAAGATCTATTAGAAGCAAGATGGCCAACATTTCTTTCTCGAAGCTTGATATCCCGCCTCTTCCATCCGTGGGGATGGGGATGATGTTTTGGGCTTGCTTTCCATTGGTGGCAAGGGCCATGATAGAGCACCCAAGGATGACACTATAATCATTAATCAACCGGATGCTCAACTGGTGAAGATCAAAGATCTTAGAGGAAAAATTGAAGCTTGCAGTTCTATCAACGCCGAGGACATGGTGGGTAAAATGAATTTTATGGAGCTGCAAAATAGAGTCACCAAAATGGAGAAAGAGGTGGAAGCGGTTAAGGCAAAACAATGTGATATCCTTTCTATGCAAAAGAGCACTCTTGACTTCCTCTCTATTTTCATTGACCAGTTTGAGGTTCATAATAGCAAAGACAAATCCAACAAGGGCACCACTTTCAGAGACATTAAGAAGGGCTTGAAAATGTTAAGAAGAGCTTTTACAAGCTCATGAAATGACTTGGCCTTCCTTTTCTTTGTTGGGTCTATTTTTGTAATTTTGCTGAGTTGATGTTGACAATGTGATGACATCTAGTTGTTTTTGTGCTATTTGCCGACTAAACTTCTTTCTACTCATGTTTTTGACTCTTGTTATGTATTGAATATCTGGGCTTTGGGCCTCTTTTGTAACTGGGTAGGGTCCTAGCCAAAAACCTTTATCCTTAATAAAAGACCAAAATTTGTTGACAAGTAACAAGAGTGACCAATCCTTAAATGAGTAGTGGAGCAACTTGTGAGAGCAACCATCATTCTCGTTTACTTAAGTTTGGACTTTTGGCTATTGATGAACTATGCAAATGTGCATGGATAACTTCGAATAGGTCTGTCTTTGATGGCCTAGGAAATTAGTGTGTGTGAGTATACCTTGATCTACAAATGATTACAAAAAACCACATTGAAAAATCCATGGAGACATCAATTTTATAGCTCACTTAGAGAAATTGTCAAATCCTACTATGCAAATTGGGAGTTGTAGAATTGTCAATGGTAGTTGTGGATTTCTTAGTGGCGGCTACGGAATTGTCAATGACGGTTGTGAAATTCTAAGCATGAATTCTGGTTGTGGAATTGTTCCTACCTTAGATATCGATGACCTGCATGAATGTGATAAAACACAAATAATAGTTGCGAGAGTTCAATTTCTTGATGATTGGGTCCTTTGGATTACATATGGGCACCTCAACATTATACAAGAGGCAAGGGGTTTCGGTGAAGCAAGAAGAGTGTGTAGAAGAATGAGTGAGTGATAACAACAAAGTTGTGGGAATATGTTGATGATTCATACTCCATGTAGTTCATTTGTAATATGTCAATAAACAATATTAGTAAGAGTAGTGATGGAGAGGTGAGGAATAATTTGTATATTAGTGTTGAATTCATGCCCCTCATAACTCTCTATAATTGCTCCATTGGTGAAGTAAGGTGGTGGTGATTACTTGGCACAACCGGTTGATTTTCCCCACTCTAGGGTTTCGAGGGTAAATCCTTGTGTTATATGTGGGTTGCTTCTTTCATTTTAGTTGTTTGTTGTTTTGTTAATGCTCTACGAGCAATTCACATTCTTATACTCCAATTCACACACTAATACATTGCCATTTGAAGTATAACGGTTGTTTGTTGTTTTGTTAATTGCTCTATGAACAAATCACATCCTTATAGTCCAATGCACACACTAATATATTGCCATTTGAAGTATAACACGGTAGTAACACTAAACATAAATTTAAATCTGCAAGTAATTTATAGTAATTAAATTTGTAGAGAAAATTACATGATTTGCATTCACTTGCCCAACTCCTTACTCTTACCTTGAGTGCCTTTGTCACTTGTGCATCATCTTCGCAACTGTTGCATCATGTGCCACTTGCGCAATCCTAGGGAATATGAGAATGTTTGGGCTTAAGACATTTGCATGCAACCCATTACATCATGTGCTTCATGGGTAGTGTCGGGATGCACATCACACAACTCGAGAAGGCAACATCTCTTACTCCACTTTACATGCATGAAGCATGTCAATGTCAAGGGCTTGGCCCTTGTAGAGTTAAGAGGCAACACGCTCTTTAATGCACTAATTTTTTGAGATTCAATCTCAACGTTGTTTGATGCAACTTTTTACACATTCTCACATCACCTCACATTATCACACAATGCTTGTACACTTCACATCATTATGCATCACACACAATACATGTAGGGCATATCACATAACTTAACTCCTACATAGAACCTTCACAAGTCCCTGTTAGAAATCTAAGCACTGGGAGGGGGGGTGAATTAGTGTCTAATTGTACATTTATAGACATTTTCATTTCCTTAATCTTTCTATGATGAATACATGAAATCATACATAAGACAATAACGGGAGGAAACACACAGAGACAAATTTTAATGTGGGAAACCCATCTTGAGACAAAAACCCGCTGAAACCAGAGAACTAGCTTGGACAACTATCCTATAAAGTTACAATGATTTCATGGTTGAGCTTCAACTCAACTTGGAGCTACAACTCCAAAATTTAACCGAGCTATTACTCAGTCTTTGACAAGCTTCAACTTTTCTGGAAGCTTCAACTCCCAAATTTAATCAAGCAACAACTGATCTTTTGTAAGCTTCTACTTACAAGGAGGCTTCAACCCCTAGATGCTAAGCTACAACTTAGAATTTTTACAAAGTTTTGGTCACACTTATTCTATTGTCTTACACAACTGATAATGACCTCTAAATTAGCTCACTTCTCCTCTTCTCTGTTAATTCTCTTTACAACAACTTCCCTTACATCCAAGTATGTTTAATAAAAACTCTGCTCTTGACAACAAAACATCTCACTCTCTGTAGTAGAAACAATTCTGCACTCATCAACAACTCGCTGCACATGCCACCACTCTTTACATGCTCAAGAATTGAGCTTAAATGGACAAGAAAAAATGACTTTTGATGTTTCAAGTTTAGTGGCTCTTCACATGACCATTCTTCCTTTTGATAGGAGAACTCAAAGAACTTGGAGTTTGTAGGTTGACAAATGACACTTCTTCAACTACTCGACTCGACTAACTTTTGAGCTTCTCCATGAGCTCCTTCACTTCAAATTCATCATTGATTGTTCCATGAATTTTGATCTTCTTCACAGAATTTCCCAATTGAGACAAAATTCATCACAAATTTCTCCTTTATTTCGAGGTGAAACAAGCTAATTTATTTTGCAACATATTTCCAACCTCCTTACGAAATTACTTGCAATTTTTAGAATTTTTCATCGATTAAATTTTAAGTTTCGAAGAATTTCCATATGAATCAATGAACGATCTCCATGTGTACTTTGTAATGCACAGGTCACCTCAAAATGCGAGCCAATGACATGTCTCCACATTCACTTTAAATTACAAGAACTTTGTTAAAAATGTAAAGCTTAAACCAATCAAACAATTCCATGTGCCCCGTGATGTTGGTCTTTTTTGAATGCAAAGCTTAAACCAATAGGAAGGCTCTACAACTTTGCAATTGTCCAACTTTTTTAACCTCCACTGGCCACTACGACACTAGCTCCAATAGGAAAGCCCCACATTCCTTCACACTGTCATGCTCTTGATAATCTATATCTGACCAATGCGACACATAGACTAATAGAGAAGCTCCACGTACCTTCATGATATAAGACTTGTCAGAGTGCGAACCTTGAACCAATCAGATAGCTCTAAGTACGTTTGTGGTGTCAGATTTGTTAGATTGTGAACCTTTAACCAATCGGATAGCTCAAAGCACCTTTTTGGTGTCGACATGTCGATTTGTCGGCTCTATGTTAGAACTTGATAAACGAGCCAATTATAAGGCTCCATGAGTCTTTGCATTCCATGCTTCTAGATGGACTGGAATTTATTTCAATACGTCTCGATTCCAAATGTCTAAGTCCGTTGAACCCCAAGTGCCTTTATCTTACCCTGAATACTGACACATAGTGTCTTCCTTCGCCATTGAGATTTTGCCACCTGTCCTGTTTACTTTTCAACATTGGCCTAGACCCGAAAAGTTGATTAATGCCACACACCTCATGTCCACCAAGAACATCTACTTAGGAACATGTCGTAAAGCTGACATGTGTTCATTTGCTATGTTTTATTTTCACTGCGTATCTTATCCATCTTCAGCCACATGTCTTATCCATCTTCGACTGTGGTGTCCCTGCTTTCGACGGTGTCTACTTGTTGTCATTCGACATAACTTGCAAAAATTTGATCGGCCATAACTTTCTTCAGAGAGCTCCAAATTTCTCAAAGTTTGACTCATTCGAAAGGTTTCCTGAGTTCTCAAAGACCAATACCTTCATCATAGCCAAAATATCTTTTACGAACAAAAATAAGATTTTCAAAACTTTAGTATACGTCAATATCATTTCTTCGAGCATGTAGCATTTTGAAAACATCTGAAACCTATTTGTGAGCTTCAACCATCATTAGAAGACACTACCAATCAACATTCATGTCCCGTATAGAGCCTCACTTCACCACCCACTCCTTTGCTATCAGTGCCACTTGACATCAATGACAACACCAATGACCAGGGTTTAACAATATTCCCTTTGTCATTGATGGCAACATACTCAAAACCTTTGATGGAAAATACACACCAATAACTCACATTACTCTCTTCCTAGTTTCGACAACACTCTCTCCCACTTTAACATCTATGACAAAGGGTCATGCATTTAACATGACTAACAACAAGTAAAAGATTACTTATAAAAATTGGCTTACCTCAAGAAGCTCCCCCTTGGATTAACATCATTATCTTGCCACATGTGTCTTGACTAGAAGAATGAATGTTTCCACCAATCAGCCTCATAGCTCCCCCTAAACCTATTCTCTCCATATCAGGCATCTCACTTCACCATGCTCAACTTCAATTTTCTAACCTTGACATCCTTCCTTTTCACTCTTTACCTTGATTTGATAAACTATCTCCCCCTGGGCCAATAACACCTTTCTCGACTAGAAAATGCAAAAGTTTGAGTTCTTACCTCATTTTCATGACCCATGGAATGAAAAGTCACTATTATCTTGCCCTGAAGCATTATTTCATGGAATTTGGATCATCATTTCATAGCCTTTGGAATACATCTTCATGTATTGAAGCATTATGCAACTTGATTACCTTTCTTACCCTTTAGGTGCTCATTGATCTTTGAAGAGCACTCTGCCACTTACCATGCATATCACTGCAGTTTTCCCTAGCAAATTTACACACCTTTTCATAGTTTGTTTCCTCTAATACCGACCTCGTAAAGACTCTCTGTAGCTTTTGACAAATCTACTCCAAGCTTCATGTAACCCTGAAAATCCTCTTGATCTCTCATCTGCCTATATGTCACACTCCTTGACCATCAACTTATGACATGGCTTGAAACTTCTTTACTCTGCCTAAACTTTTCTTTGACTTATCCATGTTGAGTTGTGGAGATCAATTACTTAAGTTTAGCATGGTTTATCAACTTGCTGGAAAACACAATAACTGACATCGGTTATGTAGGGACCAACATCGGTCACCTACGACTGCCATCGGTAAGGGATAACCGATATTGGTTATATGTGCATGAGTTTTTTATTTAAATCACGGGAATTAGATCTAATTTTAGTATTAAAGCAGATCTATTGATTGTAATTACATGACTAAGTGCCCTAAGTTTATATAAGGTATATATATCTTGGTAGCTAGGGTTAGAGTAGCAAGAGGAGAGAGATTTGATGATAATTGCATAAAATAATTGTGAGAGAAAATTCTTGGAGAAGAAAGAGAAGCTTGAGAGAAAGAAAATAATATACATCGTGAGAGGTGTGGAAGATTGTAAATCTTCTAAAAGCTTTGGATAATAGATTGACTTATTTCTTGGTGGATGTAACCCACATTGGGTGAACCACATTAAATTTGATGTTGATTTATATCTCTTGTTTTGTATATATCTTATGGTAGAATATCCACTTTTATTACATGTATCTTTAAATCGATATATTATTTATACAACCGATTTGCTAACCCCAAAACTGGTATCAGAGCTTTGTTTGAGGGTTTTGTGTGTTGACAGATTTACTCACAAAGGGTTTTTTGATTGAGTGGGAGCTACAATAATGACAGAAGAAAACAAATACAAGGTAGATAAGTTTGACAATCAAAATTATCAATTATGGAAGATGTAGATTAAGGATTATTTGTATCAAAGAGATTTGTACTTACCGTTGGATGAAAAGTCTAGACATATGAAGATGACTGATGAAGAATGGAAGATTCTTGACAGAAAGGCTTTGGGATCTATCAAATTGAGCCTGACAGCATGTCCGGCTTCTAATATTACAAAAGTGACATCTACGATAGAGTTAATGAAATCTCTTGCTAATTTATATGAAAAACCTAGTGCTTCAAATAAAGTTTATTTGATAAAGAAACTATTTAGTTCTAAGATGCATGAAGGTGGATCTGCATCTAGTCATTTGAATGATTTCTGATCTATTGTAAATCAATTAAAATTGATTGATATTCTGTTTGATGATGAAGTGAAAACATTTTTATTCTTATGTTATTTGCCTGATAGTTGGGATAACTTGGTAATGTGTTAGTAATACATCTCGCTAATAATATTTTTAAGTTTGATGATGTGGTTAATATAATCTTGAATGAAGAAATTCATAGGAAAAGTACAGAGGAATCATCATCTGGAAATCTTTGAATGTAGAAAGTAGGGGAATGCAGAAGGAGAGATCTAAGAGTAAGAATAATGGGAAATCAAAGTCCAAGAATGACATATCTAAATCCAGAGGTAAGGGAATTACTTGTTGGAATTGTGGAAAGAAAGGACATGCAAAGAAAGATTGTTGGTCAAAGGATAAAGAGAACCAACACCCAGACAAAGGTAAAGAGGAAAATATTGCAATGAAGTAATGCAAGATGCTCTTATTATTTCTTTGGATAATAGAATAGAATCATGAGTTTTAGATTCAGGAGCTTCTTTCCATGCAACCCGTAATAAGGGTTATTGCACAAATTATTTCCAGGGTAATTTTGGGCATGTTTATTTGGGCGATGATTAACCTTGCAGTATTCTTGGTAAAGGGAAGTTCATCTAAAATTGCAGAGTGGAAATACATGGGTATTGAAAAATGTGCGGCATGTGCCAAGCCTCAGGAGGAATCTTATTTCTGTAGGGAAACTAGGTGAAGCTGGTTACATGGTTACATTCACAACCAACTTTTAGAAAGTCACCAAGGATGCCCTTGTTGTGGCAAGAGTAAGAAGATATGAACATTATATTTGTCTACCGTGTTCTTGATTCCTTTTCGATTATTATCTACTTGATTCGGATGCATGTATGTGGCATAATCGGTTGGGCCATATGAGTAAAAAGGAGTGCAAATCTTAAAGGCTAAGGGTAAGTTATTAGATTTGAAATATTTAGATCTTGATTTCGTGAGTATTGTGTCTTTGGAAAGTAAAAAGAGTAAGATTTCTCAAATTTGGGGCAACTACGAAGGAACATAAATTGGAGCTTGTACACTCGGATGTGTGGGGACCAACCGGGTAGCTTCTCATGGAGGATCCCAATATTATGTTAATTTCATTGATGATGCTACAATAAAGGTATATGTTTATTGTATTAAACGTAAATCGATGTTTTTGAGACTTTTAAAAGATGGAAAACCCTTGTTGAGAATGAATCAAATTCAAAGTTAAAGGTCCTTAGATCGATAATGGTGGTGAATCTGTAGTAAGGATTTCAATGATTATTGTTCGAGTGAATGGAATACGTAGAGAAATGATGGTTCCAAGAACACTACAAGAAAATGGTGTTGCAGAAAGAATAAAACGAGAACAATCATGGAACATGCTAGAAGTATGAGGATACATGCTTTGGATTTCCCTTGTAGTTTTAGACGAGAAGCGGTTGACACAATGATTTATTTGATTAAGCAGGCCTTCAAATTCACTAGATGGAGGAATACCAGAGGAAGCTTGGACTGGAAAAGAGGTAGATCTTTATTTTCTTAGAGTTTTTGGTTTAGAAGATTTTGTGTATGTTGATAAGGAAAATAAAAAAAAAGTTGGATGCAAAATCCAAGAGATGCACTTTCATTGGTTATGGATCTGGTGATTCCGGATTCCGTCTTTGGGATTTAGAGGATTATAAAATTTTTAGGAGTCATGACATTGAATGGAATGAAAAGAGAATGTACAAGGATAAAATTTTGGTACCTAAAGTAGGGATAATTTTAGTGGCGAATATTTGTAATATGGTGAATATTCCATTTTTGAAAAATTTGAAAAGGCGAATTTTCTAGCGTAGGTCAGTGACCTGTTCGCCTAAAAATTATAGTTTAATTTTTTTAGGGGTTGGCTTCACCTACCCTTGAAACTATCCCCTATATAATCCTATATTATTCACCAGGTAGAACACTACTAGCTCACTCATACCACATGGGGGCATATGTATTATCAAGTATAGTAAATGCGTGACAGGAGGGTGGAGGCTATAGATGCACGAAAAAGAGTTTGTTGACACGTGACAAGGAGATTTTGTTGACACATGACAGGGAGAGTTTGTTGACACACGATAGGAGTATGGAGGAAGTAGACATGTGATAAAGAGTTTTTGATGCGTGACACGGAGATTATTTCATTGTGCGACCGGATGGGGGAGGCTGCGGATGTGTGATAGAGATTTGCTATCATGCGTCAACAAATCTCTATCGCGCGCCCATGCACCTTCCTGTCCCACCACTTAAAAATCAGGTGAAAATTTTATTGTCAGACCCCTAAAAAATTTTCCTTCCCACAAAACTAGTTCCGAAGATATTCGCCAAGTATTTTCCACCTCTGATTTCTAAGAGGTCTCTTAAAATGAACTCGACCTAAAGAAAAGCTGGTTGAGAAGTTTATGAATGAAAATGAACTCTTAGATTTAAAATCCATACCTACGGGGTTACACAAGAACCGATGTCGGTTGAACCCGACCGACATTGGTTAGTGAACCGATATCGATTATAGAAGATCCATCACCGGTTACATGTGGTGGTGCGTCGGTCATTGTTAGAATTGAAACAAATGTCCGGGAGGTCAGAATGAGCCTCCAGGTACCCAAAACTCTGTGAGAAGGTCACAAAGGGTAAGTAAACCTCTAGAAATATTTACATCTTTTCTATCTTATTTATTATTAACTAATAATGGTGAACAAGAAAGTTTTGAAGAAGCAATGCATGATGAGACCCACGTTCAAGTGAGAGCATGACATGGATGAGGAGATGGACTCCTTGGAACAAAACCAAACTTGGGATTTGGTTAAGTTGTCAGTAGGTAAGAGGACATTGCATAACAAATGGGTTTACAAAATAAATGAAGAAAAATGTGGACAAAAAGGTACAAGAAAATATTGTATCAAAATGATTTGCCACGTGAAAACAAGTATTGACTTTGGTGAAATATTTTATCTTGTTGTTAAAATGACTTCTATACGTCATCGTATTGAGTATAGTTGCGATTACATGATTTGCATGTAGAGAAACTAGATGTAAAGATGACTTTCCTTCATGGTGATTTGAATGAAGAGATTTATATGCAACAATCGCTTGGGTATGAAGTCAAGAGTAAGGATAACTTAGTGTGCGGAGTTGAAAAAGAGCCTATATGGGCTCAAACAAGCTCTATGGAAATGATACACGATGTTTGATAGTTTCATGCATGAGCATGGTTATTTGATATGTGAATCGACCTTTGTTATTATTTCAAGAAGATTGAAAATATGAGCTATATTATTTTGTTCTTGTATGGGATGATATGCTTATTACATGATCTAATATGCAAGACATTGGTGAGCTTAAGGGAAATCTAACACACACATTTGCTATGAAGGATTTAGGAGCTGCAAAAAGAATCCTTAGCATGCAAATACACAAAGACAGGAAGAACAAGAAGTTGTATTTGTCTCAGGAGGATTATATCTACAAGGTGTTAGAAAGGTTTAAAATGTAGAATTCAAAACCTGTAAGTACACCTATGGCTGTACACTTAAAATTGAGCAGAGATCAATGTCATTCATCACATAAGGAGGTCAAATACATGACACAAGTGCCATATGCTTCAGCAGTTGGGAGTCTCATGTATGCTATGGTTTGTACCAGACTAGATATTACAGTAAAGTGAGAGTTATGAGTAGATTTATGGCCAATCCAGGTAAAGAGCATTGGAAAGCAGTCCAATGGATACTCAGGTATTTGAGAGGGACATCTAACATGCGGTTATGCTATAGAGGTTCAACTATTTCTTTATGTGGTTATGTTGATTTGGCTATGGCTGGAGATCTGGATGGTAGGAGGAGCACTACTGGATATATTTTCACAGTAGGTGGGATGACAGTTAGTTGGATATTGAGATTGCAGAAGGTTGTCGCTTTGTCTACTACATAGGTAGATTATATTGCAGCTGCAGAGGCTATCAAAGAGATGATATGGATAATTAGGTTCATGGAATAGTTGTGAAAGGAGAAAGACAATTGTAAATTGTTTAGTGTGATCGAGTGTAATTCATTTGTTAAAGAACTCAATGTTTCATTCTAGAATAAAATACATTCAATTGAGATATCACTTCATATGATAGGTATTGGAGGATGGACAGCTGAAAATGGAGAAGATTCATACGAGTGATAACCTTGCGGATATGCAAACAAAACCATTATCAAAAGAGAAGTTGAAGCTACACTCCACTTCGTTGGTCTTCGAATTTGAGACTTGAAGAGAAAGAAACAAATCTAAGGAAATAATCTAAGAATGATGCTGTATAGGTATAGTGCAATAATTTATCTCCAAGTGGGAGATTATTGAGTTGTGGAGCTCAATTACTTAAGTTTAGCATGCTTTATCAACTTGCTAGAAAACATAATAACCGACATCGGTTATGTAGGGACCGACATTGGTCACCTAGGACCAACATCGGTCAGGAAATAAGGAACCACCTTCGGTTAGGGATAATCGACATCAGTTACATGTTGATGAGTATTTTATTTAAATCACGGGAATTAGATCTAATTTTAGTATTAAAGAAGATCTATTGATTGTAATTGCATGGCTAAGTGCCCTAAGTTTATATAAGGTATATATAGCTTGGTAGCTAGGGTTAGAGTAACAAGAGGAGAGAGAATTGATGATTATTGTGTAAAATAATTGTGAGAGAAAATTCTTGGAGAAGAAGGAGAAGCTTGAGAGAAATAAAGTTGTACATCGTGAGAGGTGTGGAAGATTGTAAATCTTCATTGTATATCTTCTGAAAGCTTTGGATAATAGATTGGCTTGTTTCTTGGTGGACGTAACCCACATTGGGTGAACCATGTTAAATATGGTGTTGATTTATATCTCTTGTTTTGTATATTTCTTCTAGTAGAATATCCACTTTTATTGCATGTATGCTTAGATCTGATATATTATTTGTACAACCAATGTGCTAACCCCAACAATCCATTTAGTAAGAACTTGTGTTCATACAAAGACCCCGATATTTGTGTTCAAACTTGCTTTCCTGCCTTTTGAATGCACTCTATACCCGATATCTATCTTCATTAACATCTCATCCACTTACTTACTTCACTAATCAAAATTTTAGCTCTAGACTTCAAAATTTTTATTTCGACTTGAAGACACTACTTTGGGAAGCTTTCATGATCAGAATCAACATCACAGTTACCATACACTGTCATTTAAATTTGACCCTTGCAGATTTGATGAGCACACATGGAGACTTCCTTATGTTCTTATTCAATTTTGGTCTACATGACTATCTTGTTTTCAATTGATACATGATTTGTTTTCAATTGATACATAATCGCTTTCAACTGATATAACATTTATTTCATTTTTGTGTAATGATAGTTACACTAGAGAGTTCTTTCCTATGAACATTTATGTTTTCTTCCATATACCTCATGTGAATTACAAGTTCTTCAAGTATTGTTGCCCCAAACTTCATGGTGTTTGACATAATTACATTAGTTAGATCTTGTAGCCTTCATTACATTGCATATTCTATATCATAATTACATTTTCCTTTCTCATAACACTAGGTACTTTGCATATAGCTCTAGTCAACATTTTATGTTCTTTTGCAAATGAAAATAAGTGAACTCTTCTCATTCCTTAAGCTGTAGCAACATTTTTCTCCATGATGACAAAGATGTCGAAGCTCTCGACTCTTTTAGTTCGATTAACTTCGTTTTGAAAGTTTCCATACTTTTCTTAGCTCCATAATAGTTTACATACGCTTAACACAGGCATCCACCATATAGTATCTCTTTCCATTGTCCTTATTTAGTCCTATTCTTTGCAGATGAAATTTGCTTCATATCATTTCTAAGGGAACCAAAATGCTTGTAGTAACTCTTTCATGCACTAGAGATTATAGTTCCATGCACGACACATTGTACCTTCAAGGCTGCCAGAGTACCTTATATATGCTGCCCCTAATGACTTTGTCAACATGATAGATGCAACAATCAACCTCAACTGGTGCTTCCTTCAACTAGTGTATACCTTCTAGAAGCTTAGAGAAGGCATACCATCTTGTCATGTCACCTCAAAACAAGAGAAAGTCATCAAAACAACATGATGACTCAATTCTTTCTTTCCTTGTCCTTGTTCTCTTGTTTGTCTCCTTTGATGCATTCTTTGGTGTGACTTCCACATTACATGAGTTCTCACTTTCTGATTGAGTACTTGATAAGCACACATGCTGCAACTCATACACTTGTTCCAACACTGCTTGAGGAAGAAATTCTTTATTCTTTGCATTGGAACTATCTTCCTTCTTCTTACCTTTTCCATCACATGCTTGATGTCTTGTTTGTACTTTCTTCTCCTATGATGTCTTATATTTTTGTGTCTCTTCAACATCTACCCTTGTTATCTTCTTATCATTCTTTGCTATCTCAACTTTTGTATTTGCTTCCTTGACCTTGTATATCCATTTTTCTTTCTTCTTCCCAATATATTTCTCAACCATGGCTGACTTGGTCTCACTCAAGGAGTTTTTATTTCCTATTAATATATTTTTTCCTGCCTCTTGAATGCATTCAACTTGTAGCTATATCTAGGAAATTCATAACAATGTTTGGAAAAATTCCCTTGCCCATGATAGTTAAAGCATACAACCTGGTTCTTGTCCCAAAACTAACTTACTGGATCTTCTAAACAATACTTGGCTATGTGACCTTTTTCTTTGCAATTGAAACATACTATGTTCTTCTCATAATCATACCTACAATATCTCCATGGATGGTCTTCATCTACCTTTCTCCTACAATATCTAGCTCTATGTCCAAAGATATTACATGAAAAAAAAATTCCATGAAAATTACCTGATAATCTCCTTGCATTTGGCTGCCTAAAGATCCTCTTGTGCTCTTTGTTGTCCTTCTTGGACTGAGAACATCCTTGACAAGAAGTATGACTTGATTCAACTCTCAATTCCCTTTGCTTTGCTTGTTCTAGCTCCTCTTTTAGGGTCTTTATTTCTGCACTTAGTCTTTCACATTCTTCACTCTTGGCTTGGATGGATGCTTGACATAACTCATGACTGAGATCATGCTTTGTTTCATTTTGACTTGCTTTATTTTTGAGTTCTAAACTAGGATTGTCACCAGGATATGTTTGTTTGATCAACAACTCATTTTTTTGCTTAAAACCTTCTCTAACTCAACCTTCAAAGTCTCTATTTCTTCTTCAAGTTTGAGACAAGCATCTCCTTTGTCTCTCAAAGCCTTTGATACATTTTCAACATATGAGGACATCTCATTTAGTTCATGGCCATGGTTAGCCTCCTTGAGTTTAATTTCCTTGTTCAACTCAAAAACCAATGCTTGTGCAATTTCATACTTATTTTTTAGAGATGATTAGGATAGTGCACACATGTTTTAGCTCCAAATATATTATCCAAGTTGTTGACTTATTTCAAGAGTATTAGGATTTGATACCAATTGTTAGAAATCTACCGAGAGGGGGGATCGGTGTCTAATAAGACTTTTACATACATTTCCATTTCCTTAATCTTGCTATGATGAACACATGAAATCATACAAAAACTAATAAAAAGGAAAACACATAGAGACACAAAGTATAATGTGGGAAAATCGGGACAAAAAACCATTGAATTGAAAAGAACTAGCTTGGACAATTGTCCTATAAAGTTAAAATTATTTCATGGTTGAACTTCAAATCAACTTGGAGCTACAACTCAAAAGTTTAACCGAGCTTCTACTCTCAGTATTTGACAAGCTTCAACTTGTCTACAAGATTCAACTCCCAAATTTAATCCAACAAAACTGATCCTCTATAAGCTTATACTTACAAGTAGGCTTCAACTCCTAGATGCTAAGACGCAACTTCGACATTTACGAGTTTTGGTCACACTTATTTTCTTTGTCTTACACAACCGATAATGACCTCTAAATTAGCTCATTTCTCCTCTCCTATGTTAATTTTATCTCTCTGCAGCAACTTCCATTACATCCAAGTATGTTCAATAACAACTCTACTCTTGACAACAACACATCTCACTCTCTGGAGAAACAACAATTATGTACTCATCAATAAATTTTCTCACAACCACCACTCTTTACATGTTCAAGAATTGAGCTTAAATGGATAGGGAATTTTGACGTTTCAAGTTTAGTGGCTCTTCACACGACCATTCTTCCTTCGACAGAGAACTCAAAGAACTTTGAGTTTGTAGGTTGACTAATGAAACTTCTTTAGCTAGGCGACTTGACTAAATTTTGAGCTTCTTTATGAGATCCTTCACTTCGAATTCTATCACTGATTATTTTATGAATTTTTATCTTCTTCATAGACTTTCCCAATTGAGACAAAATTCTTTAAAAATTTCTCCTTTATTTTGAGGTGAAACAAGCTAATTTCTTTTGCAACATATTTCCAACCTCCTTATAGACATTACTTGCAATTTTTAATAATTTTTCATCGATTAAATTTTAAGTTTTGAATAATTTCTATACGATCCAATGAACGAGCTCCGCACATACTTTGTAATGTAAATTCACCCCGAAATGTGATCTAATGACAAGTCTCCACATTCACTTTAAATTACAATAAATTTGTTAAAAATGTGAAACTTAAGCCAATCAAAAAGCTCCACTTGCCTTTTGATGTCGGTATTTTTGAATACAAATATTAAACCAATTTATTTCAATACGATTGATTCGAAGGTCTAAGTACGTCGAACCCCAAATGCCTTTATCTTACCTAGAATACCGACATGTAGTGTCTTTCTTTGCCATTTAGATTTCGCCACCTATCTTGTTGAATTTTCAACCTTGGCACAGACCTAAAAATATATATGACATGTGATTAATTCTTTGAACCTCACGTCCTTTGGGTGCATTCTTTTAGGAGCATGTCGTAAAGCGACATGTGCTCATTTTTCGCCTTTGATTTTTGCTGCGTGTCTTATCCATCTTTGAAGTGTGTCCTATCCATCTTTGGTCGCGTGTCCTGGTTTCGATTTGTTTATTTGTTGTCATCAAACACAAGTGTAGAAATTTGAGCGACCATAAGTTTATTCGAGAGAGCTCCAAATTGGTCAAATTTAGACTCATTTGAAAGGTCTCCTCTATTTCTCAAAGACCAATACCTTCACCATTGCCAAAATCTCTTATATGAATAGAAATAATATTATTAAACCTTTAATATATGTTAATCTCATTTCTTTGAGCTTGTAGCATTTTGAAACAAGTCTCGGAACCTATTTGTGAGCTTCAACCATCATTAGAAGGCACTACCAATCAACCTTCATGTCCCTTATA
This sequence comes from Taxus wallichiana var. yunnanensis, assembly GCA_018340775.1. Taxonomy (NCBI): domain Eukaryota; kingdom Viridiplantae; phylum Streptophyta; class Pinopsida; order Cupressales; family Taxaceae; genus Taxus; species Taxus wallichiana. The sequence goes on from CM031241.1 coordinate 550,428,249, forward strand.
GAGCCTTACTTCACCACTCACTCCTTTTCCGGGTAAGTGCAAGAAGTTGATGGACAAATATAGGGTCATTCGTGGACATCATATTGCAAAAAACAACGAAATCTCAACTTGTAGGGATTATTAGCTATATGCGCACTCTAAATTAGAATTTTTTTATAAATATGAATCGTAGCATTCGGAATCTAGTTTCTAAAATACTAATTTTTTTAAAAATGGACAAGTTTAGCTATATTAAACACTTAAAATTATATGACTTAGTTTTTTTTTTAAAAACTTATAAGATTGTAGTCCGTTTGCCGGATTTTAGGCGACCAAATCTTGTTATTTTTTTTTCCTTTGGTAAAATGTTAGATGTAGTTGTCTATTTTGGGATGGATTTTATTTTGTATTTTTTTAGCAATATTTTTTTATGATTTTTTCCGTGAAAGTGGTCTGGAAAATATTTAGAAAACGGAGCGCTTTCCATTTGCCCACCATAACTATATCAAAAATATCGAAATCATATATATATATATATATATATATATATATATATATATATATATATATATATATATATATATATATATATATTATATATAACGTGTATAGAATTTGTCCATGCTTGGGATGGTATAAGTTTTATCATATTTTGATAAGTGAAACAAAAGTTATAGTCTTAAACGTAGACATGAACATTCACGGGAAAAAATGTCTTAAAGACCTATTGTTAGTAAAAATTATAAAATGATATTTATCTTATTCTATTCACTTTAAAATCAATATTTCTATGAAGCTAACAGTCTCCCCTACGCGATGGCACCATTTTTGTGAAATGTTTTCAGTTTTTAGCATGGTTCAAGTCCTTGGAAGAGCAGATTTGAGGTTTTTTTGACCTTTTACACTTCATAATGACCTTCCATAGCTTTGGTTGGGAAAAAACAAAGATTTTCCAAGGCTTAGGTTTGACAGATAGATCTGCGATCGTGGTTTATAAAGCGCGATCACGGTTTTTTTAACACAAACCACGAGTGTGCTTTATAAACTGCGATCATGGTTTATAAAGCGCTCATGTTCATAAATCATATTTACACACATCCCAATGTCTAAATTACCATGTGATTTTTACTCTCTGACCTTACCATATGAATTACTGTGAAATTCTATCTTTTTTTGCACGTTTTTCTTATCACCGGAAGCAAAACATCATGGGAGACAAAAACGAAGTCAAAAAAGGAAGTCATTAAGTAAAAAAACCAAACGAATTAGAGGCCAACAAAATTCAAAATGCTGAGCGAATGCAGAAACTTCGTGAATCAAGAAGAGGTTCATCTTCAACCCCAACTATTGTAAGCAATGAAGAACCAGGTAATGTTTCTACTGTCAATGTTGAAGTTGAATTAAATACTCGTGATGAAGATGTTTTTACTATCAATGTTGAAGAAGAATTAAATACTCATGATGTAGCAAATGTTGAAATTGAAGGAGACAATGAAAATGTGAATAAGGAAATTCATGTTAAAAGCTGTAGACAAGCAAAATTTAACAAAAACACCTCCTAGGATTTTACGTAAGAAACCTAATTTTTATTGAAATTGATGAAAACATTTTTGAAACCAATGTCTGAAAAACTTTATGAATGAAAATCAGAAGAAAAGCCACTGAAATTTGGGATAATCATTTTGAAATTTTAAATGATTCCCAAAGATGTCAGTTGTTGGTTAGTTTGATGAAATTGATTAAAATGAGACCTACATTAAACACCTTAGGATTGACAACATCTAATATACGTGGTCAAACCTCTATAATTGTTGAAAACCTTCATGATGCATATCACATTATTGGTGTCAAGAGATGCACTAGGGATAGTACTATTGTGCATCGTGTACTTGCTACTAGTTTTGTAAGTGAATCAATAAAAAAATAACGTTTGATTATGAAAACAAGTCAAATGTTGCAAGTTAATTGAAAAACTCTAATGAAAGCAATTGAAAGACGTAATATCCTTCAATCACTCAATAATGCTGATTTTTGGACATTTTCTGCTAGAGCACCGCGTAAGGACAAAAATAATTATGATGCTATAAGAGAAGTTGTTATTAAATTTTGGCATGATAACACTAGAGTTTCACCTAATACAAGAGATGTTATAAAACAAGAGTTGGTTCTACTAATCGTGAGTCACATCCAAAGCATTTCTTAGATATGACTCAAACTCAATTTTTTCGTAAGTTTGAACAAGAGAATCTGGAAATTAAAATTAGTCAACATTTTTGTGAAATGTTGAAACCATTCTATGTGAAAATCAACCACGCTCGCACCACTTGTTGTTATAGGCAACATGTTGAATTTGCGATGCATTATGCTAAATTTTTACGTATTCGTTCTAATTTTCATTCTGAAACTATGTTATTGGAATGTGGTGTTCAAGTTCCACCAATATCTTCCAGGGATTTCATTCCTACTATATTTTGTGAAAAAGAAGTTGGACAATTTTTTTATAGTCAAGATTGTTTAGATGGAAGTTGTAGTACATGCGGCGGATTACCTAAATTAGAAAGTTGCATCCATGAGAAAATTGAAGGTACAATAGGACATAATTTAGTTGAGTTTGATAAATATAAATCAATTGCATACCAGTTGAAAGATGGAAAAGAGTCTAAACGGTGTGAGCTAGTTACAGAAACAAATGCTTGTTTTCTAATTTTTGAGAAAATTTAAGGATGAAATTGTTTATGAGTATGCGAGGCATACACATAGAGCTCGATGGTTGGATGAATAGTTCAAGCTATGCAAAGACACATTTCCTATTGGTACTATTGTTTTAGTGGTCGATTTTGTAGAGAATTACACATTGCAACCACAAATGGAGGTTCAATCACAATATTACAACTCAGTACAAGTTGCCATTTTTGTGCATATAACATTTCTACATTCTCCTGACAGTACAGAGAATGATTGAAATTTTTAAGAGAGTACCACTTTTATATCAGTGATGATCATACTCATTCTACTGAATTTGTGCAAGGGTGTTTCCAATTATTTTATGGAAAATTGTTTGATAGGGACATCCACTTCAAACAACATTATATATGGTCAGATAATTGCACGTCTCAGTTTAAGAATGCACGAATGTTTTATTGGATGAGTAGAATGCACGTCAAGATGGGTGTGTAACATATTTGGAGTTTCACTGAGGCTGGACATGGAAAAGGAGAGCATGATGGTGTAGGGGCATGTGTGAAAAGAGCTCTTGCAAGAGAAGAGTTGAAGTACAAAGATGGTGCTAAATTAAAAGATGTAAAGAGCATAGTGGAATGGTGTATTGACAACATGGCCCGAGGTTCTCAAGAAAATTTCACAGTTCATAGATATTTTTGGTTGATAGAGGAACAACAAATTGCTAACTACGAGGATTGTATGACACTCACTGGGTCCAGTGATATGCACTCATTTTGTAGCTCAGACGCTACTTTGTGGGCCGTATGGACAAGAAAGTTGACATATTTTTGTGCATCTTGTATCGAATTTGTCACCTGCTGAGTGTGATTCACAAAAATGGGTGGAAGGATGGATTTGTAGGCCTCTAACTCCACTTCCTAGTTATCAACCTCCACAAACATTACGACTTATTTCTGCGAGATGAAGTTGCAACATCTAAGGACTTTGACAAAATTTCAATTTTGGTGCGACAAGGTATTTATGGTTATTTATTTAATTTTTGTATTGAGTTATGTCCATTGAAATTTTAATATGTAATTTAAATTTGAGTTGTTCAACCAAGTTATTTTTTTGTAGGACATGTGTTTGCAGTAATTGCGATGAAGACAATGAAGAAGGAACAGACTATTTCTTATGTTGTTGCATTGAGGAAAGAAAGAAGTTGACTTCTCCTATTATAGATGGCAAAGATATTGAGTATCCTACAGGGTCAGTGGTAGTTACTGGAACTTGGCTTCGACGGTATCCATTAAAAAACTCCTCTGTTTGGGTGTTTGAAGACTTTGAGACACACAGAAAATACTCTTATATTCGCATCTAGTTCTAGCGACAAATATTCAGTTGTATAGATATCGAGGAAGGCCTAATAACAAGATTATTTGGAAGGTTTGAGAGTCAGATCATGAAGCAATCTTGTCTGCTATTCAGAGTAGATCCGATCCTGATGGTTCATTGGAATGAATTTACAATGCTCATGTCTGGTATATATAATTTCTTTTCAATATATATATAAATTTGTTAGTTTAAAGATCTAGATTTAAGTTTGAATATATTTTATTTTAAATTTGTGTATTTTGTATATATAGATAGTATATGGTTTTGATTTGAAACTTAAATTTCTTTTCAACTAACACTTTTATGTTTAGGTTAGTGGTGCCAGAAAAGCTTCCACCTTCACGTGGTTGGCACTGTTAGTAGAGAATTTTAAATTCTCGAAGCTAAGAGAAGCTTTCATTGTTTGAAAAAGTTGTAAATTTTGAAAAAGTTGTAAATTTTGAAAAATTTGTAAATTTTGAAAATGTTGTAAATTTTGAAAATGTTGTAAATTTTGAAAATGTTGTAAATTTTGAAAACGACTCCTCCCCAAGTGTTTACAAGACCATACCTACGCGTGTGCACCGATTTGGGAAGGAAAATCGAGAGAGGATATTGTAGAGGGTCCTTATGCCGAGGTGTCGGATCAGACGAGACGTCTCTAGGTGCCATGGAGTCTCGAGTAGTCACTGTCAAAGTTGAACGATATTTTGGTCTCAGGGCTCTTAAGGGACTACGCTCGAATGAAGTAGCTCGAAAGCAATGACCTTGTCGCGCACTGAAACACCACCTCCTCTAGCATTCACCTGGCTACCCAGATGTGTTGGCACAGTCGATTCGGTGCCACGACCCACCGTTTGCAAAATATAGCGTTTGATAACCAATCACTGGCTCCAACTGCACTATTTCACGCATTTGCAAACAATAGGGCAGCGAGAGCACCGAAATGAGAAGGAAAAATCTGAGAGAGGATTTTGTAGAGGGTCCCTACGCTAAGGTTTCAGATCAGACGAGCCATCTCTATGTGCCACGGATTCCAAGTAGTCACTCGTCAAAGTTGAATGATATTTTGGTCTCAAGGCTCTTAAGGGACTATGCCCAAACGAAGTAGCCCGGAAGCAACGACCTTGTTACACACCGAAACACCACCTCCTCTAGCATTCACCTAGCCACCTAGACGTGCCGGCGTAGTCGGAAGGTACATGACCCTCCGTTTGTAAAATATAGCATTTGACAACCAATCACTGGCTCCAACTGCACTATTTCGCGCGTTTGCAAACAATAGGGTAGTGAGAGCACCAAAATGAGAAGGAAAAAACCGAGAGATAATTTTGTAGAGGGTCCCTATGCTGAGGTGTTAGATTAGATGAGCCATCTCTAGGTGCCACGGAATTCGAGTAGTCACCCGTCAAAGTTGAACGATATTTTGGTCTCAGGGCTCTTAAGGGACTACGCCCAACGAAATAGCCGAAAGCAATGACCTTGTCGCGCACTAAAAACTACCTCCTCTAGTGTTCACTGGCCACCCGGACATTCCCGCGCATTTGGTTTGGTGCCACGACCCACCGTTTGTAAAATATAGTGTTTGACAACCAATCACTGGCTCTAACTGCACTATTTGACGCGTTTGCAAACAATAGGGTAGCGAGAGCACTGAAATGAGAAGGAAAAAATCAAGAGAGGCTTTTACAGAGGGTCCCTACGCTGAGGTGTCAGATTAGATGAGCCATCTCTAGGTGCCACGGAGTCTGAGTAGTCACTTGTCGAAGTTGAACGATATTTTGGTCTCAGGGCTCTTAAGGGACTATGCCCGAACGAAGTAGCCCGGAAGCAACGACCTTGTCGCGCACCGAAATACCACCTCCTCTAGTGTTCACTTGGCCACCTGGACGTGTCAGCATAGTCGGTTCAGTACCATGACCCATCGTTTACAAAATATAGCATTTGACAACCAATCACTGGCTCCAACTGTACATTTTATTTCACGCGTTTACATAAATAATAGGGCAATGAGAGCACCGAAATGAGAAGGAAAAAACTGAGAAAGGCTTTTGTAGAGGGTCCCTATGCTGAGGTGTCAGATTAGACAAGCTATCTCTAGGTACCACGGAGTCCGAGTAGTCACCCATCGAAGTTGAACGATATTTTGGTCTCAGGGCTCTTAAGGGACTACGCCTGAATGAAGTAGCTCGGAAGCAACGACCTTGTCGTGCACCGAAACAACACCTCCGTAGTGTTCAATTGGCCACCTAGACATGCTAACATAGTTGGTTTAATGCCACGACCCACCGTTTGCAAAATATAGTGTTTGACAACCAATCACTGGCTCCAACTGCACTATTTCACGTGCATTTGCAAACAATAGGGCAGCGAGAGCACCGAAATGAGAAGGAAAAAACTGAGAGAGGCTTTTGTATAGGGTCCCTACACCGAGGTTTTGGATCAGATGAGCTATCTCTAGGTGCCACGGAGTCCGAGTAGTCACCCATCAAAGTTGAATGATATTTTGGTCTTAGGGATCTTTAGGGACTACGCCCGAACGAAGTAGCCGGAAGCAACGACCTGTCGCGCACCGAAACACCACCTCCTCTAGCGTTCACTGGCCACTTAGATGTCTTTGGTACAGTCGGTTTGGTGCCACAACCCACCATTTGCAAAATATAGCATTTGACAACCAATCATTAGCTCCAACTGCACTATTTCGCGCGTTTGCAAACAATAGGGCAACGAGAGCACCGGAATGAGAAGGAAAAATCTGAGAGAGGATTTTGTAGAGGGTCCCTACTGCTAAGGTGTTGGATTAGATGAGCCATATCTAGGTGCCATGAGTCCGAGTAGTCACCCGTCGAAGTTGAACGATATTTTGGTCTCAGGGATCTTAAGGGACTACGCCGAACGAAGTAGCCCGGAAGCAATGACCTTGTCGTGCACCAAAACACCACCTCCTCTAGCATTCACATGGCCACCCGGATGTGTTGGCATAATCAGTTCAGAGCCATGACGTCATGAGGCATGAATTCTCACTCCTCACCTCCATTCATTTCCTAGGACTCAAAACATTCAATGTCACTTGTTTACCTTCCATCTCTCTTGTTCTCTTTGGACTTGCCTTTGTCCTCTTAGACCTGCTTCATCACTTTCTTTGCTTTTCTCTCTTGAGATATGTTGTTGTGGTGATATCTCTCCATCCTCTACTACCCCAACTATGTGCTTACATGCTCATTATTTTTGCATTGTAATAGGATTCTTCATCACAGATCACTAGACACGAATTAGGAGTATAAGTAAATCATCAAACAATTAAGGGAACACATGTGTGAGGACCTTTTATTCATAAGTGCCATCATTGATTGCATGAGATTAATCATCTCTACCTCAAATTGAAGCAATGTCTCCCATTTGAAACTTCAACCCCCCAGTCCAACAAGCAAGATCAAGCATTCATACTGCAAAGAAGGACATGTGACCATTGGGTGAGCATGATCCTTGAAAAAGGGAACATGATCTATTTCTTGAGATTATCTCTTTGTTTAGATTGTTCTTGGTCATATTTTTGAAAATCAATAGGAATAGAGTTGAGATCAAGAAAGAGAAATTCCATTGGGAAAATAATCTCCCATTTGCGAGTGAGATGAATAATTTTGATTCTCATTCCTTGGTGAGCTCAGGTGTGTTTTCATCTAACTCAGAGAACTTGTATGACATTTTGTCCCATACCATCACCTAGAGGTTTGATGCTCTAAAAGAAGCCATTTCTGATTTTGAATCCCATGAGGAGAATGTATCAAATTTTTGGAAGATCTTGGCACAAGAATGCATGAGCTTGGTACTCCTCTCAGAGAGAATAATTCCACATGAAGAATCTTTAGGATTCAAATTTTAAGAATTGGTTCGGAAATTTTTGTGACCCTTTCCTTCAATAGTCAATACTTTAGTTCAACCCTTGTAGAGATCATAGGTTATATCTCTAGAATCCTATGAAGAGTTAAATGAAAAATATTTTAGTCAATGTGTAAATATCAATGCCATTCCCGATTATTGACTCAACACATTGGAGCATGTGAACATCTTGGAAGATGAGAAAGTTTCATTTGTAGTTTCCAGATTCAACAAGATGGTCGATGGAAAAGCCTCATCATTCAAGATCTTCCGCGGAGGAATACATGAGTTGATTATTCATTAGAGGAGGATTCTTCATGCGATGGGTGGAACCTAAGAATACTAATAAGGGCTTACTATCAAATTTTTACCCTTTTCAACTTGGGACATCAGAATGCACCACCACATGAAATCTCTCCCTTTCGTCACTTAAGGCTTGTAACATTCTCACTAGGTATTCAATTCCTCAGCACCCCAACTTGATTATGTTGCCCCCTCTCATGAATACTTAACCCCTTCTCACATTATCACCCCTTTAAGTCCCTTTGTCACTTAAGGCTTGTAACCCTACCCTGTCATGCCATGTAACCCAGGGTTAATCCAGAATGGTCAAGGATGAGTTAGAAGGTGAGTTAGCTAGGTTAATGTTAAGAGGTGAGTATAAACATACACTTAGCCATTTTTTTAATCCCTTTTTAATATTTCCTTTTCCTTCATTGCTGCTAGTATTTAGTTATGCTACTAAATTTTCAAGAAACCCTATTGCAAAAATCACATTTTTGCTCATATCTCCTTCATTTTTGCTCCATTTCCCCTACAATTTTTCCTGTAACTTCTACTCATGAACTCCTTGAAGATGATCTAAAAATATTTTCCATTGGTACCCTAATTTTTATAGCATCCCATTTAAAATTTTAGAGAAAAACTTGCCTTTTTAGATCCTTGCAATTCTAGAGATCGAAAACACTTGAAATTTGAAGCAGGAAACCATATGAAAATACCTAATCTAATGAATTTTTTCATCTGAATCCAAATACAAGAAAATATGATTAAATATTTAAATAAAACATGTATATATCACAGAACTAATTTAAATGGTTATGAAAACATACATAGAAGGATATCATACATGCAATGAAATTAAATCAAACATATATAGTTAGATTTATCGTTATGAAAACCAACACGTGCATGTATATATAAGAACATAAAAAGTTTTCTCCAAACGCATGTCTCTAAAAATATATACATAAGTTCATAATGTATGTGTACATCTCGAACTAAGTGTGTCATAATGTACATATGGGACCACATGCGGTCGTAAAGGCTATATATATACAATGGACTATATGAAGAAACATGTTCACTAGGACCAGATGGCCCATATATATATCTATGTACATCTAGGTGGACTATGAATCTACTCATGAAACATCTTCCCTCTCTTCGCCCTGCTAGAAGTAGCACATCTACGACCTGGGGATGTAGTGGAGGAAGATGCCACTGTGGATTTCATCTGTGTGGTCCTAGGTGTCTCTAAGCATGCCTACAACCTAACTCCGCACATTTATAAACAACAAGTTTTTAACACCCAAAATTTTAAAATACATTTAAAATTTAGAAACTTGTACAATTTAGTTAAAATTCATGTGAAATCTTACTTTATGCAAAGTCATGATCCCTATCAATTTGTTGTTGACGCATCACATGGACAACAATAGACTTACGAGGGGTAAGCTACATACAAATAATTAATTTTCAAATTAAATATTTTACATATACATACAAAATTTGATAATGTAGATTTAAGTAATAAGAAATAATGAACCTCCAAAATTTAACAAATTTAAAAATTGTACCTCAATTAGTAGATCGGCGAGATCTTATGGTAGTATCTACTGGCTGAGCCTCCACGATCTGCATATATGGAGGAGTCTCTCTAGTAGTCATAAGCTATAAAAAAACATGTACAAATCAATATTCTACATGACTGTGCACCACATGAGAGGTCCAAAACATGTAATCCACGTGAACTTCTAGTAATTAGAAACAAAGTGTAAAGAGATTTACTAACCTACATAAAACTCATGTGAGGTGTGCCAGTAGCCTCAGTTCCCTGAGCGGTGATGACCCGCTGAGGGCTCCTGTGTATAAAGAGAAACATATTAATATGTACAACATACATGTGAAACATTATAATAATAATCTAGTGCAATTAAATGAAATTAAAAATGTAAGTTTGTATAACTTGAAACTTACATTTTGTCATCACCAATCTGGCACTATGATAATTCTTTACCAGGAATTCCTCGTACTATGATTATTTACTAATGCATAGCCTTTAGTTTGGTGGATGTAATATGGAAACACAACAGCAAACATAACACAAAAATACCATAGACTATGATACAAATGAATGATGAAAAATTTGAAAATATAGGTGTAAATTATAATATCAACATGAAATTGTTACAATCTCACCCATGAGGTACTTCAAGTGTTCTTGACTTCACTTGCCTTCCAACAATAACTATGGGAGAAACTTCACAATTACACCTCTTAATGGGTTCTTTAACACACCTTCAAAATGATGGCTTCTTTTACACACTTACTCATACAATATTTCTCACTACTTCCTTCTATGCTAAATGAGGGGGTGGCCTATTTTTTATAGGAATTCAAGCTTATCCATCCTATCTATAAGATAGAATAGGAAATCTTTTCCAGCCAATCATATTCCATGCCTAAACTCTTTCCTTTACATGTAGGCTTATCTTCTAAGACAAGATAAACCTTATCATCTCACATGGGTTCCATATTTTTAGACTTTTCTACAAATAAAATACACAAAATATTTATGAGATCACTCTTTGTCCTTATTACAAATATAATATTTCTAATTCCTAATCATGTAGACCCTACTTCTCTACTTACCCAAACTTTGAAATTTTAACATTACGAGACCACTTCCGACAAATATTTACTTTTTACAACATTCCTATTGTACTTTGATTATTACCGTATTCTACTTTATTGGTGACACTGCATCGATCTTGTGCGCCGTTATCTTCTATTGGACGCCACTACTAATTATACTTAACAACCTATTTCTAATACATACATTAATAAAATAGAAATTATGGAGGAAAATTTTAATGTCGACATTTTCCCCCTTCCTAGCTTCTACCCCATCCTCGAGTAGACTATTCGGTGCTTAAAAAATCTTTAACTTGTCGTGTTTGACCCATTTTGTAATGGGGTGCCATCAATTCCTCTATTCGATATGTACCATTTTCATGCACGCATGCTATTTTGTAGGGCCCCATCCATTTGGGAAGAAATTTTCTCTGCTTTCTTTTTTTGTATATGGAATCATATACTAGAACCAAGTCATTCACATGAAATGGAGACCAATGGATCTTTTGATCAAAGTATTCCTTTTGCTTCATTTTCTTCTTATAGCTTGTATCCTTCACTATTTCCCTCATTTCCTCTAGCAAATGAAGATGCACCAACCTTTCTTTTACTAAATCATTTTCATCCATCCTTTCATTTTTCATAACTCTCATAGTGGGAATATCAAACTCAATAGGAAGAACTGGATCAATGCCATAAGCCAATTGAAATGGGGAGTATCCTGTTGTTGACTTTGATGTTTCCCTATATGCCCACAATGCTGCATGAATCCTTTTATCCCACTTATGTACCTGCAAGGCTACATCTTTTGCTAGAATTTGACATAACACAAAATTTGTTCGTTCCACTCGATCTAGTTGTGCTTGGCTTGTATGTTGTTGCCTTCCTGTGCTTAATAGAAAACTTGTTGACTAGGGCTTCTACCACCTCATTAATGAAGTGGCTTCCTTGATTTGTTACAATTTCTAATGGGCAACCAAATCTAGTGACAATGTGTTCATATATGAACCTTGCCACTTCATCCATGGAAACTGTTTTCAATGGCCTAGCTTCAACCCACTTGGTTAAATAATCTGTGACAACTACAATATACTTATTTTGGCATGGGGTAGTTGGAAGTGGACCTAAAATATCTATTCCCCACTTTTCAAAGGGACCAAGTGGAAGAATAGGGCATAATGGAGCTGATGAAGTCTTACGGTTACCATGTGTTTGAAAAATATCACATGTCTTACAATAATTATAACAATCTCTAAAAAGAGTGGGCCAGTGATAACCTGCATCCAAGATCCTTCTTGCTGTAAGTTGTCCAGAGAAGTGTCCTCCACATGTACTATTGTGAAATTCTTCTATCAGCTCCTTCCCTTGATCACGTCCAGTTGCCCTCTTGTAATGTCCATCGAGTCCTATTCGAAATAATACTCCATGCGAGAATAGAAAATGGACGAATGGCTTGAGTAATATTCCTCTTAGTCTTTGCATTGGCACCATCGGGAAACTTGAATTCATTCGAGAAAATTCCCGCTACGATAAGAGTAAAAATTTCAAAATTTTGAGTTTAAGTGTTTTTTTCTCTCGAAGTGACTAAGTCGTGAAATTAAAAAAATCTATGTTTTGGGTCATTTTGTGTGATTTTCGGAACTGTCGGAACTTTTTGTCCCAAGCTGTCCCAAGTACGAAAGTGCACTCTGTTCCCGATCGGCGAAATCCCATTTGTCCCATTTTCGGGCCGTCGGAAAGTTTTGTCCCAAGTGTCCCAAAACTTTTTGTGCGAGTTGTTCCAATTTCAGCCGAAACACCGAACCGCGTGCGTACTACGCACTTTCATGTCTCAAATGTCCCAAAGTTAAAAGTGCGAGCTTTCAATTTTGGCCGAAACTCCCATGTCGCGTGCTTGAGCTTCTTGTCCCAAATCGAAAAATGCAAAATTTCGCCGAATGAAACGCGTACTCGGAACTTTTTTCCCGAATGTCCCAAGTCAAAGCGGGCCGAATCGGCGAATCACCGAACCGCGTACTCGCGCATTTTCGTCCCAATCGTTCAATAAGCATTTGTGCATCCTCTCCTGTTTCACCCGAATCGGCCGAGCCGCGTGTTTGCGCATTCGCGTCTCACATGTCCCAAGCGTGCAAGTGTCATTCACACTTAGTTTTCCCGCTCGCTCCGAGTATGATGCTATTCAAATTGGTGGTTGTGTATTGATGCGCATTAAATTCATTCCTCTCTCTCAAGCGGCTATATAACGAGCATTTCCCCTTTGCATTTTCGCATTGCTTCCATGCTATCTTTGCTCGAACCCTTTGATTTGAAAACTGCGCAAATATCCCCTCCTTTGCAAATTCCTTCCCGAGTCTAGGTTGCAGCTCGAGACTATCAATATGAAGATCAAGTTTCGGGGACGAGGAGCAAATTTCTCCGCTTGAGTCTGCATTAGCAATATTGGGGACAGCGAAGCTCGTCATCTCGACTTCGGTGATTTTGGGCAAGAATGGCGAGATCTGAGCCCTACACCAATAGCCCAAGCGATTCATGATAGCGGTTTGGCTTTTGCGGTGGTTTCCCAATCTCGATGCAGTGTCTTTGATCTTTGTGCTTTCATGCGGAGCTCACTTGACCCGCTTGAGCGAATTGACAAATGTACATGGGAACTCATTGCAAGCTGGCCAGCTGCCGCCATTGGCGCTGCGAGGATTCGGAGTTGGACAATGCTATAGTCGTCTCCCGGGATCAAGCACAGACCCTATTCGATCAAGACAGTGACAAATATAAGGCGCGAGTGGCGAAGTCTTGGTTGAAGAACCCTAAGAAAGGTGCTTCTCGCCTAACCAAAACCCTCTTCCGAGCAGATTTCAATGAGGAATTGTCAGACTTCATAATCCTGCTGGCTCGGGTTATGGGTTTGCCCTCCACCAATGAGTTTCATTTCTGGATGTGCCCGCTCATCAGCATGGTGTGCGAGGGACACAAAACATCAACTGGGCAGAGATCATCAGTATGAATTTGGCGGAGCAGCTATCCAACGTTCAGCAAACAAAGAAGTTCTATATGACTTCATATCTGATGTATACCCTAGCAGCATCAAGGCAGTGGTTTGGTTTCTCCTATATAGATGCACACAAAGATGATCCAGTGTATGCCTATTGCCCGCAGTTCACCCTGGAGACCAGCAATCGGAATTTCAGAAGGGTCAATGATGCTTTCACCATGTACGTGGTCAGATTGCTCGAAGGTGATACTGCTAGAAGGTTTTCAGATGAAGCCATGAACCTGATATCGCAGTATGGAGCCTATTTCATTCAATTCAGGAAATTTTCCTATATCAGGCTTGCTGGCTATGAAAGCACTCCTCTACGGCTTCCCATGTTCTGCAATGATAAAATGGCCTTGATAGAAATATGCAGGCAACTAGACAAGTTGCCTGAGAACTTCAGAGACAAGAAGATTTCGGCTTGCACTTTCCCATCTCTGGGAAACTACACATGCAAAACAACTCTGGATGCTCAGAACATAGAAAGAGCCCTGGTCCCTATCACTGTTCATTTCTTCAAGCCAAGAACCTGCTTTGACTTGAAGAAGTTTATTGAACAGAACATCAAGATAATCTATCATCATAGGGCAGATACAGAAGACTCTTTGGGGTGGTATGCGAGATGATTTTGAAGCCGAGGAGAAGGCATTGTGGCAGGTTCTCCCTGCAATTGATTCAAGAACTCGATTTGTACCAAGTTCCTGAAGGTCTCCAGGATGACAATTCTGATCTATACTCGTATGAGTATGAAAATGTGATTAAGCACACCCCTCTGGAGGACCTTGATTGGAACAGGAAAGAGAGGGATGATCGGTGAGATTCTTGCTCCGGTCTAGTCGGGACTAAGGTGCAGTTTAGTAAGAAGATCCGAGAATTCAAGAGGCACTCGGGAGAATCCGGCTCGAGGATGACTCGACACCGATAAGAGAGGCATCGGTTCAGTGCGAAACACTAATGCAAACCCCTCTGCCTCATCAACACAAGGACTCTTGAATCTACTCCCTCTTCATCTACCCGGGTATATAAGAAGAAACTCAAAGAAGTAAAGAAGGAGCTGCGAGAGAATGACCCTCGAGAAAGCAGGCGAGTTGCCTATAGGGCGAGAGAACATCATTGTTCTCGGTGAAAGTGAAGAAAGTGAGATGCCAACTCCTGCAAATGTTCACTGAAGATCCGGCGAGATAAAGACAAGGAGGTCGAGCAGCTTGAACTTCCAGTGCTGCGATTCTTCTACCGCCATTGCCTCAGTGCTCTACTCACATCTCGGCTTGAGTCAGCATTTTGCTTGAGACCACGAGTGTCATGAGCTCCTGTCTCTTGGTCCCCTTGCTTCTCCTGCAGATTCTTCTTCCTCTTTTGCTTGGGTGCTGACCTTTGGTTGACAAAGGAGAGAAAATCCTCCTCTCAAAGCTTGGGACCAAATTTCGATCTTTGTTGCGGCCTTGTTGGGCACCACTCCTTCTCGTGCCAAGAAAGCGAGAACCACTTCGAGAATAGTGTCGATGCCCAAGGTCAGCAATTCTTGGAGATTCTTAAGCCTACGAGTAGACAAATCGAGAATCGAGACTTGCTTTGGCATCGACTTGGAGCTTTGAGAATCCCTATGGGAGAGTCTACTCCTGAAGGTGAAATTCACAACCTCAGAAAGCTTGATCCTGAGAGTCATTGGAAGGGTAGAGAAAGGGCAGCAAACTATTGAACAGTTGGAAGAACAAGCCCGGATTCTCACAGGTTTCATCAAGTCTCTTTTATCTAAGGATAAAGTCTTGGACCCTACCCCATTGACTACTCTTCCACCTCCTGTAATTCTAAGCCAAGATGAAGTGCAAAGTATCAAAGATATGCACAAGTATTCTATCATGAGAGCTATTGAAGCCATGGTGGATGACATGCTTGTTCTTTGGATTAAACTTCATCGATGAAGCTTTCAAACTCCACGAAAAGGTGAGTAATGTGCAGCTGAAGCTCTCCTCCACTATCAATACCATGGATAAAGAACTAAAAATCTGGAGAGCGGTTGTATAGTAGACCTTCGCCTTATGGGACAGACAGGATGAGAACATCTTCTTGGCGAATAAGATTTTCGATGATCTAAGGACAATCTATCAAAATCACTGGGTCTACGGCGTGGAGTGGAAGATCGAGTTTTGGAGGAAGCTTTGGGAGAAATGAAGAACAGTGGCGAAGGAGAAGCTTTCAAGACACCTTGGTTGTATTCTTGCTTTGAGGATATACATTGTCATCTTGAGGATGAAAACTCTGGTGTTTCCTGTCCTTGCAAGAAATCAAAGCTCGGTTGAGCTTTTGTCAAAGATAATCTATTGAGAAAGCTCCATCTCTAAGGAAAGATGAAGGAAATTTGTTCTCTTGATATCTGCCATTGAAGAAGCCAATAATGATTATCATACTCACGTCGAGTTTGATAAAGAGATGGAGAAGTGTCGGGATTTTGGACTCGGTCTGCGCAGCCAACACGTCGGTTCACGTGGCGGAGACATAGGTTGAGGCATTGAAGAAATTCGGGCGGTGGATTACGAAGAGCAGTGGGTCCCTCCCAAGTGGTGGCCACTGTCTCCTTCTCCTTTCTTTTCTCTTCTTCCCATTCTTTTCGTATTCCTTGTAATTAGTTAAGGTATTACAATTGGCGATCCTTAACTATTCTTTAATTAAAAGAAAGCAGTTCTGAAGAGTAACTGACTTGTAAGCTATATAATGGCCTTTCCACGCCATTTTGAAAAGAGGAGGAAGAACTTGGATATTTGCTGAAAGTGTAAATAGATCTTAAAGAAATCAATACAAAAGGGCTTTCCATTCTTTGTCTATCTAATTCTTGTTATCTCTGTGTTTTCCTTTAATATTGTGGAGATCATTTTGTTCCTAACTCGTTAGTCTCTCTGATTGCATACTATTCAGTTTTGCAAATACAGTGATCTTGTACAACCAAGAAGGAACTTTGTGTCCTTGATTAATAAATCTGAAGAAGGTTATTTATGGAACTTTGTGTCTTTAAATTTAATCTCATTCAGCCAACGCAAATGATCTTGTCTTAAATTCTTTGAAGCTTCGCATACACGAAGAATTATTCTGCTATCTATAATTCTGAATGTTGCTATTCTGCTCATCTTCTTATTCCCTTTCCTCAGTCCTTGTGTAATTGATGATCCTTGTGGAAAACACTTTCGTAAAATCCAAGTTTGACCATAAAACAATGTACGTACATTTGTAAATAAGTTCGTTTGAATAAGGAACCTCTCCCATTAAAGAGGAGGGACTTCTTGTCCCCAGATTGCTCTTCTAAAAAGTCCTATTTGACGACCACGAGTTTTTGGCGACTCATTTGAGGGAAAATCGCATTCAGTCTTGTAATTTTTCGATCATCCTTTGATACGGCGACTCGCGTTTCACTCGAGGAGAAGGACCCTTGGTATCGAAGATTCTCGGTTTCAGCTTTTGGAGCAACGGGGTTTTCCTTTCCCTTGAATAGAAGAACTCGTTCGATGAGCACTCCACTGTTGAGATAGAAGTCCTACGGGTGGTATTCCTTGAGAACTGCTAGTCCCGATCTACGAGCTTTGATCCTAGCTGGTGTTACGGTTCCCCTCAAGCCGTATTTCCAAGAATGGCGGCACAATTGCCATGGGGTCAACGTGTGGGCCCCTGGCCCTTAATCGACCTTTGCATGAGTTACCTAGAGGTAGCAGAAAGAACTTCCCCAAATTTAAAGGAGATGGCAAAGTACACACTGATGAACACATTGCAGCCTTCATAGTTGCATGTGGAGTCTTGGGAGTTGAACATGAAGGCGTCTCGGTAAAACATTCGTTGAGGCGTTACAAGATAATCTCTTTGATTGGTTCTATCACCTTGGTGGTGCCATCACAAATGGAATACAATGAGAACTCGGTTGAAAGCCGTTTCAAAGCGGAGAAGATGTGCATGCCCTGCTTGCCCAAATTTCTCGAGATAAAGAAAGATCCATCGAGAACCCATGAGAGAATTTGTGGCTCGATTCAATGGTGATCAACAAAATTCCTGTAAATACTCGACCATTAGGTTGATCAAATTCAAAAATGTTTCTTTCTAAATGCTCAAACGCCCAAAGTCGGTTATGCTCTAAGAAGGGCTAATCTCGGAGCGTTAGTTACGGATCAAGAAGCAGGTTTGTTAGTGTCGAGGATGACTTGATCATGTCAGGGAAGTTGAAAAGAGATCCTCCCAAATCTAAATCTGCTGCTTCTTCCTCTTCCACCTCTGGACCCAATATTGATCCATTAGTCCAGAAACTTGCAAATGATCTAGTAGCTATAAAGAAACAATTAGCTCGGCATGCCCCGTATGCGAGATGTTCCAGAAGAAATTTTCAGCCAGAAATCGTTTGCTGCTCCTCACACAAGACTAGCACTTGAAGGACCTCTGTTAAAGTTCCTGTGAATACGCAACTTTGTGAAGTTGAAGAGCCAGATGATGATGTGGACGATGAAGCTCGTGAGGAGTTCCTGGAGGAATTTGATGATGAGGCGGAAGAACTTGAAGGATCTCGGGTTAATTTCTTTACCACCGAAGGCGATGATGGAGATGACTATGATGAAGTGGTAGCAGATATGAGCAGTGAATCATTTCTTTGTCATGACTCGAACAGACAAGGCGAGAAGGAGAAAGTAACACGACCCATGAAGAAATCTAAGGAGCAGGTGTGCAACTATTCTGTAATTGCCAAAAGAGGATCTCTATCCCTACCTCATCTGCACCAAAGGTAAGTCTGTCGATCCTACTAGCAAAGTTCCTTCTTTTTCTCCTAAAGTTGATAAGCCTAGAATTCCAAATGATGATGGTCCATCCACCTCTGGATCCTTTGATATTGTTGATCACCTAAAAGGACCAAGGTTCAAATTGGAAGTGAATACTATCAAACTCATCCCAAGGCTTTTGCCAAGATGATCCAATTTGTTAATTCCCATTCCAAGACCACCTCTAAAGGCCTTTTGCCCACTCCTCCTTCTGCACCATAGCCTAGTCTGGTAGCTGCTGTCACCTCGCCTGGTGACAAAATCAAGCCTTTTTATGTAACACTTCTTATAGCTGGCCATAGGCTCAGTAACTGTGTCATAGATTCCGGAGCCTCAGATAATGTGATGCCTGCTAAAGTAGCTCATGCTTTAGGCTTGACCCTCACTCGTACTTATGGATCTTGCTACTCCATGGAAAGTAAGGAAGTGCCTTTGGTTGGAAGGATTAAAGATGCACAAGTGGCTTTTGCTGCTTTACCTGAAAAGAAAGTCTTGGCTACCATCCTAGTAGCAGACATTCCTCCTTCTTATGGAATGTTGCTAAGTAGGAACTTCTGTAAAGATGTGGGTGGAGAGATTCAAATGGATTGGTCACATGCACTCATACCTGTCAATGGACACATGAAGAAGGCTCATGCCTGAGAAACAATCAGAGTATATTGTGCGAGAAAAGCGGATGATCCTAAGGCACAAATACTCTATGAGGATATGGGCCATGGTAATTACATGATTGTCCCCTGATGAAATCGACCCTCAAGTATCACCCAAAGATCCCGATGGTGTTTGGATTTTAGAATTTGATGGAAGTTGTTCCTCGGTGGTTACGGAGCTGGTGTCTGCTAGTGTCACTGAAGGCTGCCTACACCCTTTTTCATTTAAGTTGCGGTTGAAAACACTAACAATACAGCAGTAGAGTATGAGGCTCTCATTCTTGGGTGCTATAGTGGCCAAAGAGCGAGGTGTAAAAATCTTCGGCTCGTGGTGATGCGAGAGCTGATTGTGAAAGCAAGTCGAAGCCTTTTCGAGGTAAAAATGGGAGGAGGTGAAGCATTATAGGAATCAGGTTTGGGATTGATTGAATTCCTTGATGCTTTCTCCATTGAGCAATACCTAGAGAAAAGAACAGCGGGGCTGATTCTTTGTTTGTCTCGGGATCTCTCGATTCCCCATCTGAATTCTCTCGGGATAAGTTCACTATTGAAATGGTCCACCGGCCTAGTGTACTGACAATACCAATAAGCGGCAAGTTTTCAAGCGATGACCAGCATTTGCTTTCCTTCACTGGAACTCAAGGGTAATTTGAACAATTTGTATTTTGAGGAAGTGACAACTTTGCCTCGTGAGAGTGTGTCCTCGACCATCCTGTCACCCGAGGAGAAAAAGCAGATCGGGAAGGGTGCATTAAACTCAAAGGAAACAAGATTCCCAAAGGTTTGGTGAGTTTGGAGGAGTTGTTTGATAAACATGATAGATATGTGAAATCTAAAGCCTCTTGGACCTCGTGATCGGTGAGTATGATAAGATTGATATAGGGAGTTCTCGACCCCAAGCTAGTAAATATTGGAAAATGTTGCACAAGCGAGAGGAGAAAAGCAATTGATCTTCTAAGGAGGTATAAGGATGTTCTTGCTTATTCTTATGAAGATCTAAAAGCCTTCAAGCCAAAGATATGCGGCATTCTATTCCCCTCAAACCAGGAATTAAGCCTTTCAAGCGAGAGCGAGCGGTACAATCCAAAAATAGCTGACACCATCTTTCAGGAGATCCAGAAGTTGTTGAAGGCTAAAATTATTTTTCCCATTCACCATTCGACATGGATCGCAAATATAGTACTGTTAGGAAGAAAAATGGTGAGATCCGCATCTGTGTTGATTTGGAACCTGAATCAGGCTTCTCTGAAAGATAACTACCCTTTGCCTATGATGGATCAAATATTGCAAGCAGTAACAGGATCTGAAATGTTATCTATGCTTGATGGATTCTCGGGATACAATCGGGTAGAGGTTGATCTTGAGATCAACACAAGACTGACCTTCACCACTCCTTGGGGTACCTTTGCCTACAAGAGAATGCCTTTTGGGCTGATTAATGCTTTGGTGCCACTTTCGAGAGAGCTATGGATCTGGCTTTTGGAAGCTTGAAGGGAAATGTATTGTCATATACCTTGATGACTGACGAGTGTTTTCAAAGACAAGAGCGGATCACTTGACCACACAGAAAGCAGTTACTGCTTTGAGATCACGAGAGCATGGGATTTCTTTAAATCCTAAAAAATCATATTACGTATTACGGAAGGAAAACTATTAGGGCACATCGTCTCGAGGATGGTATTAAGATTGATCTGAGCGAGTTCAAGCCATCAGCAAGATTCCTCTCCCAACCGGTAAAAAGGCGTGCATTCCTTCTTGGTAAGATCAATTTTTAAGAAGATTCATCACTGATTTTGCTTGAATTAACTTTGAATATTTCTCGGATGATGAAAGGAAGCAAACATTTGGTTGGTCTTACGAAGGAAAGGAATCCTTTGAGGGTATCAAGAAAGCTATTGCTAAAACTCGAGTTTGGCACATCACGATTTCAGCAAAGATTTCATCATCTATTGCTATCTCTGAGATAATACCACAGCTGCTTTGTCTTAACCCAAGAAGACTACGATAAACATGAGCTACCAATTGCCTTCATGAGCTATATCTGAAGAATCATGAGCTAAAATACACCATGATGGAGAAGCATGCTTTTGCGGTAGTCAAAATTTGTCAGCGAGTTCCGTTTCTATATCCTCAACTCTCACTCTATGGTGCTTTGGTTCGAGATCTATTTGTTAAGTCAATTCTTACAGCAAGAATTTGGGTCAAGAGAGAGAAGCTGGGTGGCTAAAGTCAGGAGTATGACATTGATATCAAACCGACCAAGCTGGTTCGTGGAAAAGGTCTTTGTGAGCTCATTCTTGAAGGAGCCAAACATGAGTTCTTTGGAGGAGAAAGGTGACATTCCTCTCTTGTTCTATTCCTTAGTTCGATCGATGAATGGTATTCGACATCGCCCATTTTCTCACCTATGATGGGAATGCCCCTCTCATTTAACTACGAGGAAAAGAGAATTTATTAAATTGAGATCAGTATGCAATATATGCTTGTGGGAAAATGCCTTGTTGAGCGTGGTTTAGATGGGAGATTTCTGAAGTGTGTGGACAAAGAACAACGAGAGAAAGTTGCTCTCGGCTTTTCATGATCGGACATGTGGAGGCACTATTCATCAATGATCATGACTCACAAGATACTCGGGGAGGATATTCTTGGCCTTCCTTGTTGAGAGATGCATCAGTGGGTGGATAAATGCGAGGCTTGTCGGACCTTTGTGGGAAGACCTAAATTGGCCTCTTTGCCTCTCAAGCGAGTTGTGATTGAGGAACCATTTCAACGGTGGAGTCTGGACTTCATTGGTGCACTCAACCTGTTTCTAGTGCTGGTCACACTCATGTGCTAACCGCATGCTGACTACTTCACCAAATGGGTGGAAGCTATTCGATCAAAGCACTACTTACGAAGTGGTATCTGACTTCATCAAAGAGAACATCTTGGTAAGGTATGGTGTACCTAACAAGATTGTATGCAGAATAATGCTTGAACTTCTCCTCAGCTGAGATAATGGATTTACTGCTACGGGTATGGCATCTCTACGGCTCATTCTTGATTATTATCCCGGGAAATGGACAAGCGAGAATCCACCAACAAAAATCTGGTGATTATCATAAGGAAGTTGGTCGATGAGTCTCGTGGCGAAACTGGCATAAGAAGCTTTATGATGCTCTTTGGGCAGACAGGGTCACACCCAAAAGAGCCATTGGAATGTCTCCTTTTCAAGTGGTGTATGGAGTAGAAGCTCAATTGCCGGTGTGAGTGGAAGCTATGACCTTGCACTGATGAAGGCCATTGAGGATACTAGTTTGGTGATGCTCTGGATAAAAGAATCATGTACTGCACAAAGCTGAGCGAGGACAGATTGGAGGTTCTTTGATAGGATATCTGCTCTCCCGAGAGAAGGTAAAGGTTACATTTGACAAGAAAGCTAGGTTCAGAGAGTTCCAAGTTGGAGATACCGTGCTGTTATGGGACAAAAGACATGAACCTCGTGGCAGCCATGGAAAATTTGATTCCCTGTGGCTCGGACCTTTCAAGATAAGACACTTTGCTGGTAAGAACTCTTTCTATCTTGATTACATGGATGGTTCTCCCCTCCCACTTCCTTATAGTGGGCAGTATTTGAAGTTGTTCAAGTCATAGGTGACTAGGGAGTCCCTTTGTATATTCTATGCAGTGTTTTTGCTTTTTCTGCTTTTGGTGTGTTTTCCTTCGTTGTTGTGTGTGTTGCCCTCTGTATTGGTTTGTTTTTGACTCCTTTGCCCGATGGATAAGGCTTTGATGCCTTCATAGAGTTTGTCTAAGTTCTTGCCTTGTCTCATTCGAGAATTTATGCCAAGTCATCCCGAGAAGGAGCAGTGTTGTCCACTCAAAATTCCCGCTACGATAAGAGTAAAATTTCAAAATTTTGAGTTTAAGTGTTTTTCTACGAAGTGCCTAAGTCGTGAAATTGAAAAAATCTGTGTTTTGGGTCATTTTGTGTGATTTTGAACTGTCGGAACTTTTTGTCCCAATTTGTCCCAACGAAAGTGCACTCTGTTCCCCGATCGGCGAAATCCAGAATTTGTCCCATTTCGGGCCCGTCGGAAAGTTTTGTCCCAAGTGTCCCAAAACTTATTGTGCGAGTTGTTCCAATTTCGGCCGAAACACCGAACCGCGTACTACGCACTTTCATGTCTCAAATGTCCCAAAGTTAAAAGTGCGAGCTTTCCGATTTTGGCCGAAACTCCGTGTCGCGTACTTGAGCTCTTTTCCCAAATCGAAAAATGCAAGCTGTTCTATTTGCCCGAACCGGCCAAACCGCGTACTCGGAACTTTTTGTCCCGAATGTCCCAAGTCGAAGCGGGCCCCTTGTTCCAATTTCGGCGAATCACCCGAACGCGTACTCGCGCATTTTCGTCCCAATCGTTCAAAAAGCATTTGTGCATCCTCTCCTGTTTCACCCGAATCGGCCGAGCCGCGTGTTTGCGCATTCGCGTCTCACATGTCCCAAGCGTACCAAGTGTCATTCACACTTAGTTTTCCGCTCACTCGAGTATGATGCTATTCAAATTGGTGGTTGTGTATTGATGCGCATTAAATTCATTCCTCTCTCAAGCGGCTATATAATGAGCATTTCCCCTTTGCATTTTCGCATTGCTTCCATGCTTATCTTTGCTCGAACCCTTATGATTTGAAAACTGCGCAAATATCCCCTCCCTTTGCAAATTCCTTCCCGAGTCTAGGTTGCAGCTCGAGACTATCAATATGAAGATCAAGTTTCGGGGGACGGGAGCAAATTTCTCGCTTGAGTCTATTGCATTAGCAATATTGGGGGCGAAGCTCGTCATCTCGACCCGGTGATTTTGGGCAAGAATGGCAGATGCAAACCCTACACCAATAGCACAAGCGATTCATGATAGCGGTTTGGCTTTTGCGGTGGTTTCCCAATCTCGGTGCAGTGTCGTCTTTGTGCTTTCATGCGGAGCTCACTTGACCCGCTTGAGCGAATTGACAAATGTACATGGGGAACTCATTGCAAGCTAGGCCCTTTGCCGCCATTGGCGCTGCTCGAGGATTCGGAGTTGGACAATGCTATATAGTCGTCTCCGGGATCAAGCACGAGACCCTATTCGATCAAGACGGTGACAAATATAAGGCGCGAGTGGCGAAGTCTTGGTTGAAGAACCCTAAGAAAGGTGCTTCTCGCCTAACCAAAACCCTCTTAGAGCAGATTTCAATGAGGAATTGTCGGACTTCATAATCCTGGCTCGGGTTATGGGTTTGCCCTCCACCAATGAGTTTCATTTACGGATGTGCCGCTCATCGGCATGGTGTGCGAGGGACACAAAACATCAAGCTGGAGAGATCATCGGTATGAATTTGGCGGAGCAGCTATCAACGTTCAACAAACAAAGAAGTTCTATATGACTTCATATCGATGTATACCCTAGCGAGCATCAAGGCGGTGGTTTGGTTTCTCTATATAGATGCACACAAAGATGATCCAGTGTATGCCTATTGCCCGCAGTTCACCCTGGAGACCAGCAATCGGAATTTCAGAAGGGTCAATGATGCTTTCACCATGTACGTGGTCAGATTGCTCGAAGGTGATACTGCTAGAAGGTTTTCAGATGAAGCCATGAACCTGATATCGCAGTATGGAGCCTATTTCATCCAATTCAGGAAATTTTCCTATATCAGGCTTGCTGGCTATGAAAGCACTCCTCTACGGCTTCCCATGTTCTGCAATGATAAAATGGCCTTGATAGAGATATGCAGGCAACTAGACAAGTTACACAGAACTTGCAGAGACAAGAAGATTTCTGGCTTGCACTTTCCCATCTCTCTGGGAAACTACACATGCAAAACAGCTCTGGATGCTCAGAACATAGAAAGAGCCCTGGTCCCTATCACTGTTCATTTCTTCAAGCCAAGAACCTGCTTTGACTTGAAGAAGTTTATTGAACAGAACATCAAGATAATCTATCATCATAGGGCAGATACAGAAGACTACTGGGCTGACTGTGCAGATGATTTTGAAGCCAGGAGAAGGCATTGTGGCAGGTTCTCCCTGCAATTGATTCAAGAACTCGGTCTGTACCAAGTTCCTGAAGGTCTCCAGGATGACGATTCTGATCTATACTCGTATGAGTATGAAAATGTGATTAAGCACACCCCTCTGGAGGACCTTGATTGGAACAGGAAAGAGAGGGATGATCTGGCTGAGATTCTTGCTCCAGTCCTAGTCAGGACTAAGGTGCAGTTCGATAAGAAGATCGAGAATTCAAGAGGCACTCGGGAGAATCCAGCTCGAGGATGACTCGACACCAATAAGAGAGGCATCAGTTCCAAGGTCTGAAACACTAATGCAAACCCCTCCTGCCTCATCAACACGAGGACCTGCTGAATCTACTCCCTCTTCATCTACCCAGGTATATAAGAAGAAACTCAAAGAGGTAAAGAAGGAGCCTGCAGAGAATGACCCTCAAGAAAACAGGCAGAGTTGCCTATAGGGCCAGAGAACATCATTGTTCTCGGTGAAAGTGAAGAAAGTGAGATGCCAACTCCTGCAAATGTTCTGAAGATCCAGCGAGATAAAGACAAGGAGGTCGAGCCTTTGAACTTCCAGGTGCTGCTGATTCTTCTACCGCCATTGCCTCCAGTGCTCTACTCACATCTCAGCTTGAGTCAACAGCTGCATGAGACCCTGAGTGTCATGAGCTCCCTGTCTCTTGGTCCCCTTGCTTCTCCTGCAGATTCTTCTTCCTCTTTTGCTTGGGTGCTGACCTTTGGTTGACAAAAGGAAGAAAATCCTCCTCTCAAAGCTTGGGACCAAATTTCGATGCTTGTTGCGGCCTTGTTGGGCACCACTCCTTCTCGTGCCAAGAAAGCAAGAACCACTTCCAGAATAGTGTCGATGCCCAAGGTCAACAATTCTTGGAGATTGCTAAGCCTACAGTAGACAAATCAGAATCAGACTTGCTGGCATCTGACTTGGAGCTTTCAAGAATCCCTATGGGAGAGTCTACTCCTGAAGGTGAAATTCACAACCTCCAGGAAAGTCACAAGAGTCATTGGAAGGGTAGAGAAAGGGCAGCAAACTATTGAACAGTTGGAAGAACAAGCCCGGATTCTCACAGGTTTCATCAAGTCTCTTTTATCTAAGGATAAAGTCTTGGACCCTACCCCATTGACTACTCTTCCACCTCCTGTAATTCTAAGCCAAGATGAAGTGCAAAGTATCAAAGATATGCACAAGTAGTATTACATCTATGGCGAGCTATTGAAGCCATGGTGGATGACATGCTTGTTCTTTGGATTAAACTTCATCGATGAAGCTTTCAAACTCCACGAAAAGGTGAGTAATGTGCAGCTGAAGCTCTCCTCCACTATCAATACCATGGATAAAGAACTAAAAATGGGAGCGGTTGTATAGTAGACCTTCGCCTTATGGGACAGACAGATGAGAACATCTTCTTGGCGAATAAGATTTTCGATGATCTTAAGGACAATCTATCAAAATCACTGGGTCTACGGCGTGGAGTGGAAGATCGAGTTTTGGAGGAAGCTTTGGGAGAAATGAAGAACAGCAGTGGAGAAGGAGAAGCTTTCAAGACCTTTGGTTATTCTTTGCTTTCGAGGATATACATTGTCATCTTCGGGATGAAAATTCTGGTGTTTTCTGTCCTTGCAAGAAATCAAAGCTCGGTTGAGCTTTTGTCAAAGATAATCTATTGAGGAAAGCTCCATCTCTAAGGAAAAGATGAAGGAAATTTGTTCTCTTGATACGCCATTGAAGAAGCAAATAAAGATTATCATACTCACGTCGAGTTTGATAAAGAGATGGAGAAGTGTGCGGGATTTTGGACTCGATCTGCAGCCAACACGTCGGTTCACGTGGCGAGAGACATATTTGAGGCATTGAAGAAATTCGGGCGGCGGATTACGAGAAGACAGTGGGTCCCTCCCGATGGGTGGCCACTGTCTCCTTCTCCTTTCTTTTCTCTTCTTCCCATTCTTTTCGTATTCTTTGTAATTAGTTAAGGTATTGCAGTGGCGATCCTTAACTATTCTTTAATTAAAAAAAGCAGTTACGAAGAGTAAGCGACTTGTAAGCTATATAATGGCCTTTCCACGCCATTTTGAAAAGGAGGAAGAACTTGGATATTTCTTTGAAAGTGTAAATAGAACTTAAAGAAATCAATACAAAAGGGCTTTCCATTCTTTGTCTATCTAATTCTTGTTATCTCTGTGTTTTCCTTTAATATTGTGGAGATCATTTTGTTCCTAACTCGTTAGTCTCTACGATTGCATCTTTGTTTAGTTTTGCAAATACGGTGATCTTGTACAACCAAGAAGGAACTTTGTGTCCTTGATTAATAAATCGAAGAAGGTTATTTATGGAACTTTGTGTCTTTAAATTTAATCTCATTCAGCCAACATGAAATGATCTTGTCTTAAATTCTTTGAAGCTTCGCATACACGAAGAATTATTCTCCAAGCTATCTATAATTGAATATTTGCTATTACTGCTCATCTTCTTATTCCCTTTCCTCGAGTCCTTGTGTAATTGATGATCCTTGTGGAAAACACATTTTTCGTAAAATCCAAGTTTGACCATAAAACAATGATTCTTTACTGTACATTTGTATCTTGAGATGAATGGCTTGCTCGATCTAGATTCTTTAAAAATACCATCTCAAAAGATCTAACATCCCTAACAAAATGCCTTTGAGAACATCCAAAGACACACTTTGTAGGGTTTAGTTTTTGAGGCAACTCAATACCATCTTGTGCTTCATCATCCAAAGAACCTTTGAAATGTTGTCTCCATTTCAAATGTTGTCTCCAGTGGTCCATCTTGCTCCCATAGATGCAAAAATAATCCAGAAATACTCGATGAAGTTCCCAATGTAGGGTTCAAACACCTTATTCATCAAGTTACTGGAATGTTGCAGAGCATTACACAACCCAAAAGGTATAACTCTATAAGAAAATGTTCCCAAGGAGTGGTGAACATGGTCTTGGTGATCTTTCTCTGCTATACGAATTTGGTTGTATCCATTATATCCATCAAAGCAAAACTATAACACTCGGCTAGCTACTTCATACAAGATCGATACGAGAATAGAAGAGGGTAATGAGCCTTCTTTGTTTCCTTGTTGAGCTTTCTATAATCAACACAAATGCATAGTTTCCCATTCTTTTTTATTGATATCACAATGGGAGAAACCCATTCTAAATTATCCATAGCAAATATGAATCCTGCATCAAACAACTTATCTATTTCTTCTTTTATAGTCTTGAAAAAATTAGGATTCATTCTATATGGCATTTACTTCATGGGCTTAAGCACCATCTACCGGTTCAATAGAATGTTCTACCCAAACTTACTTGACGGAGTTCCTTGTAATCAAAAGTGAATATGTGTATGTAAGTTCGAAAGAAGCTGGAGGTAGGATTCCTTCTCACTCTCCATCACAACATCACCAATCTTTATTTGTTGGAGACGATCATCAATTTCTTCTTCAGATAATTTTATGGGTTCATGAGTCGGTGTGATTGAAAGGATATCCATGACCGAAACATCAACCTCACTTTCTTCATCTTCGTGTCTAGTTCACTAGTACAAGAGTAATCAAAGGATGTCCAATCATCAGTTTCTTCACTTAAATCCATAGGTTCGTCTTATGATCTTGCCGAGGATCATAATGTTTATCTTCACCCTCTCTCTACCACGTCCAAGTGTCATGAAGTCTTCATTACAGTAGTTTCTTGCATGAACTCTCCTTAGCCATGGTCTTCCCAACAACATTAGGTATGCAACAATACCATTTTTATCACCCTGAAATTCTACCACACATACAACACCCATAGCAGTATTGCCACATTTGAAACTACACCTTCTCGGTTTAGTTTTCCCTTATTTAATGACCTTAACATAAGTGTTGAGGGCGATCAATTTTTAAACCCAACATATTCATTACGGACTTAGTCATTACATTAAGCTGCAAAGCACCTCCATCAACTAAGACATCATGAATTGAAATACCATTACATAATACCTTAGCTTGTGGAGTGTAGGGATCTACTCGCCTCTAAAACAGAGACCTCAACCTCCTTCCTTCGTCAAGCATTGAGTCCACTTCGCAGCTCCCACCTCTTCTCGAGAAGACATAGCCAAGAGTTGACCACATATAATATTTGTAGGCCTTTTGGATAGATATTCTAAGATGGAGTATGGTCCTTGTCCTGTGAAATCAAAAATCTTGTACACCCAACTTTCTTCTCCTATGTTTCTTGCTAGTTTCTCCTTTCATCTTCTTAGGATAATTTCCATCTTGGTTATCTTTTTCTTTCTTTCTTTTTGTTACAAACACATCTACTTCATTATTTATGCTCTTATCTACTACATCAAAAGAATTCACAGTGTACTTTTCCTTTATAATTATCTCTTGTACTGCAGATGTAGAAGCTCTCCGGATAATTATACTTATAATGACTCTTTTTATAACAACCATTACATATAACTTTCAGAAATATTTCTTTTTGGACCTCTATCTCCTCCCGAGAACTAAATTATTTTGCTTAAAGAAGATTAATAGTTAATTGGCCCATCTTCCCGAGTAGATATTCATACTCAGTAGATGTACTAGGAGAAATATTTGTATTCATCGCGAGTGGTTGTGGATTCTGGACCAAAGGTGCTGGTGTAGGCTCTAATTTAGCAACAATTTCTTTGGGCTCCTCTTCCATGCTTTCTTCTTGCCTTCTTGCAATCTCCTTTGCTTGTTCAATGGTAGTTGGGCAGTCATACTTGACTCGTTGTCTGATCTCTGGCTTCATCCCAAGAATGAAGTGCTTACAGAGGAGATTATCCATGCCATTCATCAACCCATCAGCTAATCCTTCCTTTCGGATCTAGGCATCAAGCTTCCTCCTTAGCTTTAGAACACGAGCATGATAATCCCTTATCTTCTCCTTCTCTCCTTGGGATAGCTTTGCGATATCGATCATGAGATTTGCATATTTCTATTGTTCACCAAATTCTTCAAGAAAACTTTCAGTTAATAAATCCCATGAATTTTTCACATTATCACCTAGTGTTTCAAACCACCTAAGAGTTGAACCATCCAAAAAGGTAGGAAAAAATTCAGTCCATTGTTCCCTTCTTATGAGGCCATTACAAATGCAAGATCGTTTAAACTCTTGAATGAAAGAGGAAGCATCTTCATTAGATTGGGCTGAAAAAACAGGAATCTTCCCCATTTTTAAAAGTAACCACAGTGAAATACCAATTCACAAGTACAATCAGTAAGACTTGTGTGCACAAATAATTGGACTCACTACAATAGAAAGTGACTTTACACCTTTCTACAATAAAATAGGAATGACCACGGTAAAACTTGACTTACTACGGTAAAAACTAACTTTACTGTGGTAAACACTATTCATGGTAAAAAAAAGTGAAGTTCTTTATGCAATAAATACTATTCACGGTAAAAGTGACTTTCTTTGCGGTAAATACTATTCACGGTAAAAAGTGACTTTACCATGGTAACTACTATGCACAGTAAAAACAAGGTTACCCTCCAAATGTTTTCTGACTAAGTGGGAATATCTCTCCAGAAAATCCACCAACGAGGAATGGTCCCCGAC
Organism: Taxus wallichiana var. yunnanensis; assembly: GCA_018340775.1. Classification (NCBI taxonomy): domain Eukaryota; kingdom Viridiplantae; phylum Streptophyta; class Pinopsida; order Cupressales; family Taxaceae; genus Taxus; species Taxus wallichiana. The sequence continues at coordinate 550,459,154 of CM031241.1, forward strand.
AACGGAACCAAAATGTCATCACCAATCCGACACTATGATAATTCTTTACCGAGAACTCCTCATGCTATGATTATTTACTAATGCATAACCTTTAGTTTGGTGGATGTAATCTGGAAACACAACAACAAACATAACACAAGAATACCATAGACTATGATACAAAGGAATGATGAAAAATCTGAAAATATAGGTGTAAATTATAATATCAACATGAAATTGTTACAATCTCACCCATGAGGTACTTCAAGCGTTCATCGACTTCACTTGCCTTCCAACAATAACTATGGGAGAAACTTCACAATTACACCTCTTAATGGGTTCTTTAACACACCTTCAAAATGATGGCTTCCTTTACACACTTACTCATACAATATTTCTCACCACTTCCTTCTATGCTAAATGAGGGGGTGGCCTCTTTATTTATAGAAATTCAGGCTTATCCACCTTATCTCTAAGATAAGATATGAAATCTCTTCCGGCCAATCATATTCCATGCATAAACTCTTGCCTTTACATGTAGGCTTATCTTTAAGATAAGATAAACCTTATCATCTCACATGAGTTCCACCTTTTTAGACTTTTCCACAAATAAAATACACAAAATATTTATGACATCACTCTTTGTCCTTATTACAAATATGATATTTCTAATTCCTAATCATGTAGACCATACTTCTCTACTTACCTAAACTTTGTCATTTTAACATTATCGGACCACTTACGACAAATATTTACTTTTTACAACATTCCTATTGTACTTTGGATTATTCTTGTATTCTACTTTATTGGCGTGCATCGCATCTTGACGGAACCATTATCTTCTATTAGACGCCACTACTAATTATACTTAACAACATCCTATTTCTAATACATACATTAATAAAATAGAAATTACGGAGGAAAATTTTAATGTCGATAGTTTGAAACACGCCAAATTTAGTGCAGTAGATAGCATGTCGGCGCGAGATGTTTCCTTCACCACTCTCTGCTATTTTAAATAAAATAAAAATTAGTTTTTAACATGTATGTACATGACGTACAATCAAATATATATATATTAATATCTCAAACATGTGAATTAAACTATTATATATATATATATATATATATATATATATATATATATTTGAAATTTACATGTGAAAGACCAATATCGTGCTGGCACCAGTTCTAGAAACATTCCCAAAGATCTCATCTATAGAAATGAAATCCTCGTGAACTAGCAAATGATGTCTCACCCAAGGCAGTGCATACGACACCACATGATCCATAGTGGTGTGGTGCGCTAGAACTGGCACCTCCACCAACATCACCGGATGCAATCGTCGGTCACTATCTTGAGTCGAGTGTCAATGAGCTCCTCAATGCATGTAATGTATCAATCTCCACAACCTCCTTCACTGTAGGAGGGATAACTGAAGGCAGTGGGGGTTTTGGGGCATGGGGGATCCTAGGTTGACCTATGCGTGCACCAGGTCTACTTTGTGCAGAGCCACCTCCTCGACCAAAAAATTCAGAAAAGTCAAAATAATTTGGGACCTCATTGAGCATGAACTCGCAATATAATTTCTTCAAAAAATAAAGAGGAACCTCATTGTTGTTGCATGGTGGATAATAAAAAACCATCCACCATCGGTCCCAAAAATTGTTTTTGATTCGGTCATCGTGGCACCAATGGATTGGGAACTGTTTGCAAGTAACTACGGGGGGGCATTGGTTCTAGGGTCGGTAAATAATGCACAAATGAGGTCTTTTCCAATTTTTGTTTCTTTTACGGCTACATGGGATAGTTTATCTGCATACCACCACCTACAGTCACCTCTAAAGGTATTCCATCTATGTATTTGGTTGGTTGCGGACTTGACTTCACCAATCAATGTTTGCAATGTATTGGCTAAAGTCATGCGGGATGGATTTGTAGCATGATTTTGTCTTATAGTTTGAATTAGGTTCTCAATGACAATTTTATTTTCTCAGATTCTTCCAATGATATTATCTTGTGTTCCTGTTGGCTCAGTGGGGATAGAAGGAGCCACAGGAGGTGGATCTATGTTTGGAGGAGGGTTTTGAGGAATGTTCGGAGGGTTTTGAGGAATGTTCGGTGGGTTTTGAGGAATGTTTTGATGGTTTACATGATTTTGAGCTTTTCGACCAACTGATAAAACAAGAAAATTGTATACATAAACAAACATTTCAAAAAACCCATGAAAATGCAAAAAAAAACCTAAAATGCAAAAAAATGATTAAAATCGGGGGCTTACCTCCTCGTCTTGGCGGCATGGTTGAATCTATCACTATCCAGAAGTCGATGAGAAATTTTGAGGTGGTATTCAAAGCTCGAGTGAAAAACGTCTAGGAAAAATTGTGGTTTGAAATGAAAAATGGGGAAAATAAGGAGTCGCGGGACTGCTAATTTTTGTCTCAGAGTTCCGCGATCGTGGTTTATAACTACGCTCGTGGTTCTAAACCGTGATCATGGTTTTAGGTTCGTAATTACCGAACCTGGAATTTAGGAACCGCAATCGTGGTTCTTGAATTTTGGGTTTTTATGTCCACGGAATTGTCCACCAACTTCGTACACTTACCCTTCCATTAATTCCACTTGACATCAATGAAAACTTTAATGACCAAGGTTCAACAGCCCCAAGCTGCATGGCACTCCACATCATGCCAAGGGGAAATTCTAGAGAAATGTTATTCCCGAGCATCTAACAACATTTGACAACCAAACCACATAACGATCATAAAGTGAAGTGTCATATGTGGAAGCCCAAGGTGTTTAACATCCATAAAAATTCTTTATGTTTTCACTAATTTGTAATATATATGTATACATGTCTCGTATCATTAGATAAAAAGCAGATAGTAGAAGAAAAATCTGCCATAAATCTCCTTCAAGAGTAAGTCATGTTCATAACACATTAATATAATTTCTATTCTAGTTTTATTATTTTCTCTATCACATTTCTCTAAACATGATTCCTTCAAACATACATATACAACATATCTAGGTCCTCATTTAGAGCATTGTCTCTCGGACCACTTGGGATCTAGTTCATTACATATAATGTGGTATCAAAGGAAAAATTTCCTTGTATCTTGGAGAGGATATTTCTAACAAGTTGGGGTTTATGTGTAGTCACAAGATTGTGTGTAAATAATTTGACGAGGTGTTGTAAAAATTTGTGGTTGCATAGCTCAACTAAGAACAAGTCCTTTAAGGGATGACTTGAGGAGCCCCAAGATTTCCATATGAAAATACAAGAGAAGATTAAAGAATTCAAAAATATGATGCAAAAATTACAAGTGGAGAAATTATAGTGTGCAAGTTACATGGGCCAACTATAGATATTTCATCACTAATATTATGAAGTTTGGATAAGAGTTATTAGCTAAAGAGGTATTTTTGAGAAAGTTTTATGATGATGGTGAAAAAGTGTATAACCAAAAAGGAGATTGATGCATACCAGATATGCATGAGACCACAAAAATTTATGTGTGGTAAACACTTCATGTGCTCTTCTTCAAATGAAGCATTGAGCGAGTCCTTGGCAGATTTTGAGAAATACCTTGAAAGTGATGGTTATAATTATTGCATAATGTTGGATATAGTGGAATATGTCTCGGAAAGAATGACCATGGTATTATCACTTCAATTGAGGTTGTAAATTGATCTATATGTGTTATTCTAGGGTATGGTGGAAACACAATGGAGATCAATGAAAAATTTAGTGCAACCCAAACAAGAATAGTTTTAATGGAGAAGGATGCCAACATGCCTCTATATCAAAAGAAAGCCAATGTGAAGCCTCAAGTTGATCACAAGGATTCATCAAAGTGTGGATACCAAACATGAGAAAAATAGGGAAGGATAAGTCTACTTCAATATGCCAAGGAATATCCCTTAAACAATCCACTTGATGTAAAAACAAACAAGAATATAATACTCCACCAACTTCACCACTTACATGTACAAGAAGGTAAGTAATTAATTAGGTGGAGGAATCTCAAGAGGTTATTCTTAAGAAGCACTCAATCGATAGGTTGAGTTTTTTTCCTCTCCATATGAAGGTTTTCTAGGCACTCAACCATATTTAGGATTGGGGCTGCAAACCAAAAATGTCTTCCATCATTTGTTTCCATTAAAGAAAAGGAGGTCAAGTAGCCTAAGAATTTTGGTATCTTTTACTTGTACTTTATGTGGGAAAATAATCATTAGATGACTATATATAAGAAGAAACACTCCAATATTTAGATTATTAAAATTTCCTATGCTACAATTTATCTAATAACCCAACATTGAGTAGTTACTTAAATATGCCAACATATCCTCTTTACAGAGAGATGCCATCATTTTTTCATTTGTCTCGCCAACGGTTCCTAGAGAGCCAATATGGTCTTTAAGTTCAAAATTTGAGGATTATATAAGGAAAATATTAACTCCTTTAATTCATATAGTAAAGCTATCTATTCTATCAACACTCAATGGAATAAGATGATCATCCATTCTAACATATCCAAAAACATAGAAACAACACCTACACATATTATATAATAAAATGAGATTAATAAAATAGTTCATCCTAGAATGTATATCCATTGCACAAGGCCAAGATAAACATGTCAAAATATTATAATTACCATTGTAACAATCAACAATTAATTACATATTCACTCCCTTGGGATTGTTGCATGTATAAAAATATGCCTACCTCAAATCAAACATTATAAATATATGTACTAAACAATGCATAATTAACTACAAAATTGAACATAGAGGAAGATGGGGAATTTATCTCTTGAAAATGATATTGCTCTAATAGATAATTCCTCTTGAGTCATTTATTAACAACCACTACAATTTGGAATTGTTTATGTGAATATGCAACTACATTATCCTTTCACAATTGGATTTGGACCTAAAATGATGTAGTGCTAGGATCTTAATGATCATGGACATTGTCAAGTCCATATAAATACAACTAGTTAGGGCTTACAAGGTACAAGGTGAGCCTGTAAACATGTTCCCTTACATTTTATTTGTCACACCATGTTCGAGTTCATGTGTTTGACTTCCAAATCTATGAAATGAGGGCCACCAAGTATGTATGCATTGTCCTTGTGACACTTCCTTAAGCAAGTCACGTAGAACTAAAATTGGGGAGAATTTGGTTTGGGAGTTTGATTAGGACAAGGTTAGTACTTCCCCTCCCTCCCCCTCCCCCCCCCTCCCCTTTTTTTTATGAACCCTCAAGTGTTCATATAATCACATAGCAACAATGTAAAAGAAATGTAATATGCCAAACATGTGTCCCATGATGAACAAACTCAATCACTCATCTATTTTAGATTGATACATTTAAATTTTGGAGAAATCAACACATATGGATGATTTGAAAAGGCTATAAACATGACAAGAAATAATTAAGAATGGGTTGACATGATTTTATAACATCTAGGTGCATCTTCCATTACCTACAAAATTTCATAATCATAGACCAAAATGCATATAAGGTGGATGTGGGGTTGCATGGAGATGCATGAAATTATTTTCAAGCATTGGATGTCATCATCATTGTATAATAATTCAAAATTTGGACCATTCATCCACACATAAATATGTGTGCAAAAATATGTAAAATAATGTGAAATAAAAGATAAGGGGCCATAGATGAGTTTTTTTATATTTCCCCGTGTCATAGAAAAGCTTCATAATAGAACATAAAAAAATGGATATAGATGCTATAACAAACACGAGTCTCTAAGCATGGGGATGTTGAGTCTTAGAACCTGAAAAACCACATTTACATTTCATGTACAAAATTAGATGAGTGGAAAAAGTAAATGCTAAATGCAAATTCAATTTTTAGTGAGATATATCCTTTGTCTTAGGTATGCAATAGAAAACCCATGAGTCCATCACACTTTTCAAAGAATTAAAAGGTGGAGTGGAGTTGAACTCCATCTGCCATCAAGTGATGAGCCCCCACATTTGAAAATGAAAATGAGACATCGATACATTGAGTATTATGGGTCACATAGCCCTTGTCCCGATATGCATCAAAAGTACTTGAGTTTGACATGGCGTCAAAGAAGCACAAACCTAAAAATGTGTTAAATCATGTGACCTTTTATTTGATTCTAAAACAAAAGTCCTTGGGTCCGTAAATGTACAATTAGAGATAACATGTACATAAAATATAAAAATAATATATGTTTCCTTGTAAGATTTGAGATGAAATACTTTAGATGCGTCATTTAAACATGTTACACATATAATCAAATAACATAGTGTGCAAAGATATATCATTTGAGGAACATACACAAAGGGATATTTTTGATCCATGTTTGAAAATATAAGCAGAGTCCTTACAATATAGAATACAAAAATCATAAAAAGCATGCCCTTGATTTATTACAACAATGAGTCATAGTGCACAATGATATAATAATGAGGAGCATGTAAAATAAACTATTTCCCCATTTTTCCCCCAAGACATCAACATGATAAAGAACATGTAAGCATTGTAAATCCATAATCATAACAATTGTTAACAAAACATCAATTTTGTGTCATGGATATCATATAACGCGGAAACCATATTAGAAATCAAATAATTGTATTATAACATTCTTATAGCCTTGAAACCATGTAAAATATAATAATTTTGGAAGTAATGTATCATGTCAATTACACAAACCCCTTATAACAATCACATGTCATAAAATCCCACATCATAGATAATGTCAGCTATAACAATATATTGAGTGTGAAAATCTTTGATTGTAAATAACATATTAACTACACTATTGAAATACATTGCATAAAGATAAAAGGAGTAACAAGTAGGAAATATTTTATCTCCATGCTCCTCCAAGAGAAGGATGAAAACATAGAACACAAAGAGTTTCATACATAAAATATATTCAAATTCATGATGCTGATAGGATCTTTCTTCATTACATATGACATCATCAATAATACCCATAATGATGGAATCTCAATTTTATATTGCATTATTGCATGTGCCCGCATAGAATTGAATATTGAACTACCCATTTTGGTTTTATGATAGTTGTTTTGTATGTCCCTACAAAATTGATCTAATAAAATTTGTCAACCATCCTTTAGTTTGTTTGTTTTTACCAAAAGTTTGTGTATTTTTTATAGCTTTATCTTGTCAATTTCCTTGTGGGTAGTAAGGGGTACAAAATGTATGCACTATTTTTTAAATGTCACAAATATTTTTGACATAGTTTTTGAAAAATTACCATTATATAAAATTATATTAGAAGGAAAATGAAAAATTGAATTAATATTTTTCATGTGATGAACCTGAAAGACCTATAGTTGTTTTGGGGGGAGTGGCCACTACCAATGTTTTGAAGTATTATATAGATGTAACAATGAATTTGTGATCTTCTAAAGATTCTATATTTATATTGATAATCAAATGAACACCTCATATGGAAATGAAATGAAATTTTTCTTTATCTATGTACATGTGTGTGAACATGTGCACATTTTACTTTTCGATGAAGGAACATCCCAGTGTCTAGGGAAATCCTACTCAATTTTTCTTAAGAATGGATCCAACCAAGAATGGGGTGCGGGAGTAAAGATATGACATGCAATAATATAAGAGGGAGATTGTGCGAAGGTGCATAAAGGGTCATTGCAATGTGTAAGGATGGAAGGTGCTATGTAAATTTTGGCAGGCTTGTAGTTTTTGAAGGAAAAAGGAAAGAAAAATGCATGAGAAAAGACTTCGTAAAAGTTCAAGAGACATGAGATGAAGTGAGATACATAGAAATAAGAGTAGGTGTGAAGGAGTGTTGGCACACATAGAAGAAGCAAGGTGTGAAATGTTTTGGAAATAGGTGTAGGAAGGTTTATGTGAAGGAAGAAGTGAGACACATGTAAGGTAAAGGGAGCGACAAGACTTAACTAATATGTTAGTCTCAATGGAGTGCACAAATATTTTTTGAGGAACCCGGGGCTTGAAGGGAGGGCACAAAGGAAATATAGAGGGATGAACTCAAGGAGAAGAGGCGAGTAAGAGAGATAGAAATGATAGGTGTCGTGCCTATCTAATCATGTGGGTTGACCATGACTAGTCCATCAAGAGGTTGATCAGAGAAGCTAACCACTAAGATGAAGTGGAATAACAAGAGTGGCAGGATGGTGATAAGGTGGATAAGGGAATTTATGAGTGCAAGTTCAAATTTGGACCGAGTGGGATAAGTTGGAAGAGTTGGCAATGAGAGAGAAGCGGGAAAGGAAGCCATGTATACAACTATAAAAAGAGTTTGAGTTCACCATTTTGTGGGTTGTTTTTGTGTTTTTGAGGAAAAGGTCGGAAGAAATGGATAAGTCTTGTAGGCCATTGCGCCAATGTAGAAGTAACTAGTCTTGGGTAGCTCCTTAGGAGAACACAAGATTGTGTGATAACTCTATGAGTGAGAGTTTATAACGTCATAGAGAAGATATTTGTAGATGTCATAAGGCCCTTGCATAAATATAAGTTTGAAACTTAGAGAAACACATTATGTAACTTTGTAGGTATGAGGAATTACTTGTTCGCCATTAAGTGGTATCAAATCATGAAACTATCTTGTGAGTGGAGTTGGAAGAACACTGAAAGCGAGGAAACTAGAATGAGAATATTGTGTTATCCACCATGAGAAAAGGTGGGTAGAGGGTGTTAATAGATCTAAGAGTGAAATGATTAGAGGAGAGAAACTAGATGTCACACAAAAAGGTGAAATTGATCTGAAAACGATGAGGATTGTGGAGGATATCATAAAGGAACTCAAAGGTGTTAGGAAAAAACTGGAGAAAGAGGAAGACCATCAAAAGGATCTTAAAGATCATTGAGATGAAGAGAGGATGATGATGCAAATGGGTAATATACCAAATCACATGAAGGCATTAGTGAAGAGATGAGGGTAAAAAAAACATGAGGCTCACATAAAATACATAGGATATGCACGAGAAGAGAGGAGACTCAATGGAGAGTCAACATCACAACTAGGAAAGTTGTGTAGAGATTTCATGAGAAATGTGTAAGAAATAGAAGGATATAAGAGGAATCTCTTAGCGAGAAGAGATAGAAACAAAAATTTGATGGATACTTGTTATGTGTGTGAAGAGATATGGAATCAAGTGGACAAATCTCCTAGAGCACGATGTAGAGGTAGCAGTAGCAGCAATAGAGGTGGGTGCACGAAAAACACACCACATGAGATTTTTAGGTTTGGAAAAGTGAAGAGAATGTAGGAGAAGGCAAAGTGCTGAACATAACAAAGGTGGAATCACTATAGAATTGATGAAAACTATTTTGCATAAAGTGAAAGAACAAGGGAAAGTGTTTCATAATAGTGGTAGATAGTGGGAGCAAAAAAATATCATCATGGAAGAGATGGTACAAAAGTCGGGGTTGGTATGTAGGAGGAACCCCAAACTATACAGAGTGACCCGACTGGTGGAAGGACAAGAGGCCATTGTATGTGAGCAATGTGATGTGAAGATGAAGATAGGGAAATTAATTTATTGATTGTTATGCGAAATCCTAACGATGGATACATACCATGTTTTTATCGAGAGGCCTTGGAAATATGATAAAGAGATGATCTATAATGGGATAGAAAAAATGATGAAGGTGCGCAAGGATGTGAAGATATTTCTTTTATCCCCTGTTGAGAGATGAAGGTATAGAGAATCGAGCCACATGGAGGTGAGTGGGAGAAATGAAAGTTGAGTGACATGGAGGATTGATGGAATGATGCATGAAAGAACAAGAAAAATGTTGGATCAAGGGTTGAGAAAAGGGTGAAGGGAGAAGATGGAGTCACCAAGATTGTGTGAAGAGGACAAAAATGGAGAATGAATGAAAATGAGCACATTTTATCCGGATGGAGGTGTGTGAGAATATTTTGTAGGAGGAGAAAATGGTCATGAAATACCAAAAGCCTATAGAGGAGAGTGACTTGATATCACAGTTGGAGGCCATCGAGTATGAATGGAAACAAGTGTGTAGAGTCCTAGCGAAGGGGTGGGGAGCACAATGTAATGCATAGAGGAAGAAACCCAAATGGAGAAATGGATAATTTTGCAGAAAAATACACAAGGAGAAAGATTTACATAGAAAGGGAAGAGCACACAGATGAATGGGTGAGAAAAGAGGCTCCAAGATAAGTTAGGAAATGTGCGAGTGAATAAACATGCAACTATAATGAAACTATGTAGAAGAAACAAAGAAATATGACAAGATAGTGAAAATATGCATGAAGTAGAGAATACCCAATAAGGATATCTAGGAATATATCTTGAAAAACATCCGGAAGGGTGGAGAAAATAAGTGGAGTGCATAAGTCGAAGGAGGTGAGACAATAGTATTAAGATATTGCTAGAAGATGAGAAGGTTACCCCAAAGGAAACAACAAAATAAAATGGGATAGAGAGAGGTTGGGAATGTTTAACCCTAGAAGAAGAAAAAATCTCCTCGAAGGAAATTCGAAAGAGTAGTTAAAGGAGGGGACTACAATAGGGTGCATTATAAGAAACACATAGGAGGGAGAACACATGGATGATGGAAGGCATGAAAATAATGTGGAGACATTGTGGGAGATCATATAAGTTACTATGAAAGAAATAGAGGAAGGAGAGAGAACATTATAAAGAGGCTCATTTTTTCAAAATGAAAGAGGCATAAGAAAGGAAAAAAGGAGAAGGAAGGATGATGTGAGCAGTTTCCCAAGGAATAAGGAGAGGAGATGTGTCCCATGCAACCACCAAGGAAAACAATGTGGTAAATAAGTAAGAGTGCGGTCTAATAAATACCAAGAGGAGAAGAAGAAGAGAATATTGTGAGGAGACATCATGCACAAAGAAGAAGACTATGCACATGAGTTACGTAAGGTAGAGCACACGAGAAATAAGATGCGTAATGTAGTGCCACAAAAAAAAAAAAAATAAAAAATGTAATTAAATTTAAAAGAAAAAGGTGGGGAAAAGAATTGGGGGAATTAATTAGGAGTAGTTGGAGTTTTAATGGAAGATTGGTGGGTGAGTAAGAAATGAAGCAACGTGTGGTAGAAGTCTCCAGGGGTTATGGGTGCCCATCATTCCAGCTAAGCGGTTTGTAAGGTTCTAGGATCCTCTTAATTGTTTTTCAGCTTGGAATGGGTGGAGTTAGGTGGAAGAAATGTGAAATATTTGAAAAAGATGACTTGAAGTCATGGGTGATCAGGTTCTTGTGTCACATCTGCAGGATTTGTCTCTTTCACTTTCCCCTACGCAAAATGGGAGCTTTTTACAAGGCGGGCTCTTTCTGAAGGAAGTTAGATGAAATAATAATTTTAATTTCCATGTTCTTAGTTTAATCATGCAAGGGAAAATCCAGGCCATTCACATCCTTGTAGCAGAAAGGATTCCATGATATGTAACCGAGGTCATTAACATTTGGCGAGCAGATCGAGGAAGCATGTTTGTTTGTCATCCCTTCTCACAATGGCCCATATTTAAGTTAAAACTATAACTGATACGGATGATGGGGTGCATATGCTGAAAGATGATAATTCTTTGGGAGAATATAATGGTGCAGAGGATAATGGCGCAAGAATGAAATGTCAGGTTGGCTTCTAGGTACATTGTCTTTCTAAATGGGATAGTGTTTATCATTTAGCTGAGATTATGGAACAATGTGAAAGTAAAGATGGAATTGAATGTTATATTCATTACTGGCATCAAAACAAGAGACTTGATGAATGGGTTCCTTCTACGAGGATCATGGATTTAGTTTCGAATATGGATATGCATTAATTCCAATAGCTAGAGAAAAGCTTCCTCGAATGGCCACTCAAGGCACATCAGTTATCTTTGAGCCAAGTTTAGGGGATTCAAAGTTGGAAAATTAAGGAAAATTGGATCGTAAGCTAACTCACAATCTAAAAGGCATTATGATGAAATGCACAATGTACAAAAGGGTACAAAATATATCACACTCATAGAAAAACACTAGAAAAGAGCACGAAAAAAAAAAAAAAAGTGAAGAATATTTAGGTTGTGGAGCTTGGAAAATATGAGGTTGATGCATGGTACTACTCACAATATCTTGAAGAATACACTATTGTACACAAGCTTTACATATGTGAATTCTGCTTGAAATACATGAAGAAGAGAATGACATATATGCGTCACATGAGTTAATGTGGCATGAACTACAATGATTGTAGGAAACCAAAGCATAAGGAACAAGGGACATGATTTTCTTTTGTTAGATGTTGTAGTTGTAAGTTCTCTAGTAGGTATGTATTGATGCGACCTAGAATTAAGCAATACAAGCCCAAAGCACCGACACATCACTCAACCTATACTAAGCACTCACACAAAGCACACAAAGGTACCATGCCCCTCTTTAGGGTTTTTGTTGCATGATGCTAGCATGATGAAGAATTTAATCATTCAGATCTATAGCTACTATATCTTTCAAACAAAGCATATTCGAACCTAGGTCTAGAAAATAACAACCTTTAAAGGATAACCATAATGGAATCAAGCATGCAATATTGAATTATAACCATGATAACACCTTGTTTCAGTCCATAATCTCTATTATATTAATTGCAGTAAATACACAAAAGCTTCATTACAATAACAATAGTATACACTCATGCGCGTAATAGATCTAGCAACACAATCTCACTATACCCTAGTTCTCACATGTATATCTATGTTCTCTCTCTATATATATCTACTACACAATTCACTACATATTTATAAGGGTGGGGAATTGCCCTTCACCACTTATCTAATCCCAAAATAGGTCACATGATATTATTATCCATGTGCCATTACAAAAATAGGCTTACATGTAAGAATGCTAGCAATAGATCTCTCTTTGTCAACTATCAGTTCACAATTCTATCTTTAGCTTGTATCCATGCAAAGTGCTTCGTAGTCGATCATCCAAAAATAGCCAATGTGTGACGTGCAAGTCTCCAATCGGTTTGAGTGCTCGCACGCTATCTCTAAAAATAGATCATCATCATGAAAATGGATAAGTCTTGAATCTATCTTTGTTTTGCGTGTGATCCTCTCCGATGCTTCCACACCTTTGAATGTGCTCTATTCTCCGCACGAACCTTCTATATTTTCTTCACTAAGTTCAGATTTTGATTGATCAACATTACCCCACACTAGTTTCATTTCCACCCCAGCAATGGTTGTCTCCAAAAATGAATCAAAGAATATGAATAAAAGAATAGAAATAATTTTGATGAATATAAGAATGTCTTTAACCTGTAGTGTCTTCTTTTGCAACCTGAACAATCAATTTTGGATATTCCTCTTTTATCTCTACTTCTAAGGTCTACCAGTCATTGAGTGTGACCTATCCTTTCTTTGGAATATCCACTGCAATTGACTCTAATTCATCCCTTGAAATTTCTCCTTTTTCATTCTGTAAGACCAACACGATGCTAGACATGCTAGTCATTCTCCCTTCCAATAAGTCCATCTTTTGAGTAATGAGTTTTCCAAGCTCATCCAGCCTTTCCCTATGAGGTTCCTGAGTGGATGTAAGGGCCTCACACTTCTACTTAACAAGTGCTAACCATTATGCATGGCCCAATGTCTCATCCTTCATGGCCTTCAGGACCTCATTGTCTTCTAAAATAGTCCTGGTCCTTATAACAACCTCTGGTGCTGTACAAATATTCAACGCTTGATCCGCCTTCTTGAGTTCCTCCTATAAGCTTTAAAGCAATCCTTCATATGATGTAATCTTTTGCATCACTGAAGCCTTTTCTCACTCTACTTCCTGTGTTGGATCCTTTGGCTCAAGCATGCGCAAAGGTTCATCTTCAAGCACTAAGTCCACCAATGTACTTACATAATGTATTACCGAAGGAAACATCTTGGGTACCTTTGGCTCTAAGTGTGGCCTAGCCTTCATGACATTGTCACCAATCTCCTATGCCATATTGATAAAAACAATGTTCTTCTTATGTGCCAAGTATTTTTCCTATTTTAGGCACGCTATCTCCTCATCCTTAGTCTTAATCTCCTCCCTTAGCGCCCTAATTATGGCAGATTTATCCATATTCCGACGTGTGACTTCTGTTGAGACTTTCACCAAAGCATTGCTCACCTATTCATCTAACATAACAATAGGCTTTATTGTTATGTGTCTGGCATGAGGTGTCTTTTTCAACCTCCTTGACACGCATGACTCCTCACATACATCAAAGTTCTGGTTCATCCATGTGCGTGTGCATCAACCATGACAATTTATTTCTTATGCACACTGTCGCCATATCTTCATCCATTAACTCCCAGCCATATAAATCCTTTTGTGCCATTGTGCTCTGGAAATGGGTACGGAAAATTTTACCTGTGTCCTTGGTGTAGCCCATGGCTGGTGGAATATACTCCCCACTTGTTCTTCTTGATCTAGGCTGCTTAGGAACTTGGGCTTTAAAATTGGGAACTTGTGCTATTATGTCCTGAGCGAGTCTCGGTTGTTGTTTTATCTATCCCTTCTTCTCCATATTCTTCATCCTTCATTTCCTCATATTTTTTTCCTCTACGTTCTCGGAGGTATAGGAGAATTGGGTGTGCTTTCCTCGACTCTTCCACTTCCTCATTCAACTTTAATTTCCTTCTCCTTTTCTTAGTTGTCTCTTCTTACATGGAGAGAGTCAAGGTGATCTACACTGTTTGTGGAATAACACCTTGGGTCCTTGTCCTCCTGAATACTCTCTTGAATCGATGCTCTCCTTGGACCACATCCAAGTCCTCATCATCTTCCTCTTATGGCTGAGGTGGAGTAGTTGCGCACTTAGCTTCATCCTTATTTGGAGGTTGTCTTCTACCTTTGTGTTCCAAACCACCACTATCCTCATGCTCCTCCTCTTCATCATCGACTTGAATTGTTTATGTGGGCTTGGGTGTTGGAACATTTTCCATTGTATGCTTACCCTTTGGTGTCCCTGAGTGCGAACTCATTCTCCACACACTTTGAATTCTCTAGATTAGGTTTGAGTTGTAGGTACATGAGCACTACTATGGTGTCCCCAACCGCTACCAAGCTCATAGGTTCATACTTATAATATCTGAAATAAGTCTTTCAATGTATGCATTGCACCCTAGGTATACATACTTCTTCCTCAGTGTGGTAGTTACAATCTACCTTGTCTGCATTGAAGGTTAAGTGACATGCATATGAGAACCGGTGAACTAATGTCTAGAAATACCTTGCTGTGAAGGAATACGACATTTTGCACCATGGGCTCCAAGCCCCATCCTTCCATCATTGCAAATTGTGTGATGCAAAAATGTTGGTATACTGCAAACTAAACTGCCTTACCCACCACCAAAGAAAATCCTTGGGTATGCGCCACTCTTCCTCGAATTCCACATAGAGTCTATCATACCACATCTCCACCCTCTACTTGAATGGTCCACTCATTGATCCATCACACAAGTACTTGCCAAATCTTTCGCAGGTGACTTGTGTTCCGTGGGGTACTCCCAAATCTTCTCCTTTGGTCCATCAGCACCCCAATCTCCATGAATACTAAGGATAATAACACAACGCTAAAACTTATTATGTCACTGTCCATGCTTCTTTGATGATTGTCTTTGCTATGTGATTTGCAATGTTGTAGACCACTCCTTGAGACATCTTCTTGATGATGTGCAACCACATTGTGTTTACCTACGACCACCTTCCTTGGTCATTCAACTTTTTGTCAAGATGTGCAGATACCTGCACTACTGGTTACTTCTTCAACTTGTCAATGTCCATACCACACGGACCCTTGGTATAATCCAGCTCCTTCCTCATCTATAGGATTGCATCCTTATTAGTTAAATCACTATCCAAATCCAACCCTGAGGCCCTTAGTCCTGTCACTGTTGAAATCAAAGCAACTGTGATTCTTACCCTCTGTCTAACGAAGTAGAAGAAGTCCTCATGGAATCTTCTCATCAGCCACCGATACAATGGTTCATACTTTCCAAAATATGGAAGCTCATATAATTGGTAGATTCCATTCTACTTAACAACTTCTCACCACCGCTTATCAGATATCTTGGCATATCCTCGACGTGTGCTTGTTCATTTTCGTGCTCAGTAATGCATCGAGCTCCTTCTTATTATTTGATGTTTGATGGTTGTAGTCATTGATTTTACATTGGTGGATATGGGAATCCCATTCTTGTCCCACAATCACGCCCTCTGGATACTGCATTTCTGAAAAATTACTCTCGGGAGTAATCTCTTCTTCCACTTCAACCTTCTTCTTCCCTTTATCTCCTACTATGGGTACTTTCTTTAGTGCCATTTGAAAAATCTCTTTTCTTCCCTCTATAGTCAAGCAATTGAAACCCTAGCTTAAATCTCTATGCCCTAGTGGAAATCGTGTGCCCTAGCTCATTTGTAACGCATCTACTTCACTCAAACCCTTCTCCTATGGGAACACAAGCTTCTCCAATGCACAACCCTTCTCTCAACATTTGGTTTCACACTCTATGCACCTCAACATGATTACTCGGCTCATTTGCACTTAACCCTTTTCAAATTCTCTCAATTATAATGGTAAAAATGAACTCGCATCCCATCCTTATATAGAATTTCAAAAAGTTAGTGCATTTATTGCTCCTCCACCTACTAACAATCCTCTCATTAAGTGACCATTTTCATTATTTCCATGTGGTACATCTTTACGCCTAAGATATAACCTTCTAAAGCATGCCCTCCTACCTTTTTGGCAATGGAATTTTCTTGATGCGCTTCCATGTGCTTGAGTACCTCATCAATGTGCCTTCCACTGGTAGTCTTTATGGCCCCTGCTTACCTCGTGTTATACTTGTTTCTTCATTCCTCTCTATCTATGGTCCTTGTGTCCAGAAGAAATATCTTTTTTTTCAATTTTCCAACCTTGAATAGCACTCGTAGATAGTTCCTTTCATGTGGACTTATTTCCATCAGTCTTGTACCTAAATATCAACAACCTACCCCACACTAAGGGTATGTGCAGTCCTCTGCACATAAAAATTCTTCAAATAGTAATTAGCTTCTAGTGCATAAACACGCTTATTACACAAACACACCAACTAAATTGACAAAGCATAAAAACAAAGAAGGAAACACATTAAGGGAATGTAGAATTGAAAACCTAATCTAAATGGAAATATTGCCTTATTACAAACACCAAGAAGACTTATTTATAGTAGGGCTTCAACCTACTCCCTTTGAATTAATCGGGTAACCTTATTCCATCAAGTGCCTCTAATTGACAAGCGTTTGATTTGAGTATGTTAGTGATAACGTATGGCCCCAACCAATGTACCTTGAGTTTACTTGGATGGTGCAAAAACTTAGAATCATAAAGGAGCACCATCTGTCCTATCTCCAACTTTTTATCCTTGATGTGCCTGTCATGCCATGCTTTCTACTTGACCTTCTCTTGTTTTTGACTCCAATGTGCTATGGCTCGTTGTTCATCCAATTGGATTAACTATTCAATGCGTTCTTCTAATTCTTTCTCATTAGCAAGACCTACAATGTGCACAATATGTAAAGAAGGTAACATAAATTCCATAAGAAGAACTACTTTTGCGCCAAACACTAACTGAAATGGTGTGGCTTTGTTTAACCTTTTATATGTTGTCCGATATGCCCAAAGTACTACAGATACTTTATCATCCCAATCCTTTCTTCCAACATCATAGATTTTTGTCAATGTCTAGCTCAAAATTTTGTTGAAAGCCTCAATAGTCCCATTTTCCTAAGGATGATAGGGTGTAGTCTTATGGTGTGCAATCATGAATTCATCCAATAGAATTTTGATTGTCTCATTAAGAAAATGTGTGCCCCTATCATTGGTCAAACTTAAAGGACATCCATACCTTGTAATAATATTTTCCCAAAGAAACCTAGCTATTGTGGCCACTGTACAATCCTTTGTAGGTGTTTCTTCTGCCCACCTTGTCAGATAATCTATGCAAGTTATGATGTAACACGATCCATTTTTGCATACAATTGGTGAAATAGGACCCACAAAATCTATAGCCCATTTCTCAAATGGTTATGCACTACTAATGGGTCTTAGAGGCATTTCATCTCATTGAATTGGTTTCCCAAGGCATTGATAATGATCACAAGCCTTACAAAATTCCTTACAATCTTTATACAGGGTCTCCCACCATAATCCAATGAGTAGAATATTGCACGCAAAGTGACATCACTGACATAGTGGCCACTTGTAATATCACCATGGGATTATTCCCTAATACCTGTGTGCTCATGTTCCAACACACAACGGCGTAGTACTTCATCTCGGCCTAATTTGTATAGGTCACCATTGATTAACATATAGGGTGCTGCACATATAACAAGCTATTTCTTCTCCAAGGATTTCATTCCTTCTAGTGCCATCCCTGTTCGTAGAAAGACAACAATGTCTTCTAGTTCTAATGGTGCTCATTGTAACATGTATAACTATGCATCTGGCATGGTATCTTCAATTACATGTGCTTCTTCTCTTGATTGTATTTTGGATAGATGGTCTGGTCCAAAATTACTTTTCCCTGGTTTCACCACAATTGTGAAATCAAATTCTTGAAATAAGAGCACCCATTACATATGTGCCCTTGTAGAATAGGTTTGTTTACCAAATAATTCAATGCCATGTGATCTGTATAAAAGATGAATGGTGTAGCTAGTAGGTACTGTCGGAATTTATGTAGCACATAGATCATTAACAAAGCTTCGCGCTCTATAGTGGTGTAATTTTATTATGCAGGAGTCATCTTTCTACTAGAAAAATAGATAGGATGATCTATAATACCTTCTCTAGGTTGAGCTAACACCGTGCCAATGGCCATGCCAGAGGCGTCAACATGTACATGAAATGGTTGGTCCCACAAAGGAAAATGCAGAATAGGCGTGGTAGTAAGTTTTTCCTTTAATGTCTTGAATGTGCTTATTTATGCGATTCTCACCCAGTATAATGTGCCTTTCCCTTTAAGTAACTCTTCCAATGGTGTAGAAATTTTGGCATATCCTTTGATAAAATTCTGTAATATCCTGTATGACCCAAAAATCCATGCACTGCATTCTGACTGGTAGGCTCCCTTAGGCCTATAATGATTGCAACCTTGGATGGATTAACCAACAAAGCCTCCTTATAGATTATGTGTCCTAACAGTATCCCAAAAAGTGTAGCAAATATGTACTTCTTGATGTTCAATGAGATACTCAACCTGTCTACATCTTTCAAGCATTAAGTGCAAATTTTCACAATGATCCTTAACTAATCCATACACCTTCCAATCATCAAAATATACCTATAAGAAGTTATGAATAAATTCCTTGAATTCTTGAACAACTATGCGCGAAAATACAATAGGTGCATTTTTCAAACCAAAAGGCATTACAAGAGAGGCGAAGCTACCCCATTCGAGTAGTAAATGTAGTCTTTTACTAATCCTCCGGGAAATCTGAACCTAATGATACCGATAGAACCCATCGTAAACGAAAAATATTTTGCGCCCTGCAACACCTTCTAGTATTTTCTCGATGAATGGCATGGAAAAGGGATTAGTCACACATGCAACATTCAAATCCATGTAGTCCATGCAAATCCTAATTCATCCATCCTTCTTGATCATCGATCACCATTGGACTAACCCATTCGACTCATCAAGGGGCTTGATAATTCTAGACTTCAACATTTTGTCAATTTCTTCTTTGACCTTTTCACGCAAATTGGGGTTCATCTTATAGGGTCTCTTTCTAGCGGCCGCACACCTTCTTTAAGTTTTATCTTCATCTCCCTAATGATTCATGCACACCTTTAACTTCATGGTACCCCCTAGGGAATAAGTCCTGTAATCCCTTAATAAATCTATGTTTTTTTCCACTTTAGAGTATGTCCAATAGTCCCCAATTACGGATTCCTTAGGCTCAGCCTCTGACCCAATATTCACCTTCTTTGTCTTCATAGGTTCATGATAGGTACGTGTGGTCGTATCGCATGCACTATCCAAAACCTCACGCCTACTTATTGAATGGTTTACATCCAAAATTTCTACTTCCTCATCATCCACTAAGTAGACCATTTTTCCTTTTTCCTTCTCAAGGAAAGCATGTTGAAGTAGTGTTACATCAACCTCTGTTTCTTCAACAAGATGCGCTCCTGAGTCTCCTTCATCCAATAACTCATGAAGGAGTTCTTCAGCCTTGGCACTATCTCCCATAGTTAAGCACTTTATGAATTTCAATGCTTCTTCCACCGGAGGCTTTGTAGAGAAGAAGTCAAATGTCTGGGTCATTCCTGCAATTAAATCCTACCAATTTCTAGTCTCTCTATGGATTTCTGCATATACATACCAAACACGCATGCATCCTTGTAAAGTGGAATAAAACTTGTGCACCCATAACAAAGGTGGTAAAGCTTCCCACCCTTCTATCTAGAGTATCTCACACTTCTGAATGTGGTGCTAAACAGGTTGATTACCATGATAAGTACAGATTTGAGTAGGTGCATTACTCTGAAGAACCTAGTAGTAAGGGAAATTCTAATTTCATTCCATCCTACAAGATTATCCTTGTGGACCATTCACCAACGCATCGCTTGTCCCACGTAGTGTATATGCTAGCCTATTTCTTCTTTCCAACAGTCTATCCACTATTCTTCCATGACGTGCGGGAATACCATAGGATCTCCTTCTCCATGAACAAGGTACTCGAGTTGTTACCTATTCTATTGACATAACACGGTTTGTTGCCTCTAGGAAATATGCTCTTTACTTCACGCCCTACCAACTCATAAGTGCTATGAGCCCAATTATCACAGAAACACTTGTAGTATCACTAATATACTATGTATCCTCCCACTAAATTATTCCTTCTTTAGTTGGCTCAAGAATCTCTGGGTCTTAGATGACGCATACATAAATCCTATTCAGACCATCTTCACTTAAGGGCTCAACATAGGGTGCAAATTTTCCATCTATTAGAGGGATGATAAATCTTTCATCCTTGTTTTCGAAACTGATATAGCCCTTGTTGAACCAAAGATCAACATTATTTTCATAGCACCAAGGACACCCTAATATAGCTAGGAAGCTATCTGACTCTGCCATCGCTAAAACCTCAAAGTCTCTAGTGAACTTGGCTCCTTGTATAGTAATGGATGCATCTTTCAAAACTTTGATGGGAGTGGCTTTAGTATGATTAGCCATGAACAATACATTAGAAGATGGCTGCAATGGGGGTCTCCCCATTTGTACCATGCCTCTAAGGTAAGAACATTGACTTCAGCGCCTGTATCAATCACTATATTACTTAATAGCCACCCATCCACAACAACATTCAAATTTATTTTCTTGTCATAATCTAGACTATGAGGGGGAAGATTCACATGTAGGATCTTCCATCCAATTTCAATACTTGTGTACGGAGTTTTTCCATTTAACCAATCCCCTAAAAACATAATGATTTTTTCCTAGCATAATAGTTTACACACTTCACGTAAGTCATCTATATTAGTTTGGACCATATTTGATACTTTCTTTTGCTCCATCTTCCATGATTATTCTTTTAAGTATTATATCTCACTTTGAAGATTCCTAATAAATTCCATTGTTTCGTGATAAACCTCCTTTTGATGGAAAGATCTGGGTATCGTGCATGTAGAACCTCCTCCTTAGAAATGGTAGGATTCTACCGCAATGCTTCTTGGGCGCATCTTTGCCTCAAAGCATGGGTTGCGATCTTCACTTGCAATGCCTTGGACTGCTTCCAACTTAGGCATCCATTGATTTTCCACAACGCGTTGTATCCTAACCATTCATGTGCCTTTGTTTTCTTTTTTATGCTGCTTACTAAGATGATCATACAAGTCCGACACTCCTCATAGCTATGGTTCTTTCCATGAAAAGAACATGTAATATTTTGAGGACATTCATGCCTGTAGTGGTCAGGAGATTCGCATGTATAACATGTTCCATGAGGGAACTCACTTCTTCCACTACCATGGCCTCATCCTCCAAATCCACCATGGTATCCTCGACCTCTGCCACGACCGCCTTCAAAACACCCTTCATTCCAATCATAACGTGCTTGATTGTGATCCGGTCTTGATGCTCATTCTTTCCCTTAAAGTTATCTCGAAACTTCTATCCGTCGTACACCAATATCTATGGCATATGGATCGACCAATCAGCCAACAATCTTCTATGTCATAAGTCATGTGGACTGCAGATCTTATAGAGCTTGAAACTTTCTTCCTTATCACACATTGTAATAATGGGAAATGGATAGCATCATGGTTTAAATGACATATCTCACAATCCAACAACAATGAGTGTATGATTGTGAGGACAACTATCCTTTGTGTGACTATCTACTTCACAATCTTTACACCAAATCCACGTGCGCATCTCATGTTTCGAACTTGATGATAGTTTCTCCAACTATTTTTCCATAAATATGATCTCTGCTTCTAAAAATGGGCTCACCCCAATATCTATACTTCCAACTCGCCTCGGTGCGTAATGCTTACTTCAAGTGCTTCGCGTGGATCAATGTATGTCTTATGTAATAATGCCCTTCTAAAAGGGGTAAGTAGGCCCCCAACAAACCCTGTGCATGTTTTCTTACATGTATATCATAAGAAAGCTTATATAACAACATTTTAAAATGGGCATCATACTCTCTAACACTCTCAGTAGTTCTTGATTAATATCCTTGAGTGCACTTATACTCCTTTGCTCAAACTCAGGGATGTGAAACTCTTTAAGGAATGCATCTTTTAAAGCTATATAATCTACACAAGTTTGATTAGGGTCAAAATTTTTGTACCATTGTGTGCACGCCCTTGTAATGTAGTAGAAAATTGGCTTGCCCTACACTCAGAAGCCATGATTCCTTTTGCATGCCACAGTATTTCACACATATGCACATGTTCAAAAGCATATTCTATGCCCCTATAGTCTGTAAGACGAAGAGATATCTCCATGTAAATATTCTGGGGCTGGTGCGGACCTTGCCCACCTGATCCAAAACCTCATGTGTTTCCCTTATCTCGAGAATAACCAGATCCGCCAGAACTAGAGCTACCCATGCCTTATGATCCCAAACCTATAGCTAGTGTCAAACCAGAAGATGTGCTTCCTTGTGTCCCAATAGTAGAATTGAACTGTACCTTGATAGTCTGTGAAGCGTTACCACTTCTAGAAGTTAGTCCAAAAATTAGCGCGCCTGTATTTTATACTGATGATACACCCAAAAAGGTAATCCCATATAACAACGAATCCATTTGTGCTGCAATTGTTGTGCCTCTTATAAGACTTGCTCCTACTATCCCACTGCTTGAATTAGCTTACTAACTGTTTGTTGTACTAGATGTTGGAAAACCAAGCGCAAGGGAAAGGTTTCAGGTGGATTCAGATGCATGCCCATGGCCTAGGTCATCTCTGTTGGCATAATTCTATGTGAGGCCGAGGAGGGTTCCCTATCATGTTCTCCCATATGGGGAGTTCCGAGGCTCGAGTTCCACGTTTTTGCATGAAATTCAACTCCTTCCCGAACTATCTTTCTCTACAACACCATTTTCTCTCGCAACCTCTTGCTACTTATGTACCTCCCTCTCATGTGCCTCATGTTATGTTTTGGAGCCTATTTTCATGTTAGAGTTTGGTACACCTTCCATGTGTTACACTCGAATATTTTTATGGTGGTCCCGCACCGGTGAGCGGAAAAGAGTTAAAGGTTCGGGCAAAGCCCCAAGTAAATTTTCATGGGTGGTTTATTAACCCATGGGTAATGGGTAACCGTTATGGGCTATTTTTTTGGATCCATGGTTTTTTGATACCCATTGTTTTGTAAAACCGCCTCTTGACTACCTATTGATGTACTTAGAAATAGATGGACATACAATAGGATTTATATGAGTGTGTTTTGTGAAGGTGAATAGTGTGTGTGAATTCAAGTGTGAATTCGAGAGGGCTTGTTGAGCACAACTCCAAACAAGATCTGATTATTGTAACTGTGAAGAATGTTGGCTTGTAATAAAATTTGAGCAAGTTTTCTTGGTGGATGTAGCCCACATTGGGTGAACCAAGTTAAATATTGTCTTTGTGTTGTGCATTTTTCATTTCTATAATTCTATTCATACTTCTTATTATTGCGATTCTAAGGAATTCTTTCGCATTAGATTCTATTAATACCTAACACCTCATTATACTTAAGCCACCTTTCCTCTCTCTACCTTTCGCCGCTAGGTATGCCATCTTTCACCAAACTGCTCACCTCCCCCGTGTGGGGTGGGGTTTAGTTAGCCATCGTTTACTCTCCAAATTAAAAGTTACAATCGAGTTATTGATTACGGTGGAATGCCTTGCAGTAAGTTCCCCTGGATATCGTAAAAACTAGAATTCAATTGCCTCTCTGGACATGAATAAGTGGAAATTGAGTACTCCAAGATATAACTGTTCAAAACACCATGGAACCACGTATCCACAACTCGAGTCCAAATTAGATCAGCATCATAAAGGGCCTAAAATTCTTCCTGTGTCCAAAAAAGTGTGTGATACCTCCAATTCCACTTAGATGCATATGCAATCAGCCACTCGTATAATTCTACTAGAAAGATAGTGAAGAAGCTCTCATATAAACTGTCATATAGGTTCTCTTCCACCCACATGCATGCGTTAAACTCATATCTAGTGTTGAATCATCGTGCGTATTCTTCTTCCAGATCGTGTATCCACTCCTCAACACTTGCTAAGGTCAACCAATATGTCTTCATCTCGAACCACTTTGAAAACAATTGAAAAAGAGGTCTTGACAATGGAACCAATGATGTAGCCTAGAATTAAGCAATACAAGCCTAAGCGCATGGGCACATAACTCAGCCTAGATTGAGCACTCACCCAAAGCACACAAAGGTACTAGGCCCCTCTTTAGGTTTGATGTTATAGGATGATAGCATGATAAAGACTTTAATCATTCGAGATCTATAGCTAATATATCTTTCAAACAATGCATATTCGAGACCTAGATCTAGAAAATAATAGCCTTTAAAGGATAAACATAATGGAATCAAGCATGCAATACTAAATTATAACCGTGATAACACCTTGTTTTAATCCATAATATCTATAATATTAATTGTGGTAAATACACAAAAGCTTCATTACAATAATGTAGTATATGCTCATGCGTGTAACAGATCTAGCAACACAATCTCACTGTACCTTAGTTCTCACACGTATATCTTTGCTCTTCTCTCTCTATATATATCAACTACACAGTTCACTACATATTTATAAGGGTGGGGACTTTCCCTTCACCACTTATCTAATCCCAAAATAGGTCACAAGATATTATTAGCCACGCACCATTACAAAAATAGGCTTACATGTAAGAATGCTAGCAATAGATCTCTCTTTGTCAACTATGAATTGACAATTCTATCTTTAGCTTGCATACATGTAAAGTGTTTTGTAGTTGATCATCCAAAAATAGCCAATGTGTGACACGCAAGTCTCCAATCGGTTTGAGTTCTCCACACGCTATCTCCAAAAATAGATCCTCATCATGAAAATGGAAAAGTCTCGAATCTTTCTTTGTTCTGCGCGTGATCCTCTCTGATGCTTCCACGCCTTTGAATGTGCTCTGTTCTCCCACGTGAATGTTCTGTATTTTCTTCACTAAGTGCTAAAGTCTAACTAATTAACATGTATGAAAAATGTGGAAGCATGCGCTTAACATGTGAACTGTTTGACTAAATGCTTGAAATGTGGCCTCATGGGCTGCAATGATAACAGGATATGTACAAAATGGGTTTTTGAAAATACCTTGGAACCTTCCTAGAAATTGCAAAGCTAGGCTTCATAGCCTTTGCCAACATCCTCCACCCTGTGGCAAAATGGAGGATTTAGAATAGGGAATGGACATCCATCAATCATAATGATTTCTTCAGATTTATTCGATCTTTCGCTAGAAACGTCCACAAAAATACTTGTCACCAAAAAATGGGGGTTACCTGCAAAGTGGCTTTAGGTGTAAAAATAGAATGCTATAAAAATTTCATAGAACATTAAAAATTTCGGCATATAACTTTAACGTTTTCGTGGAGTGGTTGATCGGAAGGACGAGAGTATCTAAGGCCAACTCATCTACTTCCAAGCATGGTCTCCCTTACCTTTTCTTTCATAATTTTCATAATTTGGGTTCTTCATTTGCAATATAATAGAAACGTTAAACCACTGGATAATATTACAAATGGATATGTAACCAAATTTAAATAGTGTAAAGAAATAAAACTTCACCTTGTGATTGACGAAACTAATTTTTCAATTTAAACATTAACTGTGGTCGCTACCATAACCTTTTACGATGATACTAGAGTATCCAAATTAAGTGCTCATATCTATTGGTATCAACATGTTAGATGATGTTGTCAAATAAAAAAACCATTTTTCCTTCATTGACGACATCATCTAACTTGTTGATACCAACATGACGAAACTTAGTTTAAAACCAATGCATATCTAACCTTCTCACAAGATATTTCTTAGCTCATAAGAAATTGTACCGTATAATGAGCGAAAACTTTGCACTCTATGACACCTTCTAGTTTAAGTAAATAAGAGCCCTAATTTTTTTTAGTTGTCGCCATAGCCGTATGTTAGAGACATTTTCGTGAACCCAACGGTTAGGAATGACATGGTCCAACTTTATCTGGAGTAAGTAGAACTAACACTTCCTTAGTATCCTAGTGGACTACCTTGTCTTACAAAGTTAGATTTAGAATTAAATTTTCTTCATCGAATGAATTTGCTTGTGGGATCTAGATGACACAATGGAGCTAGTGAAATAGTTGTACTATTACTTAAACTCTTGTTAACGACCTCTTTAGATCCTCTCAACTAAATGTGTTATCTTAGCTAGTGAAAGTATAGTGCCCGGGTCCTTTCAGAGTGGCTTTATAGGGTAAATATGTTTTTATACCTCAATCTGATCTTTAATAGGGCGTAGATCCTTGAGTGTAAATCAAAATTAAACTAAACCATAATTGTTTTGGAGGTTAACCTGGTGGGTATAAAATGTAAGTAACTCTTTGCAAACGAAATTGATTTGAAAGATGTTGACTTAAGAGAAACCAGGAAATTGAAAACTTGTTTCTGTAATTCCTTGTTATGTCGCTTATGACATTAAGAATAAAAGAAATTTCTCATGTAGAATAAAAAAATGCATAAACATGGGATCTCACTTTGAAAACAAATCACTTGTGGTTTGTGTATGGTTCTAATGCTTCCAATCATGTACTTATTTAAGATATTAGACAAGTACTTTTGTAACTCTTTTGTTATAAAGTGATGCCAATAATGAGACCATAATGCAATGTTAGAGTAAAGCATATAAGAGTAAAATGAGATTTGAGGTTAGGAATAATGTCACTCTTGGAGTCCTTGTAACTCAATTAGACATTTACTTGTGTTAAAAAGAATATGAATTTCCTTGGTGTGATCAAACTTCGAGAAAACAAAAGATATATATAAATCTAAATAAAATTTCTTGATGTGGAAATGTTGAATGGATTCAACAAGTTATTGAACTATATTAACTATGGTAGGGAAATAAAGATACCGTGATCAAAGAATGTTTATGGGAAAAAGGTATCTTGAATCTAAATCTCCCTTAAATCCTAAGATTTCTTTCTTGTCATCACGTCAGATTCACTTTTGTAGTGAGGCAAGTTTGAATGATCATAAATGTTGTTAAGGGTATTCCTTGCTATGAAATGATTGAACTAGGGTAACTCCCATTATGTAGGATAGGGGTGAATAGGTATGCAAGGGTGGATGGGATAGCTGAGATTTCATCATAAGTGAGGACATTACGAGATCCAGAAATAGAGGCCTTGAGTGTTTACATATTATCCATCATCATCTTGATAAGATCCGTGGTAGGATTAGATTGAGAAGTGCTCCTTGCGGTATAAGGAGGTGGATGAGATGAATATGTCATAGATGACATGCTAGTGTATGGTGGTGCTGAGTATGTAAAATGAGAAGTGGGTATGTAGGTAGGAATAGATGATGATGACATGCACTTTGAATATGAGGTGGACGTCATAGGTTGTGACTAAGGCAGGGTGTAGGTGGGAGGAGCTTGTGGGAAAATCCTCGTAGTAATAGGTGGCAGAGTAGGAGGAATAAAGACAACCAAATTTTGATAAGGCGTATAGGATGTCGATGCAAGTGGTGGTTGCGAAGTAATAAGTATTGATGATGCGGGGATACCTATACTAGGAGCGGTGGATGAGGATATGGCAGATGTCGGGGCACCGGTAGAAGTCAGGGGAGTGGTGGATGTTGAAGGTGCAATAGACGCCAAAGGTGTGACATATGCTGAAGTAGGTGGCATTGACATGGGACTAGGTAATGCTAAAGTAATGTAGAGGTATGGAGGTAGGCATACTAGACAACGGATGACCCGAAGAATGGGTGAGGTAATGCTGTAAGGCTCTAACATTATGATCGAAGAATTTAGTGAATTCTTCATCACATGTAGGTATAGTTATAGGAATGTTGGGGTCCATTGGTGAAGAAATAGATGGTGGTGAAGGAGAATCAGGTAATGGTATGCATTGGTGTGAAACGAAAGTGGTTGACTGTTGGTGTGTCAAAACCATAATAAAGTTAGAAGATAGGTATTCTAGGATTTACAGAACTAACAAAACTCGAAACATATGTTTGGTGAAGTCTGAAAGATATAAATAGGTTGTTGTTCTTGATAAAAATGAAAATACAGAGACCAATAGTGGTTAGTAAACTTGTGCCGGTTAGGCAGAAAGCCCATTGCCAGTAGGAAGGCAACCGATGATGGTTACTATGAAAATGAAGAAATTGGAAAATCTGGGGAAGAAAAGTGAATTACGGGTATTCTAGATTCTATTAAGGGTGATAGAGACTTAGAAGCTGGTTAATTTGAAAGAATCAGAAACACAAAAAGACAGTATGTAAGAATAGATTGGTGTTCGACAATAAATAAAAATCACAAAGAGACTGATACCAGTCAGGTAACTAATGTCAGTATGATGAAAGAACCGATGCTGGTTATTGATAAAAACTAGGAAGTGAAGAAATTAAGATTGTTTGAGTTAAATTTGATGAAAAGAAGCCTCAAAAGAGGTTGTGTATGACAAAAATAATTTAACACACTTAGGAAAAACCAAAATTAACTAGTTGTGATGGTTGAGTGTGAAAAATAGTAAAAAGTGGTGAATATGTCCTCATAACTCAAACTGTAGAAGACAAGAAAGAAAGGCGACAATCAAGCAAGCAATAAATAAATAAACACGTTATCCTAGGATAGATTTTAGTGTTGTTTGGCTTATGCCTTAGAAATGACTATGAATGAAATATAATTTTTGGATAACGAAGGTACCTAGAAAGAAATCTATGGATGGTTTTAGGTTTTGTTTTGGTGAAGGAGTCCTCGATATACCTTACGGTATGTGAGGTCCGAGCTCTGATATGATAAAGCTGGCAAAACAGGCGGGGCCCTTGTCAAAGGTTTTTAAATCCTTAACGGATTCTTCCTGGAAGGGAATGTTTAAGAAGTTTGTAAATTGTGTTAAGTGATTTGGAAAAGGGAGTGTGTGCACAAATGTGAACTACACTTTATTAATCAATCACAAAATGGTCATGAACTCCATCATATGATTGCTACTTAACTATGTGAGCTAAATATGTAGACATACAGGGATGAAATGTAAGTGTTTTAAACCCAAATCAAAATATGATATTCAATGTAAACAAGAGTAAATAGGAAGAGGGATGAATTTCACTGATGTAAGAACAAAAGAAAGAAGAAGGATTCTTTTTAAATGCACCAAAAAAAAGTGTTTCATTTAGAGAAATTAGAAAGAAGGAGTAAATTACAAGAGAAGAATATTTAGTGAATAACGATTTAGAAAAAAACAAACAAGATGCACTATATGAATAGAAAGGAACCCACAAATGAGGGTCCCACTAGGCGTGCAAAAATTTTCACCACAATGTTGTCTATAAAACAAATCAAGTAAGGTGAGGTGAGGAGGAATACCGTGAAGTCAAAAAGGTTTCACGTGTTATAGAAGACCATGCTGATTGTGAAGAGATCCTTTTTGGATAGGAACAACTACATACAATACAAAACAATACCACCAAATAGAGTCAATAATATAGGTTAGTGGATTTGCCTAGAGTAAGCCGATTTGGGGAAGCTTAGTGTTTCCTCGAAAGGATTTCAATCCACTTTCAATATAAAATTTAATGCAAAGAAATGGCAAGGAGTGAAAGGTCATATTGTAGTAACATGATTTAGGTATCTCATATACTAATAATAAACTAGATTTAAGCTAAATATTGAATATGTATTTAAATCTAGAAAAAGGCTAGGGTGGTTAAGGTAGAAAAGTGTGGCAGAGGCAGTTAAAGAGTTATGGGTGAGATTAGTTAAGGTTTTGGGTGATTTTGAGTGAGTCACGAGATTTCTGGTCTTGGGAAATTACCAGGACATAGTGGATGGTATCATTTAGGCGACTGATGTTGGTGGTACAGTAATAGCCGATCTTTGGTTGGGTTGGGTGACCGATGCCAATAGGGGAAATTAGATAAAAGGTTAAAATGGGCTGGTTGGGAGCTCTCTGTGATTACACAAAGAGTTGGGAAGGCTTAGGCTAGGTGCTTAGGATTTATGTGAAGACTTAGAGATGGTAAAATAGGTGGTTAGGGGAAAAATAGGTTCAAACATGAAAGTTGTAAGGTAGGTGGGTGTAGGAGGTATCTGGGAGGGAAGCAATCTAGAAATTAAATTATTTAATACTAGAAGCTAATGAAACTAACCACCATATTAAATTTCTTACCTGGAGATTGGAGGTTGATTGAAGATGGTTTTTGGTAGGCACTTGGAGAAGAAACAGGTCCAGATCCACTCTAGTAGAAATGAAGGTTTAGTGCCGCCATGTGTTAATGATTTAAAGCTCTAGAGCAATAGGCTGATTACTGATGAAGAATGTGAGTGCTCAGGTATTATGTTGGTCATCGAATCTTGTTTTGAACACCTAGATGCAAGAGCTAAGAATGCCAAAACTAAAAAAGCCAAGATGGAGGAAGAACCCGAGAGAAGGATTGAAATTCCTTATTTAAGGGAAATGATGGCATTTAGGTGACTGGAACTGACTGAGGAATAACCAGCATCGGTTAGGTAGAAAATGTCATATTTTCCAAAAATAGCCTTTTCTCTCCATTTTTGGCGGTGGTCAAGATTTCTTATGGACTAGGAGTGTGGGTTGTCACTAAATGAAGTGGGAAATAGGCGGGAGAAGTGTAGAATAAGTCATATTTAGGTTTAGAAGAGGTAATAGTTAGTTAGGGAAGTAAATGACCTAGTATATGTTAATAAATAGGCTTGGAAAGGGTCCATGGTGAGGTGGAGGAGTGAGGGAATTATTAACTTAATATGGGTAATTAAATTAATAATAATGTGTGGAGGGGTCATGATTGGGGGATGTGTCAAATTAATTAATTGGAAGGGGCTTAAAGGGTTGTGACCCAATTTTAGGTGTCTACACAAAGTTGTATGTGATGGAAAATCATGCTCCACAAGGAGAGATGATGAGTTTTGAAGTCTTTCATCACTTTAGGTGTAACTTAAGTGTTAGGTAAATGTTAATAACTCATAACTTAAAAAACCCCATCCATATGATCCAACACACCAATGGCACACTTAGGAATCCCCGATGCACCTTTTCACTTAGTACAAAAGTGCATGAGGTGAAAAACATTGTGCCACCTAGGGGATTATCCATTTCTTCACTTAAGTGACAACTTTAAGTGTTAAGTAAGTGTTAACAACTCACAAATTTTAACCATCACCTCCCCATGATGAAGCATAACCATGGAAAAATTGGAAGCCTTGTTGCACCTTTGCACTGGTGTAAAATTTCATCAGTGAAAAAAGTGCACCACCATGGAAGCCTCCCTCTTTTGGCACTTAAGAACTTCAAACTAGCTTTCGAGGAGTTATTTTCCACTCACCATAATGAACAACCCTGTTCCCTTCCTCATGTTTACCCCCATGAAACCTTTTCTCCATGATGTTACACCATTACACCTCATGTACCCTTAATAAATGTGGTAAGGTACATTGGAGGCTCCTAGACCCATTTAGTAAGTCTCAATCCACTTGTAACTGGAGTTAAGGAGAAGGTGTGCAAGTGAGTCAAGGGTGAGTTTTTCTTAACCATAGTTAAATTCCAAATATTTAAATAATCCTTGTGAATTTTGGAGAAAATTTTAAAATCTCTCCTTCCTCCATTTCTTACAACCTATTCATGCTCGATTTCACCACGAAACCCTACTTCAAAAACAACTAATTTTCTCATATCTCACCCATTTTCACTTTGTTTCTCCTGAAACTTTTCCTTAGCACTCCCATGGTGAATGCCTTTGATATGATCTAAGAAACATAACCATTGATCCTATGATTTTTCACATTCCTTGCCTAAATATTTCAACAATAAGAATTTTCCTTTTAAGATTAAGAGAAAACTAGAAGATAAAAACAAATAAAAACTGAAGCAATAAATCACAATAAAATTCCTAATCCAACAATTCAATTTTAATCCCGATCGGAAAACAAAAAGGCTTAATTATATTTTTATTAATTTTTCCTATGATCTTTACTAAAAATAACAATTATGATAATGAAGAAGCAACAATCTGAAACCCTCTATGCAATTCTCAAGTTTGGGGCTCCAAAACTGGAAATTGTGAAATTGGGAAAAATTTAGAAAGTTAAGGTGAGGTGTGATTCACAAAAAATATTAAGTGCTTAGATCACATTCAAGTTTTGCATACACCTTCATCTCATCATTCCATCACTATTCTGGGAAACCATGAAGATCAAGTACATTGGGTACAAACCAATCTCAACTCTATCTACAAAATATCCACTTGTGGGAGATAGTGATGTAGCCCACCTGGATCTAGAAGAAATGAGGAACCAGATGAAAAATTGTAATTTTGGAATAGGGACGAAGCCCGACAATTATTTTAGGAAAATCATGTACAAAAGGAATGTCTATAATATTTATAGATATTGGACTACCGATTCTACAAACAAATGAGAAGTTGCACAGTGCAACCAAAAACCATACAAAAAAAATACAGACAAAATAAGATGTCAGCAACTATGCAACAAATTATCCTATGTGTAGTTGAAATAGAATCACATCAATATAATAAAACAAATATAAATGGTTATACAAACATAACCATATAATAATATCAAACTACCATAGTAAATTATAAATTAACTACGGTAAAAAATGTTTACCTAACATTCAACACCTTAATTATGCCACAAGAGATGAGGAGAGAAACTCTCTCGAACAACTCGTACTTAACACGTGCAAGTGACTTTGTAAAGATATCTGCTCATTGTTCAGCCTATTGGGAAAAACCAAGTCGTATGTTGTGCTTCAAGACATGCTCGCATATGAAATATACATGTACATCAATGTGCTTTGTTCTCGAAATCTTGGATCACGAACAAGTTTGAGAACAAATTCATTTTCTACATACATGGTGCTAGGTTTTCCATGTGGTATTCCAATTCCTTCCAGTATGCAACGTAGCCATATCGCTTTCGCAAATAGCTTCACTTGCAACACAATATTCAGCTTCTGTAGAAGAGAGAGAAACAAAGTTTTGTTCTTGCTTCCCCATGATATTAGTCCAGATCCCAAAAAGAATACAAATCCAAAAGTGGATTTCTTGTCATCAATGCTACTGCATGATCTGAATCCAAATATCCATTCAAGAAGAGTTGACCATTCTTTTTGTATTCTAGACCAAGATCTACCATACCCTTGAGATATCTCAAGATTCGCCTTGTTGCCTTCTAATGAAAAAATCTGGGTTCTGCATAAACCTGGAAAGATAGCTCACTGCAAAGCTGATATCTGGTCTAGTGTATGTTAGGTAAATGAGACTCCCAATCAATTGTTGATAGAGAGTTGCATCTACCACAGGAGATGGATCTGAATGAGATAACTGCAATCTCTTCTCCATAGGTGTAGCAATAGGTGTGTAATCCATCATCCTAACTTTCTCAAGCATTGTCTTGGTATAATTAAATTGAGAAATAAATATGTGATTATTTTTTCCATACTTCCAATCCAAGACAATAGTGCATGAGCCCGAGATCTCGTCATGTCGAACGATCGATTACTATATTTCTTCGTTGCATCAATGATCTTCACCGAATCGCCAAAGATGATGACTAGATCGTCAACATAGACAAAAAAATCACACTCTCACCCCTTTCTTTTTGAGGTAGAGATTGGGATCATAAGGATTTCTAACAAATCCATGATGAATGAGACACTCATCAATTTTGATGTACCAAGTCTGGGTGCCTTTTTAAGGCCATACGAGAGATTTATTAAGTCTCGCATACCTTTATTTCTTCTCTAGGTACAACATAACCCTGGGTTGAGTCATAAAGACTTCCTCTTGTAGATATCCATCAAAAAGACACTTTTCACATCCATCGATGGAATTTCCAACCAAACTCTACAGATTAGAGAAAAGATTATCTTAATCTTTTTGATCTTATCTTAATCTTTTTGATCTTAGATGTGGTAGAAAATGTCTCCTCATAGTCTATGCCTTCCTTTTATGCATACACATTTTCTACCAAGTATATATTTTTACTTGTCTATGGTCCCATCTCGCTTTGTAATTTGTTTTGAATATCCATTTGAAACCAATGGGTTTCTTCCCTGGTGGAAGATCTAAAAGCTGCCAAGTGTTTTTTTCATCATTGATTGATATTCAACATCCATGGCATCTTTCCAAGCTTTTGACTGTAGGGCTTCCTAGACAGTAGAACGCTCAGCAGATTCACCAAATCTACTCATCAAAGAAAATTTTACTTCTTCTTGTGATTTACTGCGAGTCTGTGGTCTAGTGGTGGATGTATCCAGTGGAACATCTAATTTTTCATCTCGTATCATGTTAGTATACCACTTGGGCATATATTGTACTGCTCCCGTGGGTCATGGTTCTATCTGATCATCACCATCATCTCCATCATCACTTTCATCTTCTGCAGAACATCAACTTCTATTTTTACAAGTGGAATATCTACATTATGTGAGTCAGAGGAGGAGACTCAGATTCCTTCTTCTCAAAGAACTCAACATCTCTGCTAGTGTAGACTTTCATGGTCTTTGAATTCATCAATCATGTGCGGAAGAGTCTCTTCACCGTGGCCAATGAAGATGAGTTTTTGACTTCATTTCCAACTTATTTCTATTTTCTTGGGTATGTGCATGCTTGCTTTGCACCCAAATAGTCTAAGGTGTGTAATGGATGGCTTCCTCTTTGACCACGCTTCCTCTTTGATAGAGAAAATTAGTGCAAGCTGCAAGTGCAAACATGATACTAAGTAGTGGAGAAGTTTTAGGAATCCTAAGACCAAGGAATTGGCAATGGAGCGATCAAGAAAGTCTCTATGACAAGTTAGTGATGTTAATCCTAGGGGGAGCATCTTCATGCAATATTAGCTCGTATAAAGTATGATGAATTCTTCATGTGTGAGAGAACTAGTCATCTTGTGTTGATACTATCTTGGAAGACAAAGTGTTGAATGTGTTGATACTATCTTAGAACAAAAAGTGATGAAAGAGTTCAAGTGTTAATGACATGTGAATTGAAAGTGTTGATACTATCTTGGAACATAAAATAGATTGAAGATGAAACAAATCAAGTGGATCAATTTTACCGCTAATGAGATTTAGAGAAGTTGGAACACTTTGTTATAGGTGGAGCTTGTGGACAAGGAGAGCTAGTCTCAATTCAAGACAAAATGTATGAAGCATATCATGTAGTAGAGAAATTTTAATCGGTTAAAAGCACAACATCATCCAAGGGGGACCTAGTTTGAAAATTATTTTTCCATCAAGTTTCTAAGTGTGTTGCCATCGATGAAAAATGTAGAGTTTGTTGGACCCTGGTCATTGTCATTGGTGTTGTCAAGTGACATTAATGGAAAATAGGTGTGAATGGAGTTGTTGAAGATTGATTAGTAGTACCAACTCCTAGTGTGGTTCCAAGTGGTGTGCATGGTTCAACAAGTATCAATAGGTATAGTGGTATGATGAGGCTTCCGAAGGTGGTCGGACATGGTCAAAGATGATGACACATGATGAAAGTGATGGATATGTGTTTTAGTGATATACAATGGTCTCTGGAAAGTTTATTGAGCATTTAAAGTGGTTTTAGAATAGTTGGAGGATGATTCAGGGTCATTTCATGCATGTACAGTGAGATAGGGGTTCAATTGAGTTCATTGAAGGTATTAAAATGCTCATAAAATTGATACAGTGGATTTAAACGGCTAAAACTCATCTTGAAAATGTTCTAAGTGCTTACAAAGTGTGTATGGAGATTTTTTTTGGTACTTAGAATTTTTTGCAAAAATTGGGTATGTTGAGTTTTAGTGTATTGGGGGTTCTTGGGGTGTGGAAGGAACTAGTTCTCCAGGGAACTAGATTTCCCCACATTAGTGTAGTTACCGCATTGTAAAGAATCCTTTATAATGTGGGTTTAGGTGCTAATCAGAACAAAGGGTAGATATGGAACGTGTTCTCGTCGACACTAAAATTTTCCTCCGTAATTTCTATTTCATTAATGTATGTATTAGGAATAGGATGTTGTTAAGTATAATTAGTAGTAGCGTCCGATAGAAGATAATATGAAGCGCACAAAGACGATCTTTGCCAATAATGTATAGTACGGTAATATTCAAAAGTACAATAGGAATGTTGTGGTAAAAAGTAAATATTTGTCGTAAGTGGTCCAGTAATGTTAAAATGTCAAAGTTGGGATAAGTAGAGAAGTAGGGTCTACATGATTAGGAATTAGAAATATTATATTAGTAATAAGGACAAGGAGTGAGGTCATAAATATTTTGTGTATTTTATTTGTAAAAAAAGTCTAAAAACGTGGAACCCACGTGAAATGATAAGGTTTATCTTATTTTAAAAGATAAGCTTTACATGTATAGATAAGAGTTAAGGTATCGAATATGATTCATCGTAGTAGATTTCTTATCCTATCTTAGAGATAAGATGGATAAGCTGGAAGTTCTATAAATAGAGAGGCCACCCCCTCATTTAGCATAAAAGGAAGTAGTGAGAAATATTGTATGAGTAAGTGTGTAAAGGAAGCCATCATTTTGAAGGCGTGTTAAAGAAGCCATTAAGAGGTGTAATTGTGAAGTTTCTCCCATAGTTATTGTTAGAAGGCTAGTGAAGTCAGTAACACTTGAAGTACCTCATGGGTGAGATTGTAACAATTTCATGTTGATATTATAATTTACACTGATATTTCAGATTTATCATCATTCCTTCTTATTATAGTCTATGGTATTCTTGTGTTATGTTTGTTGTTGTGTTTCTAGATTTCATCCACCAAACTAAAAGCTGTGCATTAGTAAATAATCATAGCACGAGGAGTTCCTGGTGAAGAATTATCATAGTGCTTTGGATTGGTGATGACATTCCCAACTAGCCAATGTTCCCTAAAACTCATTTTAGTATACAAGACAAAGGATTGGATGAAGGCTAGAGTATTGTGGGTTAGGTTGTCAATACGAGGCATAAGAGACCCGAAAGCACAAGTTTCAAGTCGGACTTAGTTCCTTGTAGTGTGAGTTGATCCAAAGTACAAAGGAGCTCGTGTGTTGTGGATGAGGAGTAGGATGTGGGCCCAAATGGCCAGGTGGAATCCATGCCATGAGAACTTTAGTTCCACGAAAGCCTTATTAACCCTAAAATCAAAGGATCAAGGAGAATTAAGAGTTGTTTGGATGGAAGTTGAGTTAGAAGAACACAAGGGATATGGAGCAGGTTCCACAAGAAGGTTAGTTCACCACGAACCTTGTTGATCCAAAACATGATGAAATAAGGGAAGTGTGCAATATTAAGGCATAAGAAGAACAAGACTAACATGGAACAAGTGCCATGAGAACCCTCGTACCCCACAAGTAATTATGACCCAAAATACAAAGGAAAAAGAGGGATGAAGTGAAGTGCGGATAAATAGAGATGCGGATGAACTAATCCACGAAGGCATGAGTTCCTAGTGTTCCCTAATGATCGATTTACACGATTTAAAAGGAGATGAAGGTTATTAAAAGATTAAAAAAGAGATTTTATAAAGTTTAAGGTGCAATATTAATGTGGGCCATTAATATTGTTCCTCATGTGCCCCTTTAAAATCGCATGGTGATATTTTTCAATCCAAATGTTAGATTTACAAGTTTTGGACTTTTTGGAAACGTGAGAACATTCTCTACACCTTGAAAGAAAAAAATACATGTTTTAAAGCACAAAGAAGTGGTAAAATTGGAAACTTGTGTTTTGTATTCAATACATGCCTAGATTTCAAAAAATCACAAAAACAAAAGCTTGAGCTTGTCTATAAAAATAAATTTTCAAGATTTTAATTGTTGTTGATCAATAGAGGAAGAAGAGTTTGAGCTATAGGTGATATGAGGAGAGAGAGAGAAAATATTGATTGATCAAATGTAGATGCTAATTGGAATTACATACGAAACTAGAATTAAATTAGATGAATGTATGGACTAATATAGAGGCAAGGAGAGTCTGCATGTCAAGAAAATATTGATATGTAATGAAAATATATTGTTAAAAGAGAGAAGATTTATATGATCGAAAACACAAGATAGTTGCTGAAAAAAACTAGATCAAATGTATGCCTCAATAATATGAGAGAGGAAGGAGATGCATGGTATCGGATTGAAGATCCAATGATGATGATGGGGAGAATTACATTCTAAAGAATTTTCTGCAGTGATAAAGGGGAGAAAGAGCTACCAAATGAACATCTAGTGCTAAGAAGAGAAGATCAATGATAAAGCCATCAATCGGAAAACTAGTCAATGAATGCATGAGGGGAAAGATCTTAAAAGAGAAGCAAAGAGAGTGATGAGAAGATGAATTCCTAAAGAGTGAAGAGATAAGAGTAAAGTAATCGTAATTTGTTGTATGTGTAACATAGAATTTATATGGTTAAATTGCTTGCATTATTTGTCTAAGTTATTTCTTAGATCATAGGGGTTATAACTTCCTTATAGGTAGTGGCCTACTGAAGAAGATCGGTAGTGGTTGATTAAATTATAGGGGGTTTAATCCTCCTTGTAAGTGGTTCCTTACTAAAGGTTAGTGGGTGTTGATCTTGAATTTGGGAGTTATGGCTTCCATACATGTTGTAGCTCATCAAAGAGACGGGTGGGTTCTGGTTAAATTATTGGAGTTGTATCTCTATATTGAGTTGTAGCTCAATTGTGAAATCATTGTAACTCTAAAGGACAGTTGTTCAAGTTAGTGCATTGGTTTTAGTGGGATTTTTTTCCTGAAAGGGTTTCCCACATTAATTTTGATCTTCTCACTCTATATCTCATGATTAACTAGGAATGCTTATGACAATCAATATTGTTTAGTAGTAACAAATTTAAGAAGTGGAAATTGTTTGAGAAAGTATTTATCAACACTTATTCACCCTTCTCTCAAAGGTGCTGAAATTCCTAACACAATGTAGTTCCATTTTGTGTGTGTGTGTGTGTGTGTGTGTGTGTGTGTGTGTGTGTGTGAAGAGATTTTCCCTAGATGGTTTTTATGCACATTGCAATTGATAGTGAGCAATAGCTATATGTAGAATATATATATAAATGCGTGCATGAAAGAATGAAGTTCCCCTCCTATGAAGTGTATGCGAATAATGTAGTCCCTTGCCATTGTGATGATGCTTTAGATGGATGCTTGAATGCTCTTGATATGCATTAGGATTGAACCTTAGGTGTTGTGAGATAATGCTTAGTTCTTAGTCCTTTATTATTTCCACATAACTTTATATTTATATGATTCCCTTTCGAAATTTTATAATTAAACCCGAAAAGGCCGAATACCAAAAAGATAAGATGCCCAAACAACTAGAAGAGACCCAAAATATGTGATCAAAGTAAAAGAAGTCGGGGTGCCCAGAGGGCATGGGGCGCCTAACGTTGATATCCATGGTGATAAATGGAGAAGTGTGAAAACAAAGACTGGGCTAAAAGAAGGGAAAGATCAACGGAGGGAACATAAAGCAAGCAAAGATGCCCAAAGACATGGGTTAATTATTACTTTTCTTACTTAGGAATCATATGAATAGTAGTATGTGATTAGGACTAGATAGATACCCAAAGTTCATCATTTAGTATTCATAGGCCATTAGAGTTGAGTTGAGAAGGATAACTAGTCTAGGTTGGTTCTTTAGAAATATGCACCTGAGTCTAAATAAATCTCCATGAAAGAGTTATAAGCTCTATAAAGATAATCTCAATGTCCATGTCATTAAGGACATTGAGGGAATAAAAGTAAACATTGATTTTCATTCTGCTTTTTAAACTCTACAAACAACACCAAATTGTCTCGGTCCATTATGTTGTATCAACCCTCCAATATGGTGATCATCAAAATAACACCAACATTCAACATTTAATCATGGAGAAGAGAATGGATATGTGACATGATATGTGTTAAAATATTTCTATGGTTATAATAAATAAACTCAAGTTTTGAGGACCATCCCTTTCCTCCGGCCCTTCTAAGAAGAAGAAAGTCTATTGCTACACTATGTAGCTCGATGCCCTAAGATATTGTAGTATAAACATCTTAAAAGAAGTTCCTTATAGCTGATCATGAATTGAGTCCATAAATACCAAGGAGATACCACATTGTTCAAATGGAATAAAGGTCTAAGAAAATTCATTATTGTGCAAAATTTTATGTATCTAACCTTAAGAGAGCTAGAGTCAATCTTACCAAAGTATCCTACCTTATATACTAACAACTTGATATGGTCCTCTTTACATAGGATAGGTAGGATATTGTACATACTTTGCTAAAGAGACTTAATTACAACTTACACCTTTTACTTATCAAAGAGGGTTACTATGGAAAAAGAAGAAACCAAGTCTGTCCTAAAAATATGGTCCACCTAAGTATAAACAAAGTCATAGTATATAAGGATACAAAACATCATCTAGAAGAATCCACCTCTAAGAAATGAGAAAGAAAGAGATTTGAAAGAGATCCATATAGGCGCAACCCACTTGGAAAGTTCTCTCACAATTAAGAATTGTCCTATTTTTTTTTTTTCAAAAAAATTCCTACAACTAACATCTGATTCCATCCGCACAATAAGTTCTTTCAGAATATTTATCATAGGGAAATCCTTTGAGAATGTCACTAAAACATCACCTAAAATGGGTACCACTAGAGTATCCCAGGGGAAGAGGAATAAGCTCCATCATGATGAGTAACTTGTCCCGAATAAATGTTGTCCACACAAACCAAGGTAGGAGTAATAGTAGGGGATGATGATATAAAAGACTTGTAGAAATTATTGCATTCATGAAACCAATTCATCCCATTTATGTATTCCTTGTAGATTCTACATTTTTTTGGAGGTTAGCTGGGATAGAGTCCTTTGTGGCAAGCCTGTCCACATACATGGACTATCGTTATTAGCATAAATGAACTAAAACATTGTTTTCTCCTATCCGAGGATGATCTCGAGAATGGAAAATATTCCTTATTTAGAGAAGAACCTCCTTCAAATGAGGACCACCCACATCCTAGAACTTTACAAAGAAAAAAATAGTATTTTCAAATAACTTCAACCAACTCTAGGACTATTAATACCACCACACAAAACCTATACAATTTATCACCTCTCACTACTCCCTTTGTAGGCTTCGAGACAAATGAAACTACTGAACCACCCATAGAATGACTTGTATCTTGATAAAAACACCCACTAGGGGATTTTGACACTAGGAACCCCTAGGATAACCCAATGCTCTTCATCTGAGAGGTACCGAGTAAGGGAAAGTTAAAGAGAAGATGGCTGATGAAGACCGTGAGAAAATGGAGGAATACCCAATGTTGTGACTAGATTCCATTGAGAAGGAATGGAAGAAAGTGTATGGATTCAAAAGAGTGGAACAAGGGAGTGTGTACCTAGATAAATAAGATAACACATAAGGAAGAATACCGATAGAAGGATTGGAGCTGTAATGGATTGTCCAAAAAAAGATGTCCCAAAATTTCGACCCTAGTGTGTAAATCGAGTGCATGAAGGAGGAGACCCCAGTGGAAAAAAGAGGATGCATAGGAGATTTACACAAGTGAATGAAATCTAAGAAGATGAGTTGAAGAGTGTGCAGATTTAGATGGTAATGGTATTGGGAATACCATTCTAGAGGAAGTAGAGAAAAGAGAAGAACTTGGCACGAACGAAACATAAGCATAAAAGTCCATGAAATAGACTACGAGAGTGTCTGCGCAAAAGACCGCACCAAATAAGGAAGAGGCTTACAAAGGTCTCAAGGAAGTAGAGTGCGTAGGAGGGCATGCATGGTGATAAGAGTGCAAAAGTGAATTGTGAAGAAGAAAAGAAGTTTCCTAGAGTGAAATCAAGGAGAGATGGTATGAGGAATAGATTGTGGAAGTGCGCAGGAGCAATGTGCAAAAGACGAAGGACACATGAACATTGAAGGATGTGGTATCATTGGAGGAATGCTACAAGGAGAAACAAAGGTTTCCCTAAAGGTAATAGGAGAAGAACAATGAAAATAGGAAGAAAAATATAAAGGTTTTACACAATGAGCCATGTGAAAAGGAAGAATAGAAGAAGATAGAGCATGGCCAAAAGGATTTTCCCAAGGAAGAGGGTGATGAGACGTGGCCCATAGCCATAAAGTAAGATTGCATGGTGAAGAAGCAACAACCTAGCCAAAACATAAGGCACCAAGGAGATTGCATAAAAATGAGCTAGCAGGAGCGAAGAATATGA
Organism: Taxus wallichiana var. yunnanensis; assembly: GCA_018340775.1. Classification (NCBI taxonomy): domain Eukaryota; kingdom Viridiplantae; phylum Streptophyta; class Pinopsida; order Cupressales; family Taxaceae; genus Taxus; species Taxus wallichiana. The sequence goes on from CM031241.1 coordinate 550,502,160, forward strand.
CAAAGTATCCATGAAGAAAAGAAGAGGAGAAGTGTGCGAGCAATATAATAGTGTGCAAGAAAATAGATTGTGGCCCAACAGGGGTCAAGAGAAGGAGAAGTGAATTATAATCTAATGAGGAGATATTAGGCATGGATATGAAGACTATGTAGAAGAAATGAAAAGGGAAGACTATTCACCTATGCACAACCATGGTTCTTACGCCCAACCTTCTATAGTTTGTTCCCTCTATTCCATTTGCTTCATTCAGCTCGCCGTTCCTTGCGAAGATGTCAACCACTAAGTATCTCGAATACTTGTGAGAGAGTGACTTGAACCAAAACCTCCAATTTGATTTTCGCTTTCCATCCCATTTTCTTTTGTAATAAATGCAATATTTAATAAAATAAAATTTGTTGAGTTGCATGTGATAGTAAGCATTTAATAAGGCTAAAATTTCGGCTGTGAGGCAACAATGTGTATACAATTTAGTTACCTTGTATGACCTATGCTTGAGCATTTTTAAAACCTAAACCTCCCACCTTGAAGCAAAGTCCACGTGGCAACAACAAACAGAAACCTAGTTGATCGAAGTTCCGTATGATTGTGGGATTTAATCTTTATTTTTGTCATGTTCATCATTATATACTATCGAGGAAATTTGAAAAACCAAAATCCTCACGGTGTCTGTCTCATATTCGAGGTCCGTGGCATTAAGTCACCTAATGATAAGGTTTGCTAGAAATTGAAACCGAGTTGGATACGTCTTTTAAAATAATTCCAAATTTGCCCATAAATAATCGAATAATTTGATGCGTGTAAGTTGAAACATTATTCCAATCAATAACAGATTATAATTTGTACGAAGGTTCAATCTACTTTCCATTGAATATGGATTCCAATAGAAAGTATATAAGAACATTATTTATAAGACTGGTGACCGTGCATGCAATAATTTAGGTGCAAATAATTGCTTCAAAATGTCGAGGGTTCTCATAGAAATCTCAGATGCAGTCAAGCCTGGTTACATGCCTCTGTTAATGGTATGTGTAGCACTGATGATGGTGTCCATGGTTGTTATTTCCTGTGCTTCTGAGAAGAAGCGCAAAAATAAGAAGAGAAAAGATGGGGTAACTGATGTTCGGTTTCCAGAAGCAGCTGGTGATGGCGGCGGCGGCGGCGGCGGTGATGGCGGCGGCGGATGTGGAGGAGGTGGCGGCGGCGGTGGATGCGGAGGAGGCGGAGGAGGTGGCGGAGGGTGTTGATTGCTATTTTGATTCATGTTCTGCTATTTCTCTGAGATTATAAATTTTGTTTTTACTTCTTAAGAAATTTGTTTATGCTGCAGTGTATGGGGAGGACGAGTGTTCTTCTATAATCAATTATTTATGGGAAAAAATACACTTATAATGTTAACCATTTGTGTTATAATGGAAGAAGAGACGGCCACTCTAAATCTTATATATATGTGAGAAAGAAAGACCGGCCACACATGAAAAAATGTAATTTATCTTTTATTTGTATATTTGATGTCAAAGTGCGAATATTTTGTCTTGATTTTTTCTCTTACCATAATAGAGTATTGTATGTAAATTAATGATAGCACCAATGATGCCTAAACATTTGGTCTTGATCTTTTTTTTTTACCATAATGTTGTGTATTGTATGTGAATCAATAATAGCACATACGAGTATATGATTATTGTGAGAGTTCTTACCATTTGTTTTGTAATAGTAAGTCATTTCTAACCGTATTTGGTATTATATTCAACACTGATATTAGGTAGTTATTTAAATAGGGTGTAAAATAATTATATATTGATGAAATAAGATTATTTTCGATTATATTTGGATAAAAATATAATAAATTGTATTAGTATAGATGAGATAACCAAAAATGTAAAACTAGTTTTATACACGTAACATGATTGTATCGATAATATGTTAAAGTGGAATTAAAATGATATGAAAGTGTGCATGTGGGTTATGTAGGATGTCATGGAATTCTCCTAAAATTTTGGGGACTAAAATTGTCGGTAGTATAAAAAATTTTGTCATGGAAAAAGTTACACACTCTTTGGTCGAGTTTATTCTTTGTAATCCCAATCTCTAAAGTCTACCTTTTGCTCAATCTTTTTTTTTTTTTTGGGTACTTTAGGACCAATGTCTTCGTATAAGGTCATGGATGAGAAAGAAAGAGCGGCTAGACATGAAAAAATGTAATTTATCTTTTATTTGTAAATTTGATGTCAAAGTGCAAATATTTCGTCTTGATTTTTTCTCTTACCATACTTGCGCTACATGTAACGTATTGTATGTAAATTAATGATAGCACCAATGATGCCTAAACATTTTGTCTTGATTTTTGCTTACCATAATGTTGTGTATTGTATGTGAATCAATAATAACACATAAAAGTATATGATTATTATGAGAGTTCTTACCATGTTTCTTTTGGTAAGAGTAAGTCATTTCAATCGTATTTGGTATTATATTCAACATTGATATTAGGTAGTTAGTTAAGTAGGGTGTAAAATAATTATATATTGATGAAATAAAATTATTTTCGATTATATTTGGATAAAAATATAATAAATTATATTAGTATAGATGAGCTAACCAAAAATGTAAAAACTAGTGTTATGCACGATTGTACAAATATTATGTTAAAATAGAATTAAAATGATATAAAATATAATAAATTGTATGACTAGATGAGCTAACCAAAAATGTAAAAACTAGTGCTATACACGATTGTACAAATATTATGTTAAAATGGAATTAAAATGATATGAAAGTGTGCATGTGGGTTATGTAGGATGTCATGGATTTCTCCTAAAATTTTGGGGGTCTAAAATTGTCGGTAGTATAAAATTTTTAAGCATGGAAAAAGTTGCACACTCTTTGGTCAAGTTTATTCTTTGTAACCCCAATCTCTAAAGTCTAAATTTTGCTCAATCTTTTTTTTTTTTGGGTACTTTAGGACCAATGTATCGTATAAAGTTATGGATGATATCACATTTGTAGTTTATTTAGGATGCTTCTTTACAAAACCCTAGCTTTTGTCATTTGTTGAAAACATGTAAGTAGGGGTTAGACTTTAATGGTTGAGCTTACTAAACCGTGTATTGAGTTAAGAGATTCCTATGTAACACTAGCTCAAAGACACCTAGGATGATGTAGTTCTTCCTCCTAAAAGGTGTGTAAGAACATGTGATAATAAATGTATTACTAAATTCCACTCCTACAACCCAACAAAACAAAAAGTAATAACTACAATTGGCTTGTTCTATCAAATAATACTAATAATTTGTGTACTTTAGTATGCAAGATATATTGGATTCTTTAATTAGTGTATTGATCTTGTAATGATCACCATTTTTATGATTAATGTTGTGTTGATCATTTGATCATACCTCAAACGTCTTGAAACCCTTGGCATGAAAGAGATTCAAATTTGAAATCAAGTGACCCAACCAACAAGGAAAAAGAGATTTACTTCACAAATGTTTGGAGAGAAAACCAAGGGAGTAAGAATTCAACTATCTTAAATAAATTCCTATGGCTAACTTTTTTCAAAGAGTTTGAATTAATCTTTTACATAGAAAAATCAATCCAAATCAAATTCAATAGGAAGGAATTCCTAGAAAACATAAAAATATAGAAAATTGATGACCCAAGTGATGTTTAAAAACTTTATGTAAGAGTTTAATATCGACATAAATAATTTCCAATGAATTTTGGATTTTTCCAATGTTATGTGGTTCTTTCTTTTACCATGGCTTCTCAAAGTGATCAATAGAATTTTAGTGGTTCATGGCTTATATACTTTTCTCGTGGTGTATAGTTCCTCACGGATTCCACTCTATCGATATTTTAGTATGTAAAAAGTAATGAAGAACCTTGTCAACATCATCTCGAGACTCTAAAATTGGGTCTCATCCTTCGAGAGAACCTAGATTAAGAACCCTGTCAAAACCTTCTTTATCTCAAGAATTCTTGTAATTTACTAGTCTATATTGTTTGTGAATATCAATTTTCTCATTTTTTTCCCCTAATATATAAATTCATTCCCTTACTTTGTGGGAACACCATGGCATCACCTACCAAGATCTAGGTTTTGGCATAAGGAAATATTCCATCACTCGATTCGTCCGAGATGGATTTACAGAAACAGCATGTGTTCCACAAAATGTTTTTGTACAATAATTTACAATGTCATACATGCGGCTTCAAGTCCTCATTATGGTGCGGATGTAAGGAAGTGCTTAGCATATTTTGTAGTAACCATTCCTTCAAACATTTTCCACGCAGACATGTGTTCTTGTATGGATTCATGACATAGTTACAATTTTATATTCTCCTAAATAAGCGATGTGAGCTCGGTTACAATTTAAGTAGCCTTGATCCTTGCATAGTTTTGCTTTGCTATTGAAAGCTACCGATGTAGCCATTTAATGTTTCTATCCATATTGTTGTTTTATTCCTCCATATAAAATATTTTTTTATATGCTTTCTATTTTCTTTGTGCTACTAAATCCTCCAATTTATCTCATCCAGCGTCATCTAAATCTTTTGAAATGTAATAAATTGCTGATTATTTATTTACTTGAGGGCCGACTTAAAGGTCGGGAGCACCCTAGGCAATAGTTTGAGTGGGTGCCCTCCTAAAAAAATTATTTAATATTTTTTCCATAAAGTAAATAAATAAAATATGTCTATATTTTTGTATTTTTAAATTTACATCATGGTCATAATAAAATAATAATAAAAATATATTATTAAATTATCACGGAAGGATGAAAAATATATTGTGGATGGAAAAATTTAATCGTAGGAGATGCTCATAATGCAAAAATACAATATTTTATACAAGGCTTCTTACAAGTCTAATTTAGCCTTATCAAGTAGGTGACATGAACTCTATCCTGAAATAAAGCACCATTTTTTTCCAAAGAAACAAAAATGTTTATGTAGCTCCCATGGTTTTGTGAAGAGTCGTATTTGGACTAGGCCTACAGATTCCTCCATAAAAAAAATAATAGAAAATTTCCCCACAAAATTAAGAATAGAAAATTAAATACTTGTTTCCTTTAATTATACTCACCTCTACTAGATACACCAGCAACATTATAAAAATACATTAACCTTTTTCTAAAACAAATTACACACCTACATAATCTGGAGCTATATCATAGAATGGGTAACAATACCAAAAAAATCACATGTGCTTATAATATATGTGATATTTTCTTTTACTAAAAAAATATTACAAAACTTTTTATACGTATGCGTGAAATTTATGTTACTATACAATAATATTTATAAATGGGTTGATCAATATTAAGTCTTCACATAAATTATTTTAAAGTTAAGTTATAAAATTAATGGACAAAAAGAAATTTTTAGATCCAGACGCCCGATGGTTAGTGCCCTAGGCAACTACCTAGTTTGCCTAAGGCTTAATCCTCCTGAGCGAACTTGGATCTAAGTTGGACTTTATGGATCTAATGCATTTATACAATCAATTTACTTTTAAATCCATCTATTAAATCTCGATAGAATTTTAATCCCAAATAGTATCCCTATAAGATATTCAAATCCTCTCCAAATGAATTATTACCTTGGTAGTCCAAACGAATCCTTCGTAAGGGAAAACTAATTCCCCTTTTTATTTTGAAGCTCCAAAGGTTGTTATAAACAAGAGCCGCAAGGTGGCAGGTTCTCGCCATGTATGCTTTGCAAGTAGTTTGAAATAAATTTGATTAATTGGTTAGATGATTTATTGCGAAGATTTTAAGTATTGCAAAACAAATATTGAGGCTTCTCTAATGATATTTCTAAAAATTGCAATCATAATCATATATCTTGGATATGGTATACTAATCACTTGAACATCGAAATAGGTGGCATAACAATTTAGCATATATATGCAATAAGTAAAATGAATGTTTTTGAGGGAAACAATTGTTAGCCATGACAATAGATAAATAGTAATTTTTGGAGGATAGATACTTGTTCCAAAAAGTTTTTTAAATGAAAAAAGACCATGCATATGTCTATTAATTTAGTTTCCAGTTAACTTAATTTTCCCACAAATTTGTTACGGTAAATTTGAAATCCTAACGACATGAGTAGTTGATATTATATGCAACCAAATGCCTCCAATAAACAAATTATATAGCTCCTCCTTTGTTGATAAAATTCAAAATAATTTAAATTTAATTTTTATATGAAAACTGGAAATTGTTAAAATATTTGTATTCAATTTTTTTGCATCTACATCGTTTATCTAGCCTAACTCATCACCGTAAATATGAAGATTTGCTATATTATTTACCCACATATATAAACTTTAACAAAAAAATATATGATAGTGCTTTAGCCATGCTTTAATACATTAGCCATCTACTCACATTTTCCATTCATTAATATTTTAGCAATGCAGATTTCATGTCATTATTGAAGAAAACAGAAAAATGGTCAGAAGACTATGAGGCATGTAAGCCTATGATGTGTGAAGTTAGTAGATGTTGTGGAGAAGGCATCCAGTTTATCATATCTGAGTGTAGATTTAATGCACAACCATAAATTTGTGGAAGAGAGACAAAATTTCAAGTCAATGTGCACGGAGACGTCACAGGCGGTTGATTATACCTCATTAAACTGATTTCACTGAAATCAAATAAAAAACACCCCCTTTTTTTAATACGGACTGGGCAATTAAATTAGGAACAAAGGCCGAACGTTTTTGTAAATGGGCGATGTGACTATTCGAAGCCTGCAAGCTGAGGCAAGATGACACGTGGCTGAGGGAGTAAGAACACCCAAATTCAATGAATTCGACCAAGTATGGGGCTGTGCAGACTGGTAAAAAGAACAAAAGGCCCGAAAAACTAAGGAAATAGGCATACACAGCTCTAAAACCTGCACTCCATTTTCTCTTATAAACAAGAATGCTATTTTTTATTGAATTTCCACTAAAGGGTGGTCTGACCCTGGCAGTACCTTAAATAGAGATGGGACAAGTACTAACAAACACTTTACACAGATGACTGCAAACAAACCATTCATTATATTAGAAATGAATCACCAAACAAATCATTCATATTTCATTACAATATATCGAGAACGAAGGTAGGGAATAAACATGGTAAAATAAATTAGGGCAACATATTAAGAGCCTGCGCATATCCTACAAACTGATGAGGTAAAATAAAGTAGGAGTCCACATAATAAAAACTTAGAGATTCTATACTGATTCCATGCTTTTATTTGAAAGACGGTAGTACAAACTCAGATTTACATATTCAAGTATCTACTCAATAAAATTCTTGCAAATACTAAAAAGAAAACTGCGTACAAACAAAAGAGTATAAACTCATAGTTTATTGAAACATGCAAACTAAACAAAACAATTAACCAGATCTGCCTAAATTAAACCAGTCACAACGATGTCATGCAAAAATGAAGTTATTGAACCAACTAAAACTGAAACTAGCCTTAGCATATTCAATATGAAGTTAATAATACGATAATCGGTGAGCATTTAGATTCAAAACTTTTGTTCGTGAAACCTAAATTAAATTTTACACCTCTAAATCAAATGACAGTTAAGCCATCTAAAATAGACTTGATCTGTACATCTACCTAAATAAAATTACTAAACCAACTACATCTGAAACTTGAATATGCTAAAATAAAATTACATACAAAAAATTCCAAACGTTCCAGAGGCAGATCATATCCCCTAACAGTAAACTACAAGACTTTTCAAAATATTTGAACAGCTACAAAATTGAACACAGGAATTCTATCCCATTAGCATTTATTACAAAACTCCCGAAAATATCTTAAAAGAAGGACAGCCTAAGCATGTGCAAGACAAACAAACAAGTAAGAATGGTCCAAACAACCTAATCCAGTGCTACAAAATCAAATGATACATTATCAATATTCACTAATAATCTACCAATAGAAGATAAAGAAAATTCTAACAATAACAGTTGAAAAATATTTACCTTCCTAGCCTAAATATCTAACTGTATGTAGCCTGTAAATTTCCCCTTAAATGTTTAAACCATAGCCTGAAATCTTCCCCTAAACACTTAAATACAAATTTGTGTGGTGTAAAGCCTTCCAGTCAGACGCGCGGCAGGAAGAATTGCAAATTTTCACAATGATCCTTAACTAATCCATACACCATCCAATCATCTAAATATACCTGTAAGAAGTTATGAATAAATTCCTTGAATTCTTGAACAACTATGCGCGAAAATACAACAGGTGCATTTTTCAAACCAAAAGGCATTACAGTATAGGCGAAGCTACCCCATTCAGTAGTAAATGTAGTCTTTTACTAATCCTCCTGGGAAATCTGAACCTGATGATACCGATAGAACCCATCTCAGTAAACGAAAAATATTTTACGCCTGCAACGCCTTCTAGTATTTCCTCGATGAATGGCATGGAAAAGGGATTAGTCACACATGCAACATTCAAATCCATGTAGTCCATGCAAATCCTAATTCATCCATCCTTCTTGATACTGATCACCATTGGACTAACCCATTCTGACTCATCAAGGGGCTTGATAATTCTAGACTTCAACATTTTGTCAATTTCTTCTTTGACCTTTTCACGCAAATTGGGGTTCATCTTATAGGGTCTCTTTCTAACTGGCCGCACACCTTCTTTAAGTTTTATCTTCATCTCCCCTAATGATTCATGCACACCTTTAACTTCATGGTACCCCTAGGGAATAAGTCCCGTAATCCCTTAATAAATCTATGTTTTTTTCCACTTCAGAGTCTGACCAATAGTCCCCAATTACGGCTTCCTTAGGCTCAGCCTTTGATCCAATATTCACCTTCTTTGTCTTCATAGGTTCATGATAGGTACGTGTGGTCGTATCTGCACTGTCTAATACCTCACGCCTACTTATTGAATGGTTTACATCCAGATTTTCTACTTCCTCATCATCCACTAAGTAGACCATTTTTCCTTTTTCCTTCTCAAGGAAAGCATGTTGAAGTAGTGTTACATCAACCTCTGTTTCTTCAATAAGATGCGCTCCTGAGTCTCCTTCATCCAATAACTCATGAAGGAATTCTTCAGCCTTGGCACTATCTCCCATAGTTAAGCACTTTATGAATTTCAATGCTTCTTCCACCGGAGGCTTTGTCGAGAAGAAGTCAAATGTCTGGGTCATTCCTGCAAGTAAATCCTACCAATTTCTAGTCTCTCTATGGATTTCTGCATATACATACCAAACACGCATGCATCTTGTAAAGTGGAATAAAACTTGTGCACCCATAACAAAGGTGGTAAAGCTTCCCACCCTTCTATCTAGAGTATCTCACACTTCTGAATGTGGTGCTAAACCAAGTTGATTACCATGATAAGTACAGATTTGAGTAGGTGCATTACTCCGAAGAACCTAGTAGTAAGGGAAATTCTAATTTCATTCCATCCTACAAGATTATCCTTGTGGACCATTCACCAACGCATCGCTGTCCCACGTAGTGTATATGCTAGCCTATTTCTTCTTTCCAACAGTCTATCCACTATTCTTCCATGACGTGCGGGAATACCATAGGATCTCCTTCTCCATTGTAACAAGGCAATCGAGTTGTTACCTATTCTATTGACATAACACGGTTTGCACGCCTCTAGGAAATATGCTCTTTACTTCACGCCCTACCAACTCATAAGTGCTAGGAGCCCAATTATCACAAGAAACACTTGTAGTATCACTAATATACTATGTATCCTCCCACTAAATTATTCCTTCTTTAGTTGGCTCAAGAATCTCTCGGGTCTTAGATGACGCATACATAAATCCTATTTCGGACCGTCTTCACTTAAGGGCTCAACATAGGGTGCAAATTTTCCATCTGTTAGAGGGATGATAAATCTTTCATCCTTGTTTTTGAAACTGATATAGCCCTTGTTGAACCAAAGATCAACATTATTTTCATAGCACAAGGACACCCTAATATAGCTAGGAAGCTATCCGACTCGCCATCGCTAAAACCTAAAAGTCTCTAAAGTGAACTTGGCTCCTTGTATAGTAATGGATGCATCTTTCAAAACTTTGATGGGAGTGGCTTTAGTATGATTAGCCATGAACAATACATTAGAAGATGGCTGCAATGGGGTCTCCCATTTGTACACATGCCTCTAAGGTAAGAACATTGACTTGGCGCATTGTATCAATCACTATATTACTTAATAGCCACCCATCCACAACAACATTCAAATTGATTTTCTTGTCATAATCTAGACTATGAGGGGGAAGATTCACATGTAGGATCTTCCATCCAATTTCAATACTTGTGTACGAAGTTTTTCCATTTAACCAGTCCCCTAACAACGGAATGATTTTTTCCTAGCATAATAGTTTACACACTTCACGTAAGTCATCTATATTCGTTTGGACCATATTTGATACTTTCTTTTGCTCCATCTTCCATGATTATTCTTTTAAGTATTATATCTCACTTTGAAGATTCCTAATAAATTCCATTGTTTCGTGATAAACCTCCTTTTGATGGGAAAGATCTGGGTATCGTGCATGCAGAACCTCCTCCTTAGAAATGGTAGGATTCTACCGCAATGCTTCTTGGGCGCATCACGCCTCGGCATGGGTTGCGATCTTCACTTGCAATGCCTTGGACTCGCTTCCAACTAAGGCATCCATTGATTTTCTACACACAAGCGTTGTATCCTAACCATTCATGTGCCTTTGTTTTCTTTTTTTTTTATGCCGCTTACTAAGATGATCATACAAGTCCGACACTCCTCATAGCTATGGTTCTTTCCACGAAAAGAACATGTAATATTTTGAGGTCATTCATGCCTCGTAGTGGTCGGAGATTCGCATGTATAACATGTTCCATGAGGGAGCTCACTTCTTCCACTACCATGGCCTCATCCTCCAAATCCACCATGGTATCCTCGACCTCTGCCACGTCCGCCTTCAAAACACCCTTCATTCCAAACATAACGTGCTTGATTGTGATCCTGGTCTTGATGCTCATTCTTTCCCTTAAAGTTATCTGAAACTTCTATCCGTCGTACACCAATATCTATGGCATTATGGATCTGACCAATCAGCCAACAATCTTCTATGTCATAAGTCATGGACCTGCAGATCTTATAGGAGCTTGAAACGTTCTTCCTTATCACGCATTGTAATAATGGGAAATGGATAGCATCATGGTTTAAATGACATATCTCACAATCCAACAACAATGAGTGTATCGATTTGTGAGGACAACTATCCTTTGTGTGACTATCTACTTCACAATCTTTACACCAAATCCCCAGGTGCGCGTCTCATGTTCCGAACTTCTTGATAGTTTCTCCAACTATTTTTCCATAAATACGATCTCGCTTCTAAAAATGGGCTCACCCCAATATCTATACTTCCAACTCGCCTCGGTGCGTAATGCTACTTCAAGTGCTTGGCGTGGATCAATGTATGTCTTATGTAATAATGCCCTTCTAAAAGGGGTAAGTAGGCCCCCAACAAACCACTTGTGCATGTTTTCTTACATGTATAACATAAGAAAGCTTATATAACAACATTTTAAAATGGGCATCATACTCTAACACTCTCAAAGTAGTTCCTTGATTAATATCCTTGAGTGCACTTATACTCCTTTGCTCAAACTCGTGGATGTGAAACTCTTTAAGGAATGCATCTTTTAAAGCTATATAATCTACACAAGTTTGATTAGGTCAAAATTTTGTACCAGTGTGTGCACTCCCTTGTAATGTAGTAGAAAATTGGCTTGCCCTACACTCAGAAGCCATGATTCCTTTTTCACGCCACAATATTTCACACATATGGACATGTTCAAAAGCATATTCTATGCCCCTATAGTCCTGTAAGACGAAGAGATATCTCCATGTAAATATTTAGGGGTGAGTGCGGACCTTGCCCACCCGATCCAAAACCTCATGTGTTTCCCTTATCTCGAGAATAACCGAGATCCGCCTTAACTAGAGCTACCAACGCCTTATGATCCCAAACCTATAGCTAGTGTCAAACCGTAAGATGTGCTTCCTTGTGTCCCAATAGTAGAACTGAACTGCACTGATAGTCCTACGTGAAGCGTTACCACTTCTAGAAGTTAGTCCAAAATTAGCGCTTTGTATTTTATACGATGATACACCCAAAAAGGTAATCCCATATAACAACGAATCCTTTTGTGCTCAATTGTTGTGCCTCTTATAAGACTTGCTCCTACTATCCTCTTTGCTTGAATTAGCTTGCTAAGCTGTTTGTTGTACTAGATGTTGGAAAACCAAGCGCAAGGGAAAGGTTTCTAGGTGGATTCAGATGCGCGCCCATGGCCTAGGTCATCTCTGTTGGCATAATTCTATGTGAGGCCGAGGAGGGTTCCCTATCATGTTCTCCCATATGGGGGAGTTCCTGAGGCTCGAGTTCCACGTTTTTTGCATGAAATTCAACTCCTTCCCGAACTATCTTTCTCTACAACACCATTTTCTCTCGCAACCTCTTGCTACTTATGTACCTCCCTCTCATGTGCCTCATGTTATGTTTGTGGAGCCTATTTTCATGTTAGAGTTTGGTACACCTTCCATGTGTTACACTCCGATATTTTTATGGTCCCGCCTTTGGTGAGCGGGTTAAAAGGTTCGGGGGCAAAGCCCCCGAAGTAAATTTTCATGGGTGGTTTATTAACCCATGGGTAATGGGTAACCGTTATGGGCTGTTTTTTTGGATCCATGGTTTTTGATACCCATTGTTTTGTAAAACCGCCTCTTCAGCTACCTATTGATGTACTTAGAAATAGATGGACATACAATAGGATTTATATGAGTGTGTTTTGTGAAGGTGAATAGTGTGTGTGAATTCAAGTGTGAATTCGAGAGGGCTTGTTGAGCACAACTCCAAACAAGATCCGATTATTGAATCGTGAAGAATGTTGGCTTGTAATAAAATTTGAGCAAGTTTTCTTGGTGGATGTAGCCCACATTGGGTGAACCAAGTTAAATATTATCTGTGTTGTGCATTTTTCATTTCTATAATTCTATTCATACTTCTTATTATCATGCGATTCTAAGGAATTCTTTCGCATTAGATTCTATTAATACCTAACACCTCATTATACTTAAGCCACCTTTCCTCTCTCTACCTTTCGCCGCTAGGTATGCCATCTTTCACCAAACTCGCTCCGCCCGTGCGGGGTGGGGTTTAGTTAGCCATCGTTTACTCTCCAAATTAAAAGTTACAATCAAAGTTATTGATTACCAGTGGAATGCCTTGCAGGTAAGTTCCCCTTGGATATCGTAAAAACTAGAATTCAGCTGCCTCTGGACATGAATAAGTGGAAATTGAGTACTCCAAGATATAACTGTTCAAAACACCATGGAACCACGTATCCACAACTCGAGTCCAAATTAGATCAGCATCATAAAGGGCATGAAATTCTTCCTGTGTACAAAAAGTGTGTGATACCTCCAATTCCACTTAGATGCATATGCAATCAGCCACTCGTATAATTCTACTAGAAAGATAGCGAAGAAGCTCTCATATAAACTGTCATACAGGTTCTGTTCCACCCACATGCATGCGTTAAACTCAGATCTAGTGCTGAATCATTGTGCATATTCTTCTTCCAGATCGTGTATCCACTCCTCAACACTTGCTAAGGTCAACCGGTATGTCTTCATCTTGAACCATCCTGAAAACAATTGAAAAAGAGGTCTTGACAATGGAACCAATGATGTAGCCTAGAATTAAGCAATACAAGCCTAAGCGCGTGGGCACATAACTCACGGCCTAGATTGAGCACTCACCCAAAGCACACAAAGGTACCGTGCCCTCTTTAGGTTTGATGTTATAGGATGATAGCATGATAAAGACTTTAATCATTCAGATCTATAGCTAATATATCTTTCAAACAATGCATATTCAGACCTAGATCTAGAAAATAATAGCCTTTAAAGGATAAACATAATGGAATCAAGCATGCAATACTAAATTATAACCGTGATAACACCTTGTTTTAATCCATAATATCTATAATATTAATTGTGGTAAATACACAAAAGCTTCATTACAATAAATGTAGTATATGCTCATGCGTGTAATGAGATCTAAAGAACACAATCTCACCGTACCTTAGTTCTCACACGTATATCTTTGCTCTTCTCTCTCTATATATATCAACTACACAGATTCACTACATATTTATAAGGGTGGGGACTTTCCTTCACCACTTATCTAATCCCAAAATAGGTCACATGCTATTATTAGCCACGCACCATTACAAAAATAGGCTTACATGTAAGAATGCTAACAATAGATCTCTCTTTGTCAACTATCAGTTTACAATTCTATCTTTAGCCTGCATCCATGTAAAGTGATTTGTAGATGATCATCCAAAAATAGCCAATGTGTGACACGCAAGTCTCCAATCGGTTTGAGTTCTCCACACGCTATCTCCAAAAATAGATCCTCATCATGAAAATGGAAAAGTCTCGAATCTTTCTTTGCTCGCGCGTGATCCTCTCCGATGCTTCCACGCCTTTGAATGTGCTCTGTTCTCCCACGTGAATGTTGCACGTATTTTCTTCACTAAGTGCTAAAGTCTAACTAATTAACATGTATGCAAAATGTGGAAGCATGCGCTTGGCATGTGAACTGTTTGACTAAATGCCTGAAATGTGGCCTCATGGACTGCAATGATAGCAAGATATGTACAAAATGGGTTTTTTGAAAATGCCTTGGAACCTTTCAAGAAAATGCAAAGCCAGGCTTCATAGCCTTTTGCACAACATCCTCCACCCTGTGCCAAAATGGAGGATTTAGAATAGGGAATGGACATCCATCAATCATAATGATTTCTTCCGCATTTATTCGATGCTGCTAGAAACGTCCACAAAAATACTTGTCACCAAAAAATGGGGGTTACTACGGCGGTGGCTTTCCGGTGTAAAAATAGAATGCTATTAAAATTTAATAGAACATTAAAAATTTCCGGCATATAACTTTAATGTTTTCGTTGAGTGGTTGATCGGAAGGACGAGAGTATCTATGGCCAACTTGTCTACTTCCAAGCATGGTCTCCCTTACCTTTTCTTTCACAATTTTCATAATTTGGGTTCTTAATTTGCAATATAATAGAAACGTTAAACCACCTGGATAATATTACAAATGGATTTGTAACCAAATTTAAATAGTATAAGGAAATAAAACTTTACCTTGTGATTAACGAAACTAAATTTTCAATTTAAACATTAACTGTGGTCGGACAATAAGCTCTTACGATGATACTAGAGTATCCAAATTAAGTGCTCATATCTATTATCAGTATCAACATGTTAGATGATGTTGTCAAATAAAAAAACCATTTTTCCTTCATCGATTTACATCATCTAACTTGTTTGATACCAACAGATAAACCTTAGTTTAAAACCAATGCATATCTAACCTTCTCACATGATATTTCTTAGCTCATAAGAAATTGAACCCGTATAATGAGCTAAAACTTTGCACTCTATGACACCTTCTAGTTTAAGTAAATAAGAGCCCTAATTTTTTTAGTTGTGCCGCCATAGCCGTATGTTAGAGACATTATCGTGAACCCAACGGTTAGGAATGACATGGTCAAACTTTATCTGGAGTAAGTAGAACTAACACTTCCTTAGTATCCTAGTGGACTACCTTGTCTTACAAAGTTAGATTTAGAATTAAATTTCTTCATCGAATGAATTTGCTTGTGGGATCTAGATGACACAATGGAGCTAGTGAAATAGTTGTACTATTACTTAAACTCTTGTTAATGACCTCTTTAGATCCTCTCAACTAAATGTGTTATCTTAGCTAGTGAAAGTATAGTGCCTGGGTCCTTTGCAGTGGCTTTATAGGGTAAATATGTTTTTATACCTCAATATGATCTTTAATAGGCGTAGATCCTTGAGTGTAAATCAAAATTAAACTAAACCATAATTGTTTTGGAGGTTAACTGGTGGGTATAAAATTGTAAGTAACTCTTTGCAAACGAAATTGATTTGAAAGATGTTGACTTAAGAGAAACTAGGAAACTGAAAACTTGTTTCGTAATTCCTTGTTATGTCGCTTATGACATTAAGAATAAAAGAAATTTCTCATGTAGAATAAAAAAATGCAGAAACATGGGATCTCACTTTGAAAACAAATCACTTGTGGTTCGTGTATGGTTCTAATGCTTCCATCATGTACTTATTTAAGATATTAGACAAGTACTTTTGTAACTCTTTTGTTATAAAGTGATGCCAATAATGAGACCATAGTGCAATGTTAGAGTAAAGCATATAAGAGTAAAATGAGATTTGAGGTTAGGAATAATGTCACTCTTGGAGTCCTTGTAACTCAATTAGACATTTACTTGTGTTAAAAAGAATATGAATTTCCTTGGTGTGATCAAACTTCGAGAAAACAAAAGATATATATAAATCTAAATAAAATTTCTTCATGTGGAAATGTTTAATGGATTCAACAAGTTCTTGAACTATATTAACTATGGTAGGGAAATAAAGATACCGTGATCGAAGAATGTTTATGGGAAAAAGGTATCTTGAATCTAAATCTCCCTTAAATCCTAAGATTTCTTTCTTGTCATCACGTCCGAGTCACTTTTGTAGTGAGGCAAGTTTGAATGATCATAAATGTTGTTAAGGGTATTCCTTGCTATTGAAATGATTGAACTAGGGTAACTCCCATTATGTAGGATAGGGGTGAATAGGTATGCAAGGGTGGATGGGATAGTGAGATTTCATCATAAGTGAGGACATTACAAGATCCAAAAATGAAGGCCTCAAGTGTTTACATATTATCCATCATCATCTTGATAAGATCCGTGGTAGGATTAGATTGAGAAGTGCTCTCATGCGGTATAAGGAGGTGGATGAGATGAATATGTCATAGACGACATGCTAGTGTATGGTGGTGCTGAGTATGTAAAATGAGAAGTGGGTATGTAGGTAGGAATAGATGATGATGACATGCACTTTGAATATGAGGTGGACGTCATAGGTGTGACTAAGGCAAAGGTGTAGGTGGGAGGAGCTTGTGGGAAAATCCTCGTAGTAATAGGTGGCGAGTAGGAGGAATAAAGACAACCAAATTTTGATAAGGCGTATAGGATGTCGATGCAAGTGGTGGTGCAAGTAATAAGTATTGATGATGCGGGGATACCTATACTAGAGCGGTGGATGAGGATATGGCAGATGTCGGGCACCGGTAGAAGTCCGGGAGTGGTGGATGTCAAGGTGCAATAGACGCCAAAGGTGTGACATATGCTGAAGTAGGTGGCATTGACATGGGACTAGGTAATGCTAAAGTAATGTAGGAGGTACGGAGGTAGGCATACAGATAAACGGATGACCCAAGAATGGGTGAGGTAATGTCAGAAGGCTCTAACATTATGATCGAAGAATTTAGTGAATTCTTCATCACATGAGGTATAGTTATAGGAATGTTGGGGTCCATTGGTGAAGAAATAGATGGTGGTGAAGGAGAATCAGTAACGGTATGCACGGGTGTGAAACGAAAGTGGTCAGCACACTGTTGGTGTGTCAAAACCATAATAAAGTTAGAAGATAGGTATTCTAGGATTTACAGTAACTAACAAAACTCAAACATATGTTGGTGAAGTCCGAAAGATATAAATAGGTTGTTGTTCTTGATAAAAATGAAAATACAGAGACCAATACTTGGTTAGTAAACTTCAGGTTAGGCAGTAAAGCCCATTGCCGTAGGAAGGCAACCGATGATGGTTACTGTGAAAATGAAGAAATTGGAAAATGGGAAGAAAAGTGAAATACGGGTATTCTGGGTTCTGTTAAGGGTGATAGAGACTTAGAAATCTGGTTAATTTGAAAGAATCAAACACAAAAAGACAAAGATGTAAGAATAGATTGGTGTTCGACAATAAATAAAAATCACAAAGAGACTCGATACCACTGTGTAACTAATGTCAAGTATGATGAAAGAACCGATGTTGAGTTCTTGATAAAAACTGGGAAGTGAAGAAATTAAGATTGTTTGAGTTAAATTTGATGAAAAGAAGCCCCAAAAGAGGTTGTGGATGACAAAAATGATTTAACACACTTAGGAAAAACCAAATTTAGCTAGTTGTGATGGTGAGTGTGAAAAATAGTAAAAAGTGGTGAATATGTCCTCATAACTCAAACTCGTAGAAGACAAGAAAGAAAGGCGACAATCGGACAAGCGAAAAATAAATAAACACGTTATCCTAGGATAGATTTTAGTGTTGTTTGGCTTATGCCTTAGAACTGACTATGAATGAAATATAATTTTTGGATAAGGAAGGTACCTTGAAAGAAATCTATGGATGGTTTTAGGTTTTGGTTTGGTGAAGGAGTCCTCGATATACCTTACGGTATGTGAGGTCCGAGATCTGATATGATAAACTGGCCAAAACACCGGGCGGGCCCATGTCAAAAGGTTTGTAAATCCTTAACGGATTCTTCCTAGAAGGGAGTGTTTAAGAAGTTTGTAGATTGTGTTAAGTGATTTGGAAAAGGGAGTGTGTGTACAAATGTGAACTACACTTTATTAATCAATCTCAAAATGGTCATGATATCCATCATATGATTGCTACTTAACTATGTGAGCTAATTATGTAGACATACAAGGATGAAATGTAAGTGTTTTAAACCCAAATAAAAATATGATATTCAATGTAAATAAGAGTAAATAGGAAGAGGGATGAATTTCACTGATGTAAGAACAAAAGAAAGAAGAAGGATTCATTTTAAATGCACCAAAAGAAGTGTTTCATTTAGAGGAATTAGAAAGAAGGAGTAAATTACAAGAGAAGAATATTTAGTGAATAACGATTTAGAAAAAAAACAAACAAGATGCACTATATGAATAGAAAGGAACCCACAAATGAGGGTCCCACTAGGCGTGCCAAAATTTTTCACCACAATGTTGTCTATAAAACAAATCAAGTAAGGTGAGGTGAGGAGGAATACCTGTGAAGTCAAAAAAGGTTTCACGTGTTATAGAAGACCATGCTGATTGTGAAGAGATCCTTTTGGATAGGAACAACTACATACAATACAAAACAATACCACCAAATAGAGTCAATAATATAGGTTAGTGGACTGCCTAGAGTAAGCCGATTTGGGGAAGCTCAAGTGTTTCCTCGAAAGGATTTCAATCCACTTTCAATATAAAATTTAATGCAAAGAAATGGCAAGGAGTGAAAGGTCATATTGTAGTAACATGATTTAGGTATCTCATATACTAATAATAAACTAGATTTAAGCTAAATATTGAATATGTATTTAAATCTAGAAAAAGGCTAGGGTGGTTAAGGTAGAAAGGTGTGGTAGAGGCTGTTAAAGAGGTATGGGTGAGATTAGGTAAGGTTTTGGGTGATTTTGAGTGAGTCACGAGCTTTCTGGTCTTGGGAAATTACAGACATAAGTGATCGGTATCATTTAGGCGACCGATGTTGGTACTGTAATAGCTGATCTTTGGTTGGGTGACTGATGCCAATAGGGGAAATTAGATAAAAAGGTTAAAATGGGCTGGTTGGGAGCTCTCTTGTGATTACACAAAGAGTTGAGAAGGCTTAGGCTAGGTGCTAGGATTTATGTGAAGACTTAGAGATGGTAAAATAGGTGGTTAGGGGGAAAAAGAGGTTCAAACATGAAAGTTGTTAGGTAGGTGGGTGTAGGAGGTATCTGGGAGGGAAGCAATCTAGAAAATAAATGATTTAATACTAGAAGCTAATGAAACTAACCACCATATTAAATTTCTTACCCGGAGATGGAGGTTGATCAAGATGGTTTTTGGTAGGCACTGGAGAAGAAACAGGTCCAGATCCACTCTAGTAGAAATGAAGGTTTAGTGCCGCCATGTGTTAATGATTTAAAGCTCTAGAGCAATAGGCTGATTACTGATGAAGAATGTGAGTGCTCAGGTATTATGTTGGTCATCAGAATCTTGTTTTGAACACCTAGATGCAAGAGCTAAGAATGCCAAAACTAAAAAAGCCAAGATGGAGGAAGAACCCGAGAGAAGGATTGAAATTCCTTATTTAAGGGAAATGATGGCGTTTAGGTGATCGGAATCGACCGAGGAATAACCAAAGATCGGTTAGGTAGAAAATGTCATATTTTCCAAAATAGCCTTTTCTCTCCATTTTTTTTGTGGTCAAGATTTGTTATGGACTAGGAGTGTGGGTTGTCACTAAATGAAGTGGGAAATAGGTGGGAGAAGTGTAGAATAAGTCATAGTTAGGTTTAGAAGAGGTCATAGTTAGTTAGGGAAGTAAATGACTTAGTCTAGGTTAATAAATAGGCTTGGAAAGGGTCCATGGTGAGGTGGAGGAGTGAGGGAATTATTAACTTAATATGGGTAATTAAATTAATAATAATGTGTGGAGGGGTCATGATTGGGGGATGTGTCAAATTAATTAATTGGAAGGGGCTTAGAGGGTTGTGACCCAATTTTAGGTGTCTACACAAAGTTGTATGTGATGGAAAATCATGCTCCACAAGGAGAGATGATGAGTTTTGAAGTCTTTCATCACTTTAGGTGTAACTTAAGTGTTAGGTAAATGTTAATAACTCATAACTTAAAAAAACCCCATCCATATGATCCAACACACCAATGGCACACTTAGGAATCCCTGATGCACCTTTTCACTTAGTACAAAAGTGCATGAGGTGAAAAACATTGTGCCACCTAGGGGGATTATCCATTTCTTCACTTAAGTGACAACTTTAAGTGTTAAGTAAGTGTTAACAACTCACAAATTTTAACCATCACCTCCCCATGATGAAGCATAACCATGGAAAAATTGGGAAGCCTTGTTGCACCTTTGCACCTGGTGTAAAATTTCATCAGGTGAAAAAAAGTGCACCACCATGGAAGCCTCCCTCTTTTGGCACTTAAGAACTTCAAACTAGCTTTCGAGGAGTTATTTTCCACTCACCATAATGAACAAGCCTGTTCCCTTCCTCATGTTGACTACCCCCATGAAACCTTTTCTCCATGATGTTACACCATTACACCTCATTTACCCTCAATAAATGTGGTAAGCTACATTGGAGGCTCCTAGACCCATTTAGTAAGTCTCAATCCACTTGTAACCCAGGTTAAGGAGAAGGTGTGCAAGTGAGTCAAGGGTGAGTTTTTCTTAACCATAGTTAAATTCCAAATATTTAAATAATCCTTGTGAATTTTGGAGAAAATTTTAAAATCTCTCCTTCCTCCATTTCTTCGCAACCTATTCATGCTCGATTTCACCACGAAACCCTACTTCAAAAACAACTAATTTTCTCATATCTCACCCATTTTCACTTTGTTTCTCCCGAAACTTTTCCAAGACTCCCATGGTGAATGCCTTTGATATGATCTAAGAAACATAACCATTGATCCTATGATTTTTTCACATTCCTTGCCTAAATATTTCAGCGAGAAGAATTTTCCTTTTAAGATTAAGAGAAAACTAGAAGATAAAAACAAATAAAATCAAGCAATAAATCACAATAAAATTCCTAATCCAACAATTCAATTTTAATCCCGATCGAAAACAAAAAGGCTTACTTATATTTTTAGTAATTTTTCCTATGATCCTTACTAAAAATAACAATTCTGATAATGAAGAAGTAACCATCTGAAACCCTCTGTGCAATTCTCAAGTTTGAGACTCCAAAACTGGAAATTGTGAAATTGGAAAAATTTAGAAAGTTAAGGTGAGGTGTGATTCACAAAAATATTAAGTGCTTAGATCACATTCAAGTTTTGCATACACCTTCATCTCATCATTCCATCACTATTTCGGGAAACCATGAAGATCAAGTACACTGGGTACGAGCCAATCTCCACTTTGTCTACTAAATATCCACTTGTGGGAGATAGTGATGTAGCCCACCGGATCTATAAGAAACGAGGAACCAGATGAAAAATTGTAATTTTGGAATAGGGATGAAGCCCGACAATTATTTTAGGAAAATCATGTACAAAAGGAATGTCTATAATATTTATAGATATTGGACTACCATTATAAACAAATGAGAAGTCAGACAGTGCAACCAAAAACCATACAAAAAAATACGAGACAAAATAAGATGTTAACTATGCAACAAATTATCCTATGTGTAGTTGAAATAGAATCACATCAATATAATAAAACAAATATAAATGGTTATACAAACATAACCATATAATAATATCAAACTACCATAGTAAATTATAAATTAACTACAAAAAAATGTTTACCTAACATTCAACACCTTAATTATGCCACAAGAGATGAGAAGAGAAACTCTCTCGAACAACTCGTACTTAACACGTGCAAGTGACTTTGTAAAGATATCCGCTCATTGTTCGGCTATTGGGAAAACCAAGCCGTATGTTGTGCTTCAAGACATGCTCGCATATGAAATATACATGTACATCAATGTGCTTTGTTCTCGAAATACTGGATCACGAACAAGTTTGAGAACAAATTCATTTTCTACATACATGGTGCTAGGTTTTCCATGTGGTATTCCAATTCCTTCCAAAGATGCAACGTAGCCATATCGCCGCAAATAGCTTCACTTGCAAAGACAATATTCAGCTTCAGAGAGAGAGAGAAACAAAGTTTTGTTCTTGCTTCCCATGATATTAGTCCAGATCCCAAAAAGAATACAAATCCGTAAGTGGATTTCTTGTCATCAATGCTACCGCATGATCCGAATCCAAATATCCATTCAAGAAGAGTTGACCATTCTTTTTGTATTCTAGACCAAGATCTACCATACCCTTGAGATATCTCAAGATTCGCCTTGTTGCCTTCTAATGAAAAACTCGGGTTCCCGCATAAACCGGAAAGATAGCTCACTGCAAAGCTGATATCTGGTCTAGTGTATGTTAGGTAAATGAGATTCCTAATCAATTGTTGATATAGAGTTGCATCTACCACAGAGATGGATCTGAATGAGATAACTACAATATCGTCTCCATAGGTGTAGCAATAGGTGTGAAATCCATCATCCTAACTTTCTCAAGCATTGTCTTGGTATAATTAAATTGAGAAATAAATATGTGATTATTTTTTCCATACTTCCAATCCAAGACAATAGTGCATGAGCCCGAGATCTGTCATGTCGAACGATCGATTACGATATTTCTTCGTTGCATCAATGATCTTCACTGAACTGCCAGTGATGACTAGATCGTCAACATAGACAAAAAAAATCACACTCTCACCCCTTTCTTTTTGAGGTAGAGATTGGGATCATAAGGATTTCTAACAAATCCATGATGAATGAGACACTCATCAATTTTGATGTACCAAGTCCGGGTGCCTTTTTAAGGCCATACAAATATTTCTTAAGTCTGCATACCTTTATTTCTTCTCTAGGTACAACATAACCCTTGGGTTGAGTCATAAAGACTTCCTCTTGTAGATATCCATCCAAAAAGACACTTTTCACATCCATCTGATGGAATTTCCAACCAAACTCTACAGTTAGAGAAAAGATTATCTTAATCTTTTTGATCTTATCTTAATCTTTTTGATCTTAGATGTGGTAGAAAATGTCTCCTCATAGTCTATGCCTTCCTTTTATGCATACACATTTTCTACCAAGTATATATTTTTACTTGTCTATGGTCCCATCTCGCTTTGTAATTTGTTTTGAATATCCATTTGAAACCAATGGGTTTCTTCCCTAGTGGAAGATCGAAAAGCTTCCAAGTGTTTTTTTCATCACTGATTGATATTCAACATCCATGGCATCTTTCCAAGCTTTTGACCGTAGGGCTTCCTGCACAAGAGAACGCTCACATGATTCACCAAATCTACTCATCAAAGAAAATTTTACTTCTTCTTGTGATTTATCGAGTCTCGTGGTCTAGTGGTGGATGTATCCAAAGTGGAACATCTAATTTTTCATCTCGTATCATGTTAGTATACCACTTGGGCATATATTGTATCGCTCCCGTGGGTCATGGTTCTATCTCGATCATCACCATCATCTCCATCATCACTTTCATCTTCTGCAGGAACATCAACTTCTATTTTTACAAGTGGAATATCTACATTATGTGAGTCTAGAGGAGGAGACTCACATTCCTTCTTCTCAAAGAACTCAACATCTCTCGCTAGTGTAGACTTTCATGGTCTTTGAATTCATCAATCAGACTGAAGAGTCTCTTCACTGTGGCCAATGAAGATGAGTTTTTGACTTCATTTCCAACTTATTTCTATTTTTCTTGGGTATGTGCATGCTTGCTTTGCACCCAAATAGTCTAAGGTGTGTAATGGATGGCTTCCTCTTTGACCACGCTTCCTCTTTGATAGAGAAAATTAGTGCAAGTGCAAGTGCAAACATGATACTAAGTAGTGGAGAAGTTTTAGGAATCCTAAGACCAAGGAATTGGCAATGGAGCAATCAAGAAAGTCTCTATGACAAGTTAGTGATGTTAATCCTAGGGGAGCATCTTCATGCAATATTAGCTCGTATAAAGTATGATGAATTCTTCATGTGTGAGAGAACTAGTCATCTTGTGTTGATACTATCTGGAAGACAAAGTGTTGAATGTGTTGATACTATCTTAGAACAAAAAGTGATGAAAGAGTTGCAAGTGTTAATGACATGTGAATTGAAAGTGTTGATACTATCTTGGAACAGTAAAATAGATTGAAGATGAAACAAATCAAGTGGATCAATTTTACCGCTAATGAGATTTAGAGAAGTTGGAACATTGTTATAGGTGGAGCTTGTGGACAAGGAGAGCTAGTCTCCAATTCAAGACAAAATGTATGAAGCATATCATGTAGTAGAGAAATTTTAATCGCTTAAAAGCACAACATCATCCAAGGGGACCTAGTTTGAAAATTATTTTTCCATTAATTTTCTGAGTGTGTTGCCATCAATGAAAAATGTAGAGTTTGTTGGACCCTCGGTCATTGTCATTGGTGTTGTCAAGTGACATTAATGGAAAATAGGTGTGAATGGAGTTGTTGAAGGTTGATTAGTAGTACCAACTCACAGTGTGGTTCCAAGTGGTGTGCATGGTTCAACAAGTATCAACAGGTATAGTGGTATGATGAGGCTTCCGAAGGTGGTCGACATGGTCAAAGATGATGACACATGATGAAAGTGATGGATATGTGTTTTAGTGATATACAATGGTCTCTGGAAAGTTTATTGAGCATTTAAAGTGGTTTTAGAATAGTTGGAGGATGATTCAGGTCATTTCATGCATGGACAATGAGATAGGGGTTCAATTGAGTTCATCAAGGTATTAAAATGCTCATAAAATTGATACGTTGGATTTAAACGGCTAAAACTCATCTTGAAAATGTTCTAAGTGCTTACAAAGTGTGTATGGAGATTTTTTTGGTACTTAGAATTTTTTGCAAAAATTGGGTATGTTGAGTTTTAGTGTATTGGGGTTCTTGGGGTGTGGAAGGAACTAGTTCTCCAGAACTAGATTTCCCCACATTAGTGTAGTTACCGCATTGTAAAGAATCCTTTATAATGTGGGTTTAGGGTGCTAATCGAACAAAGGGTAGATATGGAACGTGTTCTCTCGACACTAAAATTTTCCTCCGTAATTTCTATTTCATTAATGTATGTATTAGGAATAGGATGTTGTTAAGTATAATTAGTAGTAGCGTCCGATAGAAGATAACGGCATTGCCAGTACGATGTCGCCAATAATGTATAGTACGGTAATATTCAAAAGTACAATAGGAATGTTGTGGTAAAAAGTAAATATTTGTCGTAAGTGGTCCAGTAATGTTAAAATGTCAAAGTTGGGGTAAGTAGAGAAGTAGGGTCTACATGATTAGGAATTAGAAATATTATATTAGTAATAAGGACAAGGAGTGAGGTCATAAATATTTTGTGTATTTTATTTGTAAAAAAGTCTAAAAACGTGGAACCCACGTGAAATGATAAGGTTTATCTTATTTTAAAAGATAAGCTTACATGTATAGATAAGAGTTAAGGTATCGAATATGATTCATCAGAGTAGATTTCTTATCCTATCTTAGAGATAAGATGGATAAGCCTGGAAGTTCTATAAATAGAGAGGCCACCCCCCTCATTTAGCATAAAAGGAAGTAGTGAGAAATATTGTATGAGTAAGTGTGTAAAGGAAGCCATCATTTTGAAGGCGTGTTAAAGAAGCCATTAAGAGGTGTAATTGTGAAGTTTCTCCCATAGTTATTGTTAGAAGGCTAGTGAAGTCGTGAACACTTCAAGTACCTCATGGGTGAGATTGTAACAATTTCATGTTGATATTATAATTTACATTGATATTTCAGATTTATCATCATTCCTTCTTATCATAGTCTATGGTATTCTTGTGTTATGTTTGTTGTTGTGTTTCCAGATTTCATCCACCAAACTAAAAGTGTGCATTAGTAAATAATCATAAAGACGAGGAGTTCTGGTGAAGAATTATCATAGTCTTTGGATTGGTGATGACATTCCCAACTAGCCAATGTTCCCTAAAACTCATTTTAGTGTACAAGACAAAGGATTGGATGAAGGCTAGAGTATTGTGGGTTAGGTTGTCAATACAGCATAAGAGACCCCGAAAGCACAAGTTTCAAGTCGGACTTAGTTCCTGTAGTGTGAGTTGATCCAAAGTACAAAGGAGCTCGTGTGTTGTGGATGAGGAGTAGGATGTGGGCCCAAATGGCCAAGGTGGAATCCATGCCATGAGAACTTTAGTTCCCTGAAAGCCTTATTAACCCTAAAATCAAAGGATCAAGGAGAATTAAGAGTTGTTTGGATGGAAGTTGAGTTAGAAGAACACAAGGGATATGGAACAGTTCCACAAGAAGGTTAGTTCACCACGAACCTTGTTGATCCAAAACATGATGAAATAAGGGAAGTGTGCAATATTAAGGCATAAGAAGAACAAGACTAACATGGAACAAGTGCCATGAGAACCCTCGTACCCCACAAGTAATTATGACCCAAAATACAAAGGAAAAGAGGGATGAAGTGAAGTGCGGATAAATAGAGATGCGGATGAACTAATCCACGAAGGCACGAGTTCCTAGTGTTCCCTAATGATCTGATTTACCTGATTTAAAAGGAGATGAAGGTTATTAAAAGATTAAAAAAGAGATTTTATAAAGTTTAAGGTGCAATATTAATGTGGGCCATTAATATTGTTCCTCATGTGCCCCTTAAAATCGCATGGTGATATTTTTCAATCCAAATGTTAGATTTACAAGTTTTTGGACTTTTTGGAAACGTGAGAACATTCTCTACACCTGAAAGAAAAAAATACATGTTTTAAAGCACAAAGAAGTGGTAAAATTGGAAACTTGTGTTTTGTATTCAATACATGCCTAGATTTCAAAAATCACAAAAACAAAAGCTTGAGCTTGTCTATAAAAATAAATTTTCAAGATTTTAATTGTTGTTGATCAATAGAGGAAGAAGAGTTTGAGCTATAGGTGATATGAGGAGAGAGAGAGAAAATATTGATTGATCAAATGTAGATGTTCTAATTGGAATTACATACCAGAAACTCAGAATTAAATTAGATGAATGTATGGACTAATATAGAGGCAAGGAGAGCTGCATGTCAAGAAAATATTGATATGTAATGAAAATATATTGTTAAAAGAGAGAAGATTTATATGATCGAAAACACAAGATAGTTGCAAAAAAACTAGATCAAATGTATGCCTCAATAATATGAGAGAGGAAGGAGATCTGCGGTATCATTGAAGATCCAAGTGATGATGGTGAAAATTACATGTTAAAGAATTTACTGCAGTAATAGAGATGAGAAAGAGCTATGAAATGAACATCTAGTGCTAGAAGAGAAGATCAATGACAAAGCCATCAATCGGAAAACTAGTCAATGAATGCATGAGGGGAAAGATCTTAAAAGAGAAGCAAAGAGAGTGATGAGAAGATGAATTCCTAAAGAGTGAAGAGATAAGAGTAAAGTAATCGTAATTTGTTGTATGTGTAACATAGAATTTATATGGTTAAATTGCTTGCATTATTTGTCTAAGTTATTTCTTAGATCATAGGGGGTTATAACTTCCTTATAGGTAGTGGCCTACGTAAGATCAAGAGTGGTTGATTAAATTATAGGGGGTTGAATCCTCCTTGTAAGTGGTAGCTTACTAAAGGTTAGTGGGTGTTGATCAATTTGGGAGTTGTAGCTTCCAAACAAGTTGTAGCTTGTCAAAGACCGGGTGGTGTTGGTTAAATTATTGGAGTTGATCTCTATATTGAGTCAGAGCTCAATTGTGAAATCATTCAGTAACTCTAAAGGACAAGTTGTTCAAGTTAGTGCATTGGTTTTAGTGGGATTTTTTCCGAAAGGGTTTCATTACATTAATTTTGATCTTCTCACTCTATATCTCATGATTAACTAGGAATGCTTATGACAATCAATATTGTTTAGTAGTAACAAATTTAAGAAGTGGAAATTGTTTGAGAAAGTATTTATCAACACTTATTCACCCCCTTCTCAAAGGCTCTGAAATTCCTAACACAATGTAGTTCCATTTGTGTGTGTGTGTGTGTGTGTGTGTGTGTGTGTGTGTGTGTGTGTGTGAAGAGATTTTCCCTAGATGGTTTTTATGCACATTGCATTGTAATTGATAGTGAGCAATAGCTATATGTAGAATATATATATAAATGCGTGCATGAAAGAATGAAGTTCCCCTCCTATGAAGTGTATGCAGAATAATGTAGTCCCTTGCCATTGTGATGATGCTAGATGGATGCTTCAATGCTCTTGATATGCATTAGGATTGAACCTTAGGTGTTCGACAGATAATGCTTAGTTCTTAGTCCTTTATTATTTCCACATAACTTTATATTTATATGATTCCCTTTCGAAATTTTATAATTAAACCCGAAAAGGCCGAATACCAAAAAGATAAGATGCCCAAACAACTAGAAGAGACCCAAAATATGTGATCAAAGTAAAAAGAAGTCAGGGGTGCCCAGAGGGCATGGGGGCGCCTAACGCTGATATCCATGGTGATAAATGGAGAAGTGTGAAAACAAAGACTGGGCTAAAAGAAGGGAAAGATCAACGGAGGGAACATAAAGCAAGCAAAGATGCCCAAAGACATGGGTTAATTATTACTTTTCTTACTTAGGAATCATATGAATAGTAGTATGTGATTAGGACTAGATAGATACCCAAAGTTCATCATTTAGTATTCATAGGCCATTAGAGTTGAGTTGAGAAGGATAACTAGTCTAGGTTGGTTCTTTAGAAATATGCACCTGAGTCTAAATAAATCTCCATGAAAGAGTTATAAGCTCTATAAAGATAATCGAATGTCCATGTCATTAAGGACATTGAGGGAATAAAAGTAAACATTGATTTTCATTCGCTTTTTAAACTCTACAAACAACACCAAATTGTCTCGGTCCATTATTATGTATCAACCCTCCAATATGGTGATCATCAAAATAACACCAACATTCAACATTTAATCATGGAGAAGAGAATGGATATGTGACATGATATGTGTTAAAATATTTCTATGGTTATAATAAATAAACTCAAGTTCCGAGGACCATCCCTTTCCTCCAAATTTCTTCTAAGAAGAAGAAAGTCTATTGCTACACTATGTAGCTCGATGCCCTAAGATATTGTAGTATAAACATCTTAAAAGAAGTTCCTTATAGCTGATCATGAATTGAGTCCATAAATACCAAGGAGATACCACATTGTTCAAATGGAATAAAGGTCTAAGAAAATTCATTATTGTGCAAAATTTTATGTATCTAACCTTAAGAGAGCTAGAGTCAATCTTACCAAAGTATCCTACCTTATATACTAACAACTTGATATGGTCCTCTTTACATAGGATAGGTAGGATATTGTACATACTTTGCTAAAGAGACTTAATTACAACTTACACCTTTACTTATCAAAGAGGGTTACTATGGAAAAAGAAGAAACCAAGTCTCACATTCTAAAAATATGGTCCACCTAAGTATAAACAAAGTCATAGTATATAAGGATACAAAACATCATCTAGAAGAATCCACCTCTAAGAAATGAGAAAGAAAGAGATTTGAAAGAGATCCATATAAGCAACCCACTTGGAAAGTTCTCTCACAATTAAGAATTGTCCTATTTTTTTTTTTTTTTTTCAAAAAAATTCCTACAACTAACATCCGATTCCATCCGCACAATAAGTTCTTTCAGAATATTTATCATAGGGAAATCCTTTGAGAATGTCACTAAAACATCACCTAAAATGGGTACCACTAGAGTATCCTGGGGAAGAGGAATAAGCTCCATCATGATGAGTAACTTGTCCCGAATAAATGTTGTCCACACAAACCAAGGTAGGAGTAATAGTAGGGGATGATGATATAAAAGACTTGTAGAAATTATTGCATTCATGAAACCAATTCATCCCATTTATGTATTCCTTGTAGATTCTACATTTTTTTGGAGGTTAGGTGGGATAGAGTCCACTGTGGCAAGCCCGTCCACATACATGGACTATCGTTATTAGCATAAATGAACTAAAACATTGTTTTCTCCTATCCGAGGATGATCTAGAATGGAAAATATTCCTTATTTAGAGAAGAACCTCCTTCAAATGAGGACCACCCACATCCTAGAACTTTACAAAGAAAAAAATAGTATTTTCAAATAACTTCAACCAACTCTAGGACTATTAATACCACCACACAAAACCTATACAATTTATCACCTCTCACTACTCCCTTTCGTAGGCTTCGAGACAAATGAA
Organism: Taxus wallichiana var. yunnanensis; assembly: GCA_018340775.1. Lineage (NCBI taxonomy): Eukaryota > Viridiplantae > Streptophyta > Pinopsida > Cupressales > Taxaceae > Taxus > Taxus wallichiana. Next base: position 550,532,909 of record CM031241.1, read on the forward strand.
ACTACCGAACCACCCATAGAATGACTCAGTATCTTGATAAAAACACCCACTAGGGGATTTTGACACTAGGAACCCCTAGGATAACCCAATGCTCTTCATCCGAGAGGTACCGAGTAAGGGAAAGTTAAAGAGAAGATGGTCGATGAAGACCGTGAGAAAATGGAGGAATACCCAATGTTGTGACTAGATTCCATTGAGAAGGAATGGAAGAAAGTGTATGGATTCAAAAGAGTGGAACAAGGAGTGTGTACCTAGATAAATAAGATAACACATAAGGAAGAATACCGATAGAAGGATTCGAGACTCGTAATGGATTGTCCAAAAAAAGATGTCCCAAAATTTCGACCCTAGTGTGTGTAAATCGAGTGCATGAAGGAGGAGACCCAGTGGAAAAAAGAGGATGCATAGGAGATTTACACAAGTGAATGAAATCTAAGAAGATGAGTCAAGAGTGTGCAGATTTAGATGGTAATGGTATTGGGAATACCATTCTAGAGGAAGTAGAGAAAAGAGAAGAACTTGGCTCGAACGAAACATAAGCATAAAAGTCCATGAAATAGACTACGAGAGTGTTCCTGCGCAAAAGACCGCACCAAATAAGGAAGAGGCTTACAAAGGTCTCAAGGAAGTAGAGTGCGTAGGAGGGCATGCATGGTGATAAGAGTGCAAAAGTGAATTGTGAAGAAGAAAAGAAGTTTCCTAGAGTGAAATCAAGGAGAGATGGTATGAGGAATAGATTGTGGAAGTGCGCAAGGAGCAATGTGCAAAAGACGAAGGACACATGAACATCAAGGATGTGGTATCATGGAGGAATGCTACAAGGAGAAACAAAGGTTTCCCTAAAGGTAATAGGAGAAGAACAATGAAAATAGGAAGAAAAATATAAAGGTTTTACACAATGAGCCATGTGAAAAGGAAGAATAGAAGAAGATAGAGCATGGCCAAAAGGATTTTCCCAAGGAAGAGGGTGATGAGACGTGGCCCATAGCCATAAAGTAAGATTGCATGGTGAAGAAGCAACAACCTAGCCAAAACATAAGGCACCAAGGAGATTGCATAAAAATGAGCTAGCACCTGAGCGAAGAATATGACAAAGTATCCATGAAGAAAAGAAGAGGAGAAGTGTGCGAGCAATATAATAGTGTGCAAGAAAATAGATTGTGGCCCAACAGGGGTCAAGAGAAGGAGAAGTGAATTATAATCTAATGAGGAGATATTAGGCATGGATATGAAGACTATGTAGAAGAAATGAAAAGGGAAGACTATTCACCTATGCACAACCATGGTTCTTCCGCCCAACCTTCTATAGTTTGTTCCCTCTATTCCATTTGCTTCATTCAGCTCGTCGTTCCTTGCGAAGATGTCAACCACTAAGTATCTCGAATACTTGTGAGAGAGTGACCTGAACCAAAACCTCCAATTTGATTTTCGCTTTCCATCCCATTTTCTTTTGTAATAAATGCAATATTTAATAAAATAAAATTTGTTGAGTTGCATGTGATAGTAAGCATTTAATAAGGCTAAAATTTCGGCTGTGAGGCAACAATGTGTATACAATTTAGTTACCTTGTATGACCTATGCTTGAGCATTTTTAAAACCTAAACCTCCCACCTTGAAGCAAAGTCCACGTGGCAACAACAAACAGAAACCTAGTTGATCGAAGTTCCGTATGATTGTGGGATTTAATCTTTATTTTTGTCATGTTCATCATTATATACTATCGAGGAAATTTGAAAAACCAAAATCCTCACGGTGTCTGTCTCATATTCGAGGTCCGTGGCATTAAGTCACCTAATGATAAGGTTTGCTAGAAATTGAAACCGAGTTGGATACGTCTTTTTAAAATAATTCCAAATTTGCCCATAAATAATCGAATAATTTGATGCGTGTAAGTTGAAACATTATTCCAATCAATAACAGATTATAATTTGTACGAAGGTTCAATCTACTTTCCATTGAATATGGATTCCAATAGAAAGTATATAAGAACATTATTTATAAGACTGGTGACCGTGCATGCAATAATTTAGGTGCAAATAATTGCTTCAAAATGTCGAGGGTTCTCATAGAAATCTCAGATGCAGTCAAGCCTGGTTACATGCCTCTGTTAATGGTATGTGTAGCACTGATGATGGTGTCCATGGTTGTTATTTCCTGTGCTTCTGAGAAGAAGCGCAAAAATAAGAAGAGAAAAGATGGGGTAACTGATGTTCGGTTTCCAGAAGCAGCTGGTGATGGCGGCGGCGGCGGCGGCGGTGATGGCGGCGGCGGATGTGGAGGAGGTGGCGGCGGCGGTGGATGCGGAGGAGGCGGAGGAGGTGGCGGAGGGTGTTGATTGCTATTTTGATTCATGTTCTGCTATTTCTCTGAGATTATAAATTTTGTTTTTACTTCTTAAGAAATTTGTTTATGCTGCAGTGTATGGGGAGGACGAGTGTTCTTCTATAATCAATTATTTATGGGAAAAATACACTTATAATGTTAACCATTTGTGTTATAATGGAAGAAGAGACGGCCACTCTAAATCTTATATATATGTGAGAAAGAAAGACCGGCCACACATGAAAAAATGTAATTTATCTTTTATTTGTATATTTGATGTCAAAGTGCGAATATTTTGTCTTGATTTTTTCTCTTACCATAATAGAGTATTGTATGTAAATTAATGATAGCACCAATGATGCCTAAACATTTGGTCTTGATCTTTTTTTACCATAATGTTGTGTATTGTATGTGAATTAATAATAGCACATACGAGTATATGATTATTGTGAGAGTTCTTACCATTTGTTTTGTAATAGTAAGTCATTTCTAACCGTATTTGGTATTATATTCAACACCGATATTAGGTAGTTATTTAAATAGGGTGTAAAATAATTATATATTGATGAAATAAGATTATTTTCGATTATATTTGGATAAAAATATAATAAATTGTATTAGTATAGATGAGATAACCAAAAATGTAAAACTAGTTTTATACACGTAACATGATTGTATCGATAATATGTTAAAGTGGAATTAAAATGATATGAAAGTGTGCATGTGGGTTATGTAGGATGTCATGGAATTCTCCTAAAATTTTGGGGGACTAAAATTGTCGGTAGTATAAAAATTTTGTCATGGAAAAAGTTACACACTCTTTGGTCGAGTTTATTCTTTGTAATCCCAATCTCTAAAGTCTACCTTTTGCTCAATCTTTTTTTTTTTTTTGGGTACTTTAGGACCAATGTATCGTATAAGGTCATGGATGAGAAAGAAAGAGCGGCTAGACATGAAAAAATGTAATTTATCTTTTATTTGTAAATTTGATGTCAAAGTGCAAATATTTCGTCTTGATTTTTTCTCTTACCATACCGCTACATGTAACGTATTGTATGTAAATTAATGATAGCACCAATGATGCCTAAACATTTTGTCTTGATTTTTGCTTACCATAATGTTGTGTATTGTATGTGAATCAATATAATAACACATAAAAGTATATGATTATTATGAGAGTTCTTACCATGTTTCTTTTGGTAAGAGTAAGTCATTTCAATCGTATTTGGTATTATATTCAACATTGATATTAGGTAGTTAGTTAAGTAGGGTGTAAAATAATTATATATTGATGAAATAAAATTATTTTCGATTATATTTGGATAAAAATATAATAAATTATATTAGTATAGATGAGCTAACCAAAAATGTAAAAACTAGTGTTATGCACGATTGTACAAATATTATGTTAAAATAGAATTAAAATGATATAAAATATAATAAATTGTATGACTAGATGAGCTAACCAAAAATGTAAAAACTAGTGCTATACACGATTGTACAAATATTATGTTAAAATGGAATTAAAATGATATGAAAGTGTGCATGTGGGTTATGTAGGATGTCATGGATTTCTCCTAAAATTTTGGGGGTCTAAAATTGTCGGTAGTATAAAATTTTTAAGCATGGAAAAAGTTGCACACTCTTTGGTCAAGTTTATTCTTTGTAACCCCAATCTCTAAAGTCTAAATTTTGCTCAATCTTTTTTTTTGGGTACTTTAGGACCAATGTACTGTATAAAGTTATGGATGATATCACATTTGTAGTTTATTTAGGGATGCTTCTTTACAAAACCCTAGCTTTTGTCATTTGTTGAAAACATGTAGGTAGGGGTTAGACTTTAATGGTTGAGCTTACTAAACCGTGTATTGAGTTAAGAGATTCCTATGTAACACTAGCTCAAAGACACCTAGGATGATGTAGTTCTTCCTCCTAAAAGGTGTGTAAGAACATGTGATAATAAATGTATTACTAAATTCCACTCCCTACAACCCAACAAAACAAAAAGTAATAACTACAATTGGCTTGTTCTATCAAATAATACTAATAATTTGTGTACTTTAGTATGCAAGATATATTGGATTCTTTAATTAGTGTATTGATCTTGTAATGATCACCATTTTTATGATTAATGTTGTGTTGATCATTTGATCATACCTCAAACGTCTTGAAACCCCTTGGCATGAAAGAGACTCAAATTTGAAATCAAGTGACCCAACCAACAAGGAAAAAGAGATTTACTTCACAAATGTTTGGAGAGAAAACCAAGGAGTAAGAATTCAACTATCTTAAATAAATTCCTATGGCTAACTTTTTTCAAAGAGTTTGAATTAATCTTTTACATAGAAAAATCAATCCAAATCAAATTCAATAGGAAGGAATTCCTAGAAAACATAAAAATATAGAAAATTGATGACCCAAGTGATGTTTAAAAACTTTATGTAAGAGTTTAATATCGACATAAATAATTTCCAATGAATTTTGGATTTTCCAATGTTATGTGGTTCTTTCTTTTACCATGGCTTCTCAAAGTGATCAATAGAATTTTAGTGGTTCATGGCTTATATACTTTTTTCGTGGTGTATAGTTCCTCACGGATTCCACTCTATCGATATTTTAGTATGTAAAAAGTAATGAAGAACCTTGTCAACATCATCTAGACTCTAAAATTGGGTCTCATCCTTGAGAGAACCTAGATTAAGAACCCCTGTCAAAACCTTCTTTATCTCAAGAATTCTTGTAATTTACTAGTCTATATTGTTTGTGAATATCAATTTTCTCATTTTTTTCCCCTAATATATAAATTCATTCCCTTTTTATCGTGGGAACACCATGGCATCACCCTACCAAGATCTAGGTTTTTGGCATAAGGAAATATTCCATCACTCGATTCATCCGAGATGGATTTATAGGAAACAGTGTGTTCCACAAATGTTTTTGTACAATAATTTACAATGTCATACATGCGGCTTGAAGTCCTCATTATGGTGCGGATGTAAGGAAGTGCTTAGCATATTTTGTAGTAACCATTCCTTAAAACATTTTCCACGCAGACATGTGTTCTTGTATGGATTCATGACATAGTTACAATTTTATAATTCTCCTAAATAAGCGATGTGAGCTCGGTTACAATTTAAGTAGCCTTGATCCTTGCATAGTTTTGTTTTTTGCTATTGAAAGCTACCGATGTAGCCATTTAATGTTTCTATCCATATTGTTGTTTTATTCCTCCATATAAAATATTTTTTTATATGCTTTCTATTTTCTTTGTGCTACTAAATCCTCCAATTTATCTCATCCCACATCATCTAAATCTTTTGAAATGTAATAAATTGCTGATTATTTATTTACTTCGGGGGCCGAATTAAAGGTCGGGAGCACCCTAGGCAATAGTTTGAGTGGGCGCCCTCCTAAAAAAATTATTTAATATTTTTTCCATAAAGTAAATAAATAAAATATGTCTATATTTTTGTATTTTTAAATTTACATCATGGTCATAATAAAAATATATTATTAAATTATCACGGAAGGATGAAAAATATACTGTGGATGGAAAAATTTAATCATAGGAGATGCTCAGAATGCAAAAAATACAATATTTTATACAAGGCTTCTTACAAGTCTAATTTAGCCTTATCAAGTAGGTGACATGAACTCTATCCTGAAATAAAGCACCTTTTTTTTCCAAAGAAACAAAAATGTTTATGTAGCTCCCATGGTTTTGTGAAGAGTCGTATTTGGACTAGGCCTACAGATTCCTCCATAAAAAAATAATAGAAAATTTCCCCACAAAATTAAGAATAGAAAATTAAATACTTGTTTCCTTTAATTATACTCACCTCTACTAGATACACCAACAACATTATAAAAAATACATTAACCTTTTTCTAAAACAAATTACACACCTATATAATCTGGAGCTATATCAGAGAATGGGTAACAATACCAAAAAAATCATATGTGCTTATAAATATGTGATATTTTCTTTTACTTGAAAAAATATTACAAAACTTTTTTATATGTATGCGTGAAATTTATGTTACTATACAATAATATCTATAAATGGGTTGATCAATATTAAGTCTTCAGATAAATTATTTTAAAGTTAAGTTCTAAAATTAATGGACAAAAAGAAATTTTTAGATTCAGGCGCCCCCGATGGTTGGCGCCCTAGGCAACTGCCTAGTTTGCCTAAGGCTTAATCCCCTCCGAGCGAACTTGGATCTAAGTTGGACTTTATGGATCTAATGCATTTATACAATCAATTTACTTTTAAATCCATCTATTAAATCCTCGATAGAATTTTAATCCCAAATAGTATCCCTATAAGATATTCAAATCCTCTCCAAATGAATTATTACCTTGGTAGTCCAAACGAATCCTTCGTAAGGGAAAACTAATTCCCCTTTTTATTTTGAAGCTCCAAAGGTTGTTATAAACAAGAGCCGCAAGGCGGCCAGTTCCTGCCATGTATGCTGCAAGTAGTTTGATATAAATTTGATTAATTGGTTAGATGATTTATTGCGAAGATTTTAAGTACTGCAAAACAAATATTGTAGGCTTCTCTAATGATCTTTCTAAAAATTGCAATCATAATCATATATCTTGGATATGGTATACTAATCACTTGAACATCGAAATAGGTGGCATAACAATTTAGCATATATATGCAATAAGTAAAATGAATGTTTTTGAGGGAAACAATTGTTAGCCATGATAATAGATAAATAGTAATTTTTGGAGGATAGATACTTGTCCAAAAAGTTTTTAAAATGAAAAATACCATGCATATGTCTATTAATTTAGTTTCTAGTTAACTATATTTTCCGACAAATTTGTTATGGTAAATTTGAAATCCTAACGACATGAGTAGTTAATATTATATGCAACCAAATGCCTCCAATAAACAAATTATATAGCTCCTCCTTTGTTGATAAAATTCAAAATAATTTAAATTTAATTTTTATATGAAAATTGGAAATTGTTAAAATATTTGTGTTCAATTTTTTTGCATCTACATCGTTTATCTAGCCTAACTCATCACCGTAAATATGAAGATTTGCTATATTATTTACCCACATATATAAACTTTAACAAAAAAAAATATGATAGTGCTTTAGCCATGCTTTAATACATTAGCCATCTACTCACATTTTCCATTCATTAATATTTTAGCAATGTAGATTTCATGTCATTATTGAAGAAAACAGAAAAATGGTCAGAAGACTATGAGGCATGTAAGCCTATGCTGTGTGAAGTTAGTAGATGTTGTGGAGAAGGCATCAGTTTATCATATTTGAGTGTAGATTTAATGCACAACCATACATTTGTGGAAGAGAGACAAAATTTCAAGTCAATGTGCACTTGGAGACGTCACAGGCGGTTGATTATACCTCATTAAACTGATTTCACTGAAATCGAAATCAAAAAAAACACCCCTTTTTTTAATACGGACTGGGCAATTAAATTAGGAACAAAGGCCGAACGTTTTTGTAAATGGGCGATGTGACTATTCGAAGCCTGCAAGCTGAGGCAAGATGACACGTGGCTGAGGGAGTAAGAACACCCAAATTCAATGAATTCGACCAAGTATGGGGCTGTGCAGACTGGTAAAAAAGAACAAAAGGCCCGAAAAACTAAGGAAATAGGCATACGCAGCTCTAAAACCTGCACTCCATTTTCTCTTATAAACAAGAATGCTATTTTTATTGAATTTCCACTAAAGGGTGGTCTGACCCCTGGCAGTACCTTAAATAGAGATGGGACAAGTACTAACAAACACTTTACACAGATGACTGCAAACAAACCATTCATTATATTAGAAATGAATCACCAAACAAATCATTCATATTTCATTACAATATATCGAGAACGAAGGTAGGGAATAAACATGGTAAAATAAATTAGGGGCAACATATTAAGAGCCTGCGCATATCCTACAAACTGATGAGGTAAAATAAAGTAGGAGTCCACATAATAAAAACTTAGAGATTCTATACTGATTCCATGCATTTATTTGAAAGACGGGAGTACAAAATCAGATTTACATATTCAAATATCTACTTAATAAAATTCTTGCAAATACTAAAAAGAAAACTGCGTACATCTATGTAATTGTAAAACAAAAGAGTACGAACTCATAGCTTATTGAAAAATGCAAACTAAACAAAACAATTAACCAGATCTGCCTAAATTAAACCAGTCACAACGATGTCATGCAAAAATGAAGTTATTGAACCAACTAAAACTGAAACTAGCCTTAGCATATTCAATATGAAGTTAATAAAACTATAATCAATGAGCATTTAGATTCAAGACTTTTGTTTGTGAAACCTAAATTAAATTTTACACCTCTAAATCAAATGACAGTTAAGCCATCTAAAATAGACTTGATCTGTACATCTACCTAAATATTAAAATTACTAAACCAACTACATCTGAAACTTGAATATGCTAAAATAAAATTATATACAAAAAATTCCAAATGTTCCAGAGGCAGATCATACCTCGGGCCCCCTAACAGTAAACTACAAGACTTTCCAAAATATTTGAACAGCTACAAAATTGAACACAGGAATTCTATCCCATGAGCATTTATTACAAAACTCCCGAAAATATCTTAAAAGAAGGGCAGCCTAAGCATGTGCAAGACAAACAAACAAATAAGAATGGTCCAAACAACCTAATCCAGTGCTGCAAAATCAAGTGCTACATTTTCAATATTTATTAATAATCTACCAATAGCAGATAAAGAAATTTCTAACAATAACAGTTGAAAAATATTTAACCTCCTAGCCTAAAATCTAACTGTATGTAGCCTGTAAATTTCCCCTTAAATGTTTAAACCGTAGCCTGAAATCTTCCCCTAAACACTTAAATACAAATTTGTGTGGGGTAAAGCCTTCCAGTCAGACGCGCGGCAGGAAGAATTGCAAACAGGGGACTCTGTTGTGAGACTTTCATATGACTTACAATCAGGGGACTATTACCTAATGGTGAAGTCAGTGTCGCTGTAGGTGCACCTTGGTTTTACCTAATGGTAGCTCCACAGAGCTTGAAAGGTGATTGCCAAAATCTGCACTCGCCCTTGAGTCGGCCTGTACTGTTCAGGGAATCAAGTAATACATTATTAACCTTACCTAAAATTTATAAACCCTAATCTAAAAGATCAAGATAAAATTAAACCCTCTAAAATATGTAAAGCCCCAAAAATCTGTATATCGTAGCCTAAAAGTTCTCAACTGTAGCCTGAAACCTTCCCCTACACAGATACAAATTAGCCTTCCCACCAGGCGCACTGATAATTTCTCTACACTTGGCCACTGTTTATCTTCATTACAAACATGGAATTCTACTGTGATATAACTAAGTGAACTTCAACCACTTTCACCAGGAGTATTACCTGGCTATCCTAGCCTAAGGGCCAGGACAGTATCGCTAAAGTTTGTTACTCGAAGGCTTTAGCTAAGGGTGGCTCTACAGTGATCGAACCTGGGGTTGATAGGTGATTTCCGAAACCTGCACTTGCCCAAATCAAGAAATCAGGCCTGTACAAATGAGGAAATCATTACACAGAAGTAACCTGAAACAAAAATCATATTCTAAAAACCCTTTAAATTATTCGTATACAGAAACCCATAAACAGAGAGAGAGGTCCACATAGATTAAAAACAAGCAGCAAATATACGTAAATCATATGGTGCAGAACGAGGTGAAATTTCTTAAATACACCAGCAATAATCGAGGTGAAATTTCTTAAATACACCACCAATAATCTGTATTTTCAGAAGAAACACTAATAGCAGAAATTCAATAATACTAACCATCTTGAAATGCTAATGCTCACTGCTTAGTTCAATTCACTCCTTGCTTCGGCTATCGGCTTGGTCTGATTCGCTTCCTGCGTCATTTTTTTACCTCAAACAGAGCACTAACATACATGCAGAGACTATTCTGACCATAAAAATGGGAGCCAAAAAAACCCAAATCAAAAACATAAAAAAATCAGAACCACAAAAAACCAGACATGAAACACAAAAACACAGGCATGAAACGCAAAAATACAAACAATAACTCAAAGCACGCCATTATTAAGACCTACAGAGCACGGCCGTGACACATACCACACAGACCCAAACCACGTCCCAGGTACGTAAAATAATTAAATGAAGGCAAGGGGTCAGTTTTCTTCAGCTACAAGGCAGAGTATGAGGCATTATGGCTTTTTCATAATTCGTATTGCTGATTTCAAGAATTCTATGGAAGGTAGTTTTGTTATTAATATTCAGTCAAATCAATTTAAAAGCTGGACACATGTCTGGCTAAGATTTTTAGTTTTAAAATTTATATAAACACTGTACTGTAATAAGGGAGAAAAATAGTCATTTCAAACTTATGAACCAATCAAAAATTTAATAAATTAATTTGAATAGATTTATTAAATAATTTAAAAAACAAACATTAGAGAAGAAAGTAAAATTCGTATTGCTGATTGGTTGGAAGCAAAGAATTATTGATTTGGAGTGAAAGGTATAGTATTCCTGCCATAGGCAGGAACTAATAATGAGTTTCCTCCGTACAATGTTATTAGATAGAAATGAATGGTCGCGTGTGAAGTAATTAAACCTTTGAATGTATTGTCACCACTTTATAAATGTTATTGGCTTATGATAATAAAATATCACGTTTAAGAAAACACAATCTTCATATCAACCACAAGGGATAAATTAATTCAATGTTATTATTACGCCGGAGGCGTGGCTCTACCGCAATGGATGTCCATACCCTGTTCCAAAGCTCCCATTTTGGCACAGGCTGGGAGTATGTTGGCAAATGTAAACTGGTCAGGTTGAAGACTGTTTGTTGCATATGGTGAAATAGTGTGACTGCCTTGTGAGGATAACCATGTCTTCTGTATGCTGTAATAATTTTATTCCATGAGAAACTGTCTGATAACAGTGTGACATGTATGCAAAATGTGGAAGCATAGACAAGGCACGTGAACTCAATTCGATAAAATGCCTCGGTTCCAGATGCAAATCTGATACCTGTTGCATCTACATCTGCTGTGATTGAATTAATGAACCTTGGGCACAAGAATCGTGCTGTGGGGGCAACAACTTTGAATGATCGCAGTAGCCGTTCACACAGGTTGAAATGCAAACAACTTTATGATTCCAAATTATTTGTTGCCATGAGGTCATTACTTAAAAATTGAAATATTATTTTGTTTGCAGGTGTGTTAAGCTGTCCATGTCCAAGGCAAAGATCTTACATATGGAACGATTCTTCTGGGGATGTCTTCATCCGGTGAACCTTTCCTAAGTGAGAGGGTTGATGAAACTGAGGCCACAGGGGATGATTAAAGGAAGCACAACATATCAATAAATCTTTGTCACTTTAGGGACGTGATTGCCGCTTCTTGCACAAAAGAACTCACACGTTCCTTACCGAAATAGCAAGCTCACACATTGCTTGATTCACTAGGTAAAAACCATTCTTTGTGTATATAAGCCATTGAACTAATTGTCAAGAATAATTCATTCTTGAGGGACAGGCAAAAACTCACATGTTTGTGCACATAAGTCCCTGAAGTAGACGCATATGGGGAGACAATGAGCACACTCAAGTTTGCGCAGAGCGAGTTGCCACTTTGTTGAACTTGGAGCTGCAAAATTCAACAAAGAGAGTGTCGAGATTCTGGAGCTAAAAGAGCAGGTTTGTATGTGCTTAGGAATAATGCTTATCACTTTTCATTAATGAGATTGGCTTCAAATAATGGTGTTTTTGTGTCTCAAGGATCTCAGAGTAAGCTAGAAATTGGTATACTTCTTTTGTCAAGGATACCGAGAATATTTTTCTTGATCTTTCTTGAACATCGCAGATTGTGAATTTAAAGAATGCACTGCAAAGAAGGAAGCGTAAACCGATCACGTGCAAATAACAAATGATTCAAGGATTAGTCAGAGAGGGAAGAGAATCGGGAGTTGTGTCTCTCCATTGCCTTTCGGAGGCAAAGCTTAGGAGATGTCCAAACACAAGTGAAACTCGTGCAACCTATGGAAGATGTTGTAAATATAGAGGTATTTGGTGAAGATTTTTTATCTCGATGCTACTATCTTTTGATTCTCATTATATTATCTCACCTAGGAATATTTTTCCGAAGTTATTTAACTAGAAAAGATGGATTGATAGAATGCCTCGAAGAGATGTGATCTCAAGGAGTGCCATGATTGCAGGATATGCACAAAATGGATTTGTTGAAAAAGCCCATGAACTGTCCCCGTATGCAGCTTTACCCACCTGTGGCGTTGCATTTGCTACCCGCACATTTTTCAAAATAACCTTATCAACATGTATGTCAAGAACCAGACGTTTGCTCATCTTACAGCCACCATACTCCCAGCTTTTGCTTTGGGAAAGCATCCATAAGAGCATAATGCAAAATGTGGAAGAATACACAAGGCACGTGAACTGTTTGACAAAATTCCTCAAAAAAAGTGATTTCATGGAATGCGATGATTGCAGGATATGCACTATTGTCAACTGGAATAGGTGCTTCCATGAAGGGACGAGCTGCCATGAAATACCTACCAGAATTTTGATTTGCATGTAACAAAACATTTTTGGTTTGTCCAGGGGCAATCACCACAGATTTGGTTTCAAAAGGCTCTGTACATTGCATCCACCTCCACAAATTTGAGGTGGTAAGTCTTCCCCTGTTTCACTGGAAGCGCAAAAGTATCTGCAATGCTAGAGAAATCAAGATTAAAAAGTTTATCTAATGTAGAAGTAGAACTTGATTAGAGACTGAAAAAAGAAGTATTTTTATTTCTTTGAACACATAATTTTCTTAGGGAATATTGTAAACCCTATAATTTGAGCTCAGGAGGTTTAAAATGTTCAAGGAAAGTCTTCAAGTTTCTGTAATTCATAAAGTTAAGGAGACAATTTCAAATCAAAGTCTCTCTTGATCATAATGTTTTCAATGTTGTTTACATTTGCATTAAAAAACAAATGGTTTTTATTTAATAGCTTTCCTTCTTTGCAGGCTTATGAAGCAGAATTAGAAATTAACTGCCAGTTAAAAGAGTAAATAGCATTGGAACCATTTATTCCATTGAATTGCATGCAATGTATAAAAATATTAAAACCAATCAATTTGTGCAGGGTCAAACTGTCACTCCATACAAACTAGAGGATACATTCTATCCAATGGTCTTTGCTGCTGATGCTGATCTACCCACTGTAAACAAAGCAAATATCTCTGTTTGGTATGTCTCTTATCCATCCTTTCCCATCTTAAAATTGCAGCTATACTTAAAATAATTGACTAACTAATGGAAAAAAACTATGTAAGAAGTATTAAATATTTTAGAACTCTTTCAAATTTAATTAAAGATGTTTTTGAAGGAGCACAGAATTCTTAGATTTATTAAAAAAAATTCGATTCAATGATCGATATGACACCAATATTTGAGATATTGTATAATCTCATACCCAAATGGAACCCACAACCTGTATAATGCAATTGCAGCGTCCTACCACTATGCCACACATCATTGACATTGTATATCTTAAAAATGTTGACTTTATTTTTACATGCAAACGTACGTGAGACTCAGGCTCCTCCCTCAATTTGTAGTCAATAATAATGTATGTAGCCTGCACCCAAGATTTATATAATTTAGCTATTGCTAATGTATTGAGACACTTCTCTTATTATAAAATACAAGCAATGCCTTCCAGGGTCTCTAGACCCAGTGAAAGTGAAGGAAAAATAGTGTTCTGTTTGAGAGGAAACGGTCCTCGTGTTGGGAAAGGTCTAGAGGTGAAGAGAGCTGGTGGAGCTGTAATTATTCTTGGCAATCTTCCAGTGAATGGAGCAGAAATATCAGTGGATGCTTATGTTTTGCCAGGTACTGCTGTGATTTCTAATGATACAACAATCATTCTTGCATCCATCAATTCTACTTCCAAGCCTCTTGCACAGCTTGTTCCAGCAAAGACTATACTGGGAACCAAACCTGCTCCTTTCATGGCTGCCTTCTCTTCCAAGGGCCCTAATCTGCTCAACCCAAACATTCTCAAGGTAATAAAAAGAAAGAAAAAAAATGTTGAAAAACAATTACATTCTTATATATAAGAAACAGAGAGTCTCCTTGTAAGTACTTATTTCATTATAAGTATCCGATGACCTTATCTAGCACTCACAAACCACATTATTGTCCAAGAATATTAATTTTTTAGACACCCACCTCATAGTATTCTTGGCAGAGCAGATTTAAGAAAGAACAATGCAAACAGTTTCCTATCATATTGCACATATATACTATGAAAAAATAGGCATAGATATATTCAAGAAAGAGCAATCAAAACCCAACATAACATTGGAGTTTTCCATCAAATTAAAACAGTTTCCCACTATATTCCACATATATGCTGGTCTACCTTATCTTCAGTTTGTTTGAAACGGATGAAAATTATTTACATAACCAAACCGGGCTTGCAAGTTGCACCGTACATGTGGTTTTTAGTAGCGTATTTGTACCTAAGAAGAAGAGTAGTTATATTGATAGGATTTAGAGTGTGGGGATTTACAATTTTAAGACCTGCTGTATAGATGTACATGGTATGTACTCGAATGTCTATGGTTCTTTGTGGTGGAAGGCAGTGTAGAACTTCTCCCTCAAGGTTTTTGTGCACCTTCGATAGCAAGAATTGTGTGTTGTAGGACACTATTTTACTTTATGTGTTCTAGGTTTGTAGCCTGTGTGGTCAAGCTCATACATTTAGCCTGGATGCTGATGTTTTGACTTGTGCTCAGATTTGGGATTTAGACCTATGCTTTTGGATATTCCCTTTCACCAAAAAGTTTCAACTCGGTCACGAAGAGTGTGAGCTGGCTGTGATTTTATCAGTTTACATCATTTGCTGTTATTTGTTAAAATGGGTATAGCTCGTATTACCTATATGGGTCGATTTGTTTGCTCAGTCTGAAAAACCCCCCTTCCACTGCCATATTGTTATGCCATTTAAACTTCTGGGAGATCTGTTTCATATTATTTCATGCTCGTGTGGCTCTTGGGAAAAAACAATTTGCTGTATTATTTTGTATTCTTTCATGGCATTCACCCAGATCTTTCTGTGGGTTGAAATAGTTGCTTCTATTTTCTGTATTTTGTGCCCAACTCACTGCCTTTAACTGTACTCTATTATACAAACTCCTGAGGCACTTGCAAATTGAGCTAGGAGGGTTTCATTGTTTGTGGCAAACTCAGATTTAGGATTTTGCTACCACTCAGATCCTTTTCATTGATATTGGCTTGGTTTTGCTTTTCTGTTTTTTCCAAGTTCTTTCAAATTTGATTCAAACCCTAAGTTTTGAAGGGGTTGATATTGCAGTACATTGTACTGGATTTGTCTTTTATGAGATCTGCATTGTTTGAATTTTTGTATGGAATTTCTGAAGTTGGTTCTTTCCACGTTTTTGTGGTTTATAGAGGGCGAAGGAGTTTGGTTTCTGTGTAATTTGTATTTTTAGCACACAGTGCTTGAATTTACAGTGTTTTAAATTTTTTATTTATTTATTTTTTTTTTTGTTTTGTTCCTTTAAATTTTGTTTTTTTTGGTAAATTCCCCTTCGGACCTGACATTCTGATTAGCTACCTCAATGGAGAGGGTTCACCTCTGAGACTTTAGATGCCACAGTGGAAAGTCATCTCTCATGCAGCTTAGATGCTAATGCCGAGATCTATCTCTTCTTGGCTTAGATGGCAGGACTGAGAGGTATCTCTAATGTAGCTTAGATGCTACAGAGGAGAGCTATCTCTTCCGTGGCTTAGATGCCATGACCGAAAGGTATTACTTGTTCAACTTATATGCAATGACTGAGAGGTATCTCTGCTGCTTAGATCCCATGGCCATGAGTTATCTCTTCTATGGCTTAGATGCTTCAGCCCGTGACAGAGAGGTATTTATTTGCAACTTAGATGCAATGACTGAGAGGTAGCTCTTCTGAGGCTTAGATGCCCTCACCGAGAGATATCACTTTGGTGGTTTATATGCCATGACCGAGAGGTAGCTCTTCTATGGTTTAGATGCAATGACTGAGAGGTATCTCTTGTATGGCTTAGATGCCATGACCACAAGCAATCTCTTCTGCATATTTGAAACTATAGCCTATGATTAAAGGTATCTCTTCTAAGGCTTAGATGCCATGTGTGAAAGGTATCACTTTGGTGGTTCATATGCCATGACTGAGAAGTAGGTGTTCTATGCTTTAGAATCTTAGATGCTATGGCTGAGAGGTATATCTTGTATGGCTTAGATGTCATGACCACAAGGAATCTCTTCTGCATATTCAATACTATAGCCTATGACTGAGAGGTATCTCTTCTGCGGATTAGATGATGTATCTCTTCTAAGGCTTAGATGCTAAGACCAAGTGCTTTCTCTTTGGTCAAAGTCATCTGGGACTTTGGATCTGGTATTTTACTCAATCTCAATGCTAACCATGTCTCTTGGGTGATTTTATACCAGGGTGTTGCTATGAAAGCCTCAATGATTTTCAAGGTAAACTCATCCCATATGATGCTCGAGTTTATGTTAACATGATCCCCAAATGCCATTTTGTTACTTTATTCAATGTCTATTTCCTCTATGCTATCACTAAAAGTTGAAAATGCCATCCATTGTGATGGTTTGTCTCTGAGATTTTGGAAACAATAGAACTTAGGATGGGGTTTGTCTCTGTATAAGTCATGTTGTATGCCATATGGGGATGGCTGATTCAATATCTGCATTGGTTCAAATTTTTAAATGGAATGCCTGGACTTGTTTATTTTCTGGGTTTGAAGGATTTTGGTCTATGCGCAGTTTAGGGATGGTTATTAACAGAGGGGGTTGAATCTATACTATCATGATGCCCAGATGCCGTTTTGATGCTGTCATTCATCCTTATTTTCTTTGTGTCAAGTGTAGGAGAAGAAATCAGCATCCATTGTGTTGCTTGAGTTGGTATATCTTGGAAAACGGAAACAACATAAATCAGGACGGGGTTGGTAATTCTTTTCTCGATTGTTTCCTCTGTATTGGTCATGCTGCATGTTGTATTGGGATTGCCTATTATGGGATCTGCATTGTTTCAGTCTTCCTATGAAATGCCTGAATCTGGCTATTTCCAGAGTTTGGTTGTGCCTAGGGCTTGAGCATGCTTGGTTTTTGTGTAGTTTAGGGCCTCTTTCAACACATACAGTGTTCAAATTCATGTTCTTATATTGGCTAAATGCACTTTTGTTACACTCATTTTTAGCTTCTTTATAAATAAAGAAGAGGAAAATGTCATCCATTTTAGAGCAAAATATTTTTACTGTAAGATCTATGTGATGGAGTATGTTATATCAAATCTGTGCAGCTGATATGGCATTTATGATTTATATTATTGTAGCGACTTGTAAGCATCTTAGGTGCCATTTGCATCAGATTTATCTCCACATCACATAAATTTAACTATTGATAGTTGTTATTGACACTTACAAATATTTGAGATATATCTAGGCACATATTTACTGAGCAAACTCAGCGGTCTATGTAAACTATTTAGATCTTTCTTTATTGCTTTTTTATGTCACTTAGTTATACATAGGAAAATGCAACATCGCATATATTGAGTTGCTAGATCTTGGAAATAACAGATACTAACATGAAGTCAGTAGTTCTTTTCACAGTTGTTTTCTGTGTTTTGGATATTCTCTGCTCAGTCAGATTCTCTCTTTGTGATATTTTAATGTGTTTAAGCATCACTTCTTTGGATTTGTGATTTCCAAAAGCACAGAAAACTATCAAATGGCTCTATTGGCAACACACTCAGATGTTCCTTTCTGTTGGTTGAAATAGTTGCTTCTATTTTCTGTATTTTGTGCCCAACTCACTGCCTTTAACTGTACTCTATTATACAAACTCCTGAGGCACTTGCAAATTGAGCTAGGAGGGTTTTATTGTTTGTGACAAACTCAGATTTAGGATTTTGCTACCACTCAGATCCTTTTCATGGATATTGGCTTGGTTTTGTTAGTATGTCCGTGGCCTTGTATTTGTAACAACTCGCCACTGTAATGAAGAACATTCCAAGTTTTTACTGCTGCTCAAAGAATTGCACTTCCATTATCCTTTTGTCTGGGAATATTGCTTGAAAAAACTCTTGTCCTATCACTCAAGTATTGGTCATAGACACCTGATTTGTTTGAAAGGTATTTATTTAAGATAAATGACACACTGTAGACGTATTTACTTTCCTCAAAACCTTGTTTATCTACTGGCAATGGATTTTGGGCTTACCTGAAGTAAATGAACTCAACCCTGCTGCTGGCAGTTGCAAAAAATTTGTTTTGTTCTGTGAACTGTATTCCTCTTCTCAAGGCATGATTTAATCTTTCTAACTCGAATTTGCATTCTGTCTCTTTTCAGATTTGAAAGCTTCTCTACATGGATAAATTCACCTCATTTTCTGTTGTAGCTTTGACTTAGTAGCTGCTTAAATCTGTTCAGTTTAGGCATGAAGTAAGTGACTCTAATTAGTGCCCTATTTCATTTGCATATGGGTGGTTGTTGGTTGCAAACTGTACTGCTTTCAGGAAAATTATAACTTGGTATGCTGATTGTTAGATCTTTCTAGATCTATCACTGTACTTTGAAAATACTATGCACACCTATATGTTGCCTTGTTGAAACCTTTCCTTTTACTGGTTACTCATGAAAGCTTGTAAAATGTTATACTTGTATATTTTATGTCCTGCAAATCACAGTTCAATGTATGCTTTGAAAGTTTTGTACGAAACCTTGATGGAGAAATTGCAACCTTTGTTGGAATTTGATATCCAAAAATGCAAACTGAAACTTTCTCTTGGATGCGATACTGTGTTTGCTTCTTTTAAAAGGTTGTCATTGATACGCAAATCTGAACATTGTATTATTTATCTTCAAAACAAATTCTGCAATGAAAATGTATTCTTGTTTGTGAAATCTGGAAGTGCATCCTGAATTTTGTTCTTTGTTGAATTTCCAACCTTGATTTCTCAAAATTATCAAGAGTTATGATAAATAAATCCTTTAAACCTGCTGATCTATTTTATTTGGTTCCCCCAAATATACGCAACTATGACTTGGCTTGAAGATCAAGCGAGACTTACTTTTTCTTTCTATTTCTGTTTTTCTTTCTGAGAAAGCTGCCAACTTGCATTAATTTGAACAAAATTGTGTAATCTGTGGTGTCTACTTAATGGCATTTATTTCTCCTATCTCTGTACATTCTCATGAATGATAGTAACATGTACTTTTTGCCGCTCCATCCTCTTTCTGTCTCTTGTCGTCGATTGCATGCGTGGCATGCCTTGGTCAAGCGGTCTCTGTCCTTGGCAGGGGTGATATGCTGGTCTGTTTTCCTGTTTGTCATTTTGTGATTGTGATTGGGTTTCTGTTTTTGCATTTGACTTCTACTGCCGCTCCTTCCTCCAAGGTTTCTCTGCACCACCCCCACAATTTAGAGAAGGTTTGTCTCTTCTCCTGTTATTTTATGCCTTATCTTTGTAAAACGTTTTTATTTTTTCATGTTTGTGATGGGTTAAATGCAGATTGGGGGTTTCTGAATATGTTTTTTTACCGTCCAGCGCGCAACAAAATATTTTATTCTTTTAGATCTTCACACGTATTAAAATCGCCGCTAATACCCATAATTTTTTTGTCACTGCCTGATCTACTGTATTTGTCAGTAAGATTGTATTGCAATGTGGTTTATATACTAAATTATTTAAGGTTTCAAGTAGCAGAATAAGACAACCAAGTACCTAGACCTTGGTAATTATAGAGAAAATTTACCTTATGACAATGGACAGCTTAAACAAAAAAAGAGATTCGAAGGCCATTAAAGGGAGAAATATTAGGTATATTTAATCCACAAACCCTGTGCATATCTACTCTTTTCAGTACCAGCATAAGCAAAGGTGTTTGGTTTTTTGGCTTGTATATATGTTATATACTGATTGATTGAACGTGGTTTATAAATAAATTGTTGTTTCAAATTAAATGTTTTGTTATAATCTGCTTTATGATTGCATACATGTTTTGTAATTCAATTGAATCTCCACATTCCAAAACATTCAACAATCTATTCAACTTCATCTATAGTTCGGGAGTCGAGTTATCACAAATTGTTGACGTGGAAATTAAATGCAAAGTTAATTTTCTAAGTTAATCTTTAAATTAAACTGAACACTTTATAACATACCCGACCATGCAGAAAAATCTAAAATTGTAAAAACTATTGAAGTCATGGAGGAAATCTGATTTTAGGGACCAAATGTGAAATACAAAAAAAACACTTTTGTTTGTCAAAAATATAGAAATTGATTGGAAAAGATTCATAAAAACCCCGATATTATACAACAACTTAGAATATTTTTATGGGATTTTTTTGAAATTTGATATTAGTTTTTATTTATCCCATAGCATCTGAAATTTGCGAATTTGCAGAAAAATCTAAAATGTATAATATGTACATGGAAAAAGCATGATTTTTTTAATTGTAATTCAAATCCTTTAAGATGTTATAGAGAATGCTGATTTTTCTGAATTTATTATAAACCTGTTGGAATTCATAATTTCAATGCATCATGCTATGTCTCTTCGAGGATTCTTTGAAATGAGGGCTTACCATTTATTACTCATGTATTAAATTCTGCAAATGAAATAAGGCCTTTGGAAATGTCTATTTTGTGTACTTTGTGATCAATGTCCAAAATAAAGAAATAGATTTTGTATGAAAAGATTCACATCTAAAAATTCCCTCTATCCTTTATGCTTTTATGATATCTTCCAAAGCCACCATTTTGGCACAAGTAGTTGCACTATTGTGGAATTTGGCTTTAACAATTGAAAAGTTTCTAAATCCTTTTCAAAGATATGCATTTTGTGCATAGCTTGTGATTAATGCCATTTGCATGTTTAGCAACTTATAAGGACACTTGGTAGAATACTAGATGACATTTATTTCCTTCTTCCCTAATTTTACCTTTACACCCAAATTTGAGTATGATTCATTTTTGTTTCCATCCTATACACACAAATTATAAAAAAGAGGTTTATAGGACATATGATAATATTTGGCTTTACAAGTTCAACCACAATCCAAGACATTCAATCAAAAAAATTTCTTTTACAAGTTCATTAAATACCAAGCTAAGAGAGTAAATCCTCTCAGGTTTAATTACCTAAAGTGGGAAGATCATGAATATTCATAGATTCCGTGAAATGAAAACTTGCATTCATATGCTAATTCAGGGGGCAACATCACCGTTGCAAACCATTGTAACTGTTAGGTTTTTCTCTAAATGTAGTGGGAAGATCACAAATCTTCATAGATGTCGTGAAGTGAAAACTTGCATTCTGATTCATATGCTAATTCAGGGAGCAACATCACCATGACAAATCAAAATTCCACCTCTCTAAATGTAGTTTGGTTGATACATTTTGAAAGATTCGAAATACAGCTGCCATTATGTGATTATCCTTTTTTTATCCCCTTTCCATGGATGTTTGTTCCATGTTTGCTTTCGGCTTCCACGTACTTAACTGAAAAGTAGCATGGATAGTCAAAGGACCTTGCATTAATGTATGGAAACCTTGTAGCTGGGTATACAAATGATCATCATGGCTTTACAAGTCAAAGACATCAATCATTCCACAGTTCTAATTCAAGTATGTTGTTGTTCTTCCATTATTTTCAAAGTTGCATTAAGACACTACCTAGCTTAACTTATAAGTATATACAACCGATTGATGATGACAAACAAAATCCCCCTCCTTAGCTCTCTGTTGCAGAGTCAACACCGCATTTGCAGCCTCCACATATGCTTCAGCTCGGAGAAAAGCCAATGTGGGATTTCAACCCAATCATCTTACTATATGAGCAGGAGCCCAAATACTTACATCTAAAGTTGTCATTTCGTACATATGTTACACTTCTCAGTTTTAAGTTATCATATGCAATAACTTCTCTCCTCTTCAATCTTAAAGATCCTTTTACTTCTTTCATAATTTTTATCAATCTCATTTAATTTTTCTTGTAAACAACATCTTGATTGCATGGCATTTTGACCTTGTATCAAAATACCTTTCTAACATACTATGTACCCTCCCCCTTTTACAGGTACTTTAAACATGACAACCACGCTCTTTTATGGATATGTATCACATATAGAATTCTCATTTATGTGTTACATATGCAGACAAATATGACAAATGCCCATGTGACGATTATCTCAAAACTCAGTCAGGCAAAACAATCCCCAAAATACCGGGAGATAGGTAGTACCTAATCATATATGTGAAATTGGATATGTCACATTTGTGCCTATATTATACTACAAATTATGCAATTAAGATCCTTCCAAAGCCTAGCTTCAAACAGAAAATGCATTTTACAAAGCGGTTGTGTGTGTCTAGCTGTCACCATCCTAATACAACTTTTGTGGGATCAAAAGTTGAAAACAAACCAAAGGTTTATACTGATAAAATGTCCTTCCCTCTTGAAAGAATTGCCTCCGTGTTAGTTTGGATCCAACAGTTACAGGCAAGTACAGAATGTTAGATGTGTGAAAGCTATGCAACGTTTACATAGCCGTTGTTGTGCAACAATATAGACATCAGTAAATCATAGGATGTTGAAGTGTTGACGAGTTGCAATCCATATGTTGATATCTGTCGAGGAAATATTGCCAGCAAATCATAAATCATGGAAAGATGCTGCATCCCAGGGAAAAGCCAATACTTGCAAGTGCGGATCTTGACTAGTTGTGCTTACATAGCTTTTATACTCAATGTCTTTTCTTTTTTAGGTAACTCACGGTGTAATCTTGCTCCCCTCGGAGCAACCACTAGTCAATACTCCTCGATCAAACTTAATGCTACGACATAAACATACCCCAAGTTAGTACTTGGGTTAGCTTTTAGAAACATTGAGTTTATTTGGAAACATCCCTTTTAGAGTTATCTTGATAGATTAAAATTTTATGACGATCCTTGGCATATAATCATGGCACTTCTCATTCATGAGGACTCAAATAGAGATTCCAATACATCTAATTAGATGTATGGCCATTTATTTACACCTTGGTTAAACTTAACTACTCGAAATAATGATTGTATTGGTGTACCTATCCAATAGATATGATCCTTGGTGGGAGGATCATGATTGAAACTTAAGTGACTCTAAAGAACAATATAATGGTCTTTCTTTGTTTTACTAACATAGTTTATTAAACTTTAAAGTTATCTATACATAAGGGTTCTTATGTGTGTTAGTGGTACTTGATTTACACTTGTCACCTTTAATGGATGAGGAAGTTCACTCTTTGATAGTTAACCTCTTATTAATGTGCCTAATGTAAAAAAATTTGTACCAATATTTTTTTCATGATGTATAATATATTATTCGAATATTCTAGGGAGGTAAATTTTGGGCTCGAAAAGAGTGCATACTTGTGTTGAACTCGATTGCATTGGTTTTGTCATTGACCTCATATGACATTGATGGAAAAGGAGTATCGAGGTGTAGGATGATTGGAAGTTCCTTCTCAAAGTAGGTTAGTGTCTTCACAAAGTGACTTCATGGCATTTCCTTGAGTCATGATGGTTTGAGGGTGTCAAGTGCTTGGTTAGTGTAGTTAGTAATTAATGGAGGTTTGGAGGTGCTTTGTGCACTCTTCCCATGTGTCCCACAAGTCTAGAATGGTGTTTCAAGAATGTGAAAGGGATTTTAGGGTGATCAATAGGTCAAGTTTTGTAAGTCATGGTTGGAACTAGACCGTTTAGGCCTAGTTCAAGGTCCTAATGAGGTGTATGAAGTGAATGCGAGGCTATTTTGAGCCTATGAAAGTATGGGAAGTGTCTAATAACACTTGTCTACAACATTTATACGCAGCTAAATGTCATTTTCATCTCTTGAAGGAATTTTGAGTACATATGTGGGTCGTTGTAAGAATGATCTCTAAATAAAAGAAGAAAAAATTGTGAAAATGAGATGGGGAAGAGTTTTTAGTGTGAAAATATGATCAAAAACAATCGAGAGATCATGGAGAAGGTAATTGTGAAGGTGTGGACAAAATTTGAAGTCCGGAGAATGCGTTTTGTGTAATAAATTAAAGTTCTGTCAAAATCGGGCAAACAATGTATGCCAAAACAATGCCATGAATTCTTAGCATTCAATATAAATTTAAAAGCATTGCTCGGATAAATCGAAGATACTTTCTTGAAGAGAATAGAGAGACAGAGATGATGTAAAACATTGTAAGCCAAAAGGATGAAGGATAAGAAAGTTCTATCAATTTTAATAACAATGTCTAAAACTCTCTTGAACCCTATGGATGAAGTGATAGGCATGAAATGAGGTTTTGATATTCAAATAATTTTTTCAAGATGATACAACCACTAAAGATTTTAAAGGATTCATGTTAGTCCAATTTGGTGGTTGTTTGACTCTACAAGTGTGTCAGATAGTATGTATTTTTCCCTTATTTTACAAGTTTTATTGTATACGGTCCAGAGAAGGTGCAAGATGAAAACATGGATGTGAAAGGTCATCTTGGGAGTGTACTTCATGATCATGAAATATTATGGGAAATCTCTTTGAATATTTGGTGTGATTCTTGTCAAACTCTCTTTCCTACCGCAAAGGGCTAATTAGGCCTAAAACAAGTCTTGTGAAGTATAAGTGAACCTCGTTGAAATAGAAAATTGTTGAGTGCTAGATGAGAATAGATAGATGATATTGGTCCAAAATAGCATATTCAAGTCCATGTCTTTGAGAGTGAAAGTATCTTTGTGTTATAACACAAATGATCCAAACACAGTTATTGGGAACTGACAACCAAGAGGCCTTTGTCGTCATTGAAGGCTTGTCATCTCTCCGTAGGTATTATGAAATGAATGGTTTCTCATAAAGTAGAGGTTTTATTTATTTTTCCTATCCAGAGGTTGATCATGAAAATGTATTTCAAGTTGTTAGGTTCAAAGTGAAACAAAATTGGGTCTTGATACTCAAAAACCTATTTGAGTGTGTCACAGAAAATCATGCTTCTTTGAGCTACTTTCTTTGAAAGGAAACAAGACATGACACTAGTGAGTTGCACACTATCAACATCTTACGAAACGTGACATTGAAGTAATAAATGAAAGGGTCACTATATAATATTTCTCAATCTTGGAAGTTATTTTATGTGCATGCAAAATATGTATGTGTCTTGCTCTAATGAATGTTTCATGAAGAAGGATAATGGTACCCTACCACTCTTGATAGTTTAAGGTGATCTATAAGTCAAAAATCACCTTCCACAAGATGTGAAACAAGTTGAATTCCTATTTTTTTATGTTTTTCTAAGCTCATCCTTAAGCGAGATCAAGTTCTCCATGTACGTGTGTAGAAGATTGCGAAGTAGAGTTGGAAAAAGTTATCCATGCCCTGAGTTGATAATTTTCAAACTCTTTTTGTTGATGTTAACCTCCTATAGACCTAATAATCTTGAACTCATGGCTTGATGTGAGATCATAAGGCTTATATTTTGACATGATCAAGATTGTGCTAACTAAAACAAGCACCTAATGCTCTCATAAGTTCTCTAGTGAAGTTAGAAGGATAAAATGACAAAGAATGAGAGTTTTAAAGAGGTTATAACGAATATGAAGAGTTATTGTAATTTTATAGCATGTTAGAAAAACTAGGAGGAGAAATCATTATGTTACAAGAAATTTTTACTCGTTGGAGAATAAGACAAGGTATAAATAACAATCACAAATCAGTGAATAGAGGACAATATCAAATATTAAAAGTAGAAGACAAAAAGAACATGGAGTTTATAAGCGTCCATTTATCTTAATTTTTCTTCGAGATAATATTGAAAGAGCCTCTGTGTATGAGGCTATAAAAAACCTTGTCGGATGCAATAATGACACTTATAGGTAGTTTTGTATGAATACAATCCATCTCCCTTGTATGAGTTGTCAAACGAGTTAAAGGTGAAGATTAATTAGAGTTGAAGTGCAAAATTAATGTGTGTGAGTCTCTCTTGTTAATATAATATCATCTTTCTATGTATGAAAGTGGTTGATGAAGAATGTGAAATATGAGTGTAAGGTTGAAAGAGTGAGAGAGATGATAATGCATTGAAGCTAGTGCAATTAGTGAAGGTGTATGAGAAAATTTAGGATCACAATTTTGTTGTCAAAGCAACTATGTAAAGTGAGTGATCAAAATTGTTGTAAAGTATAAGTTGAAGCTTAGAAAGTCTTAAAAGTAGGTGCTTTCATGCAAGTTGTAGCTTAAAGATTCAAGTAGGTGCTTGATTAGATCTTGAAGTTGGTGCTTCATGTTGAGTGGGTGCTAAAAATGATTGAAACCTTTGTAATCTTATATTGGAAAAATTGTCCAACTTAATACATTGGTTTCACAGTGATTTTTCTTCCATCATGGGTTTCTCACTTTAAATCTTGTCTTCTCATGTGCTTAAGCGGTTATTGCTCATTGTTTATAGTGTAACTTATTCATTCCAATTAAATAATTTGAATTGTCCTTGAAAAATAGAATTTACAGGTGATTCACCCCCTCTCGGTGTCCGATTTCCAACAATTGGTATCAAATATTGGTCCTTTTATAGAGAGTTAACAACTCAAAGGAGATCCAGATATCATAAGCATGACCGGTGGTCAAACTCAAAGTGGTTTCTCTACCTCTAAGAAACCTCTACTCAATGGATCAAATTATGCATTTTGGATTGTTATGATGAAGACTTACCTCATGTATTTAGGATTTGACATATGGAAATTAGTATTTGATGGCTACACTATCCCAACTACACCTCCAACTGATGCAATAGGAAAATGATCTAGTGAAAAAAATTCAAAAGCTATGAATGCTATCCTATTTGGAATGTCAGAGACTAAATTCATAAAAGTTATGCATTGCACCATAACCCAATTGATTTGGGAAAAATTGAAGACCATCAATGAATGAGATAATAAGGTTAAGTTACATAAATTAAAGGTGTACGGTATCCAATTTGAAATCTTGAAAAATGAAGGAAGGTGAAAGTATTGCATCCTACTTACAAAGAGTGGATGAAGTCTTGAATCTCATTAGAGGTATATGAGAGAAGGTGGAGAGTGTGGTTGTCAAAAGGTATTGAGATCCTTATCTCCTAAATATGACTCCAAGGTGTTAGTTGTGGAAGAAGCCAAAGACTTAACCACTATCAAAATGGATGATCTTCATGGTATTTTAACTACATATGAGATGAGAACAACTGAATCAAAATCAGTCAAGAAAGAAGTAACATTCAAGTATGATAAGGAATCCCAAGCTAAGAAGAAAAAAATTGAATCGATATGGATGAGGATGATGAGAAAATTGAAGCCATGTTTTTAGAAGGTTAAAGAGAGGTTTAGGATAATACAAGTGAAAGCTACCATTCAAGTGTTTGAATTGTGGAAAATTTGGTCATTTTGCATCCAAGTGTCCTAATAAGAACAAGGGAGATCAAGATGAACATGATGAAGAAACATCCCATAAGCACAATAAGAAATTCAAGAAACATGAAGGTAAGAAAAAGTATTTCAAGAATAAAAAGAATTTATATACCAAAGAAGAATCAAGCTCATTTGAATCTAGTGATTCAAGAAAGTCTGAAAGTGAAGATGAGGGAACTCAGGATGTGACTCTCTTCATGGAAATAGAACTATCCCCTACAAGTAACTCAAAAGGTAAAAATTAGTTTAAAGATGACAACTCTAGATGAGGAGGATGCTGATGTGAATCTTGAAGCTGAGTTAATCGAGTGCTCTAGAAGAATTGAAACACCAAAGAAAGAAGAATCAAAAGTTGAGATCAATGGTGAAAGAGTATGAAGAGAAAATAGAATTTCTTGAGAAAATACAAGACAAGAATTCTCAATAACATGAAGATATGGTCAAGGAACTTGAGATAAAAATAAAGTTGATTGAGGAATCCTTCAAAACCAAAGAAGAAGAACATCTAAAACTCAAGGCAAAGTTAGAGCTCTTGAAAATTCAATTGGATTAGAATTCAAACAAATTAAAGGCTTTTAAAAAATTGAGAAAATATCAAATGATCTAGATGAAATTATAAGAAAGAAAAGACATTTGAATGATAAAAATAGCCTAGGATTTAAGGAAGAAAATAAGGACTTGATTAAGACCACTCAAGAACCACACAAAGCAAGGAATGTTGATGTCAAGAATTTCTAGAAGAGATATAATTCAAGAAAACAATCCCATACAATAAGGTATGGTCATTATTCATATGACTATTTTTTCATGCAATATGTTTGGTTACAAAGATTCGAGGTGTATGAAACATGAAAAAGGTCATACATGAAACATAAACTCATATCATTTGAAAAAAAAGAATGAACTTATTTTCTACAAGCTGTCCAAAAGTCTTGTCACATATAAATGTTCTATTATTAGAAACCTCCAAAGCAATACAAGAGGGTGTACATAGTGAAATCAAAATCTACAAGTAATAAGGAAAAAAATTGATAGCCCAAACTACCTTTCACTTACAAAGTGAAGGTATGAAATGGTATATAGAAAATGGATGCTCAAGTCATATGACTAGAAAAAAGTGAAAGTTCATATCTTTCTACAATAAAATGCATCGGGAAAAGTGAGATTTTACTATAATATATCCGCTACCATTGTAGGAAAGGGAACACTAAGCCTTGACAATGGAAAGATAATTATTGAAAATGTTTTGTACGTAGAAGGTTTGAAGCATAATCTCCTAAGTGTGAGTTAGATGTGCAAGCAAGGATACAATGTGGTGTTTCATGACAAAGGATGTGATATAAGGAAGAACAAGTCAGGTAAGGTGGTTGGAAAGGCTAAAAGAACCAAGAACAATATGTATGTCTTAAAGGAAATAAACAAAGAAAAATGCTTCACTAGAAGGTAGATGAGAGTTGGCTTTGGCACAAAAGATTAGGACATCTCAATTTTGAAAACATTGTTAGAATTAAATCTAAGGGATGTGTAAGAAACATGCATAAGATCACTAAACTAGTTGATAAAATTTGCAAAGCATGTCTACATGGCAAAAAAACTAGGAGAAGTTTCAAATCAAAAGATTACTCTACTACAAGGCCTCTAGAGCTGATTCATACTTGATCTTGTAGGAACAACCAGAACTAAAATCATTCAAGGAGAGAGATACTTCATGCTATTGATTTATGAATTCACAAGGATGACTTGGGTTTCCTTCCTCAAAGAGAAATTAGAAGCACTAGAAAGGTTCAAGACATTCAAAGCACTAGTTGAGAATGAGAAAAATGCAAAAATTAAGAGCTTGAGATCCGAGAGAAGGATAATTTTGTCAAACAAGTTTGATGTGTTTTGTGAGACTTATGGGACAAGAAGACAATTATCAGCTGCAAGAATGCCTCAACAAAATGGGGTAGTGGAGAGAAATAACAAGACAATGCAAGATATGGAAAGAAATATGTTGAATGAATAAACATTGTTAGATGGATAGTGGAGGGAGGTAGTTAGCATAATATTATACATATTCAACAAAGCTAAAATTAGAATAAAAAATAAAAACACATTATGAACTTTGGAGAGGAATAATTTCAAGTTGAAGCACCTAATAATGTTTGGAAGTAAGTGTTTTATCAAAAGAGATGAAGATAATCTTAGAAATATCTGAAGATAATCTTAGAAATCTTGATTCAAGGTGTAACAAAGGAATATTCTTGGGATACTCAAAACTTAGTTCAACATATAGGTGCTATAATAAAATACAACAAATGGTCATAGAGAGAGCACAAAATTGATGAATCATATCCAAGGAGACTAAAATTCAGCCCAAGGAGACTCACCAAATCTCTAAAACTCGGGATGATGATGAAATTACAGAAATTGATACAAAAGAAGAGAGTGGAGATGAAGAAAGACCAGGTACTATATGTAGTGCCCACCTTCCTTCGACAATTTTGATATTGATCATGATACTTGCACGACTATATTATGGACATTATTATAGTTTTGATTTAGTATGGTGTTAGATGTTAGATCATGGATTATTGTTGAATTTGATTCATATATGATGCATGATGATTGTTAGAGACATTTTATATAGATGTTGACATGCTGTTGGACATGGTTATATATATATTTATAGATTTTGTTAGGACATGTGATATTTGGATATATTGAGTAGACCGAGAAAATTGAATTTAAAATTGATGATTATATAGTTGCTGATGAAATTGTAAGTGATATTGTTGATTGTTTGGATGTTGTTGTGATTCATATATATATATATATATATATATATGATTTTGAAATTATATTATATTCATTTGGATGTTCTGATATGGCCACGAGGCGAAGGGGTATTTGTATTGTGCATGTTAAAAATATCACAACAAACATTGGGGGATTAGAGACCAACCACATTGGAATTCTAGATGAATTCAACAAGGTCACCATGGCAACTTGTATTGTTCATGTGTGTGTGTTTGATTGTTAGGGATCTCCTTTAAATGTGACCAAGGGTTATGTGTATTTAGTTCCTTTTTATTGATGTTTGTATGTGTTTATTAAGGGTTGTGTTTACCCCTTTCATTATTTATTAATTGTGGTAAATTAATGTGAGTAAACATGTTAAAATTAATTAATCAAATTGGGACATAAGAAAGTAATTATTAGAGTTGTTGGCCTAAAATTAAAGTGTTGTAAGAAATGTGTAAGTGATGTGTAAGAAATGTAAATTAATTTTGGAGTAGGAAAGACTCCACCTCCTTGTGAAATTCAAATTTGTCCTTGGAGGCTGATTTTTGAGGCTTGTGGGACAAGTTAAACTTGTTCCATACTTCTTAAATTTGCATGCTAACCTTACCTATGATTGGAGGGTTTAAATATAGCCTTCATTATGCATTTTTGTAAGTCAAGTTGTATGCTTTAATTGCACTTTCTTACATGTTATTAATGTCAGTCCTTATGGGGTGTGGGCTTGATTTGAGTGTGTAAGTAAAACTATTTTATTCACCCACTTAATTATTGTGCCTTGGAGATTGAAGTTGACTTATGAGTTGGAGTTGAGGATGTGTGATGTGGCATCCCACATGGATCCACCTCATCCTCTTCTCTTTCCTCTTCTATATATTCAAATTCCTTGGCTTGTTTTGGGGGTTACTTCACCTTGCATTGCTTCATTTTGGGTGACTTCTTTTGGTTTTGGGAGCTCTTGAAATTTTTGGAGAAAGTTGGAGATTGTTGAATGCTTGTGGATTATTGATCTTGGACTATTTTACATTGGAAAGCTTGCTGTTTGGAACTTTGGAACAAAATCCATCATGGAGAGGTAGGAGCTTGGCTCTTTAAAATGCTCTTCTCTTATGTATGCATATGTAACTGTTGTGAATGTTTTGATATTGTTTGTTGGCTGGTTGGGTAGATGGCCTAGGGATGGTGTAGGAGAAGACTATGGGGAACTTTGTGGGAGACATAAGTGTTTTGGGAGGTATAAGTGTTGAGGGAGTTGGGATTTGGGTTCCACCTTACAAAGAAATAGATTGCATTTCTTTACTCGTTATGGGGTGCCATAAGAGGTTGGGGAGGCATAAGGAAATGTGAGGAATAAGGGGCACTGGGGAGGCATAAGGGCATGTCGGGATTTGAAATGATATATATATATATATATATATATATATATATATATATATATATATATATATATATTTTGGCGGTTTGTTCTCGGTGGTGATACCCATTTCCCCTTTGGGAGACATAGCGACATACCCCATAGTTTCTTTCTCCTTTGGCTTGCATGATGAAGCCTGAGTGTTGTTTTTGTTTTGTTATGTGGTGGAAAACTATAGTTTTGTTTTGGACTATGTTTTGAATGAGAAATCTGTCTTTGTGTTGTGGAAGCCTATTGTTGCCATGAGTTGAAAAAAAATATTTCTTATTGCAATGTGGTTGGGGCTCGGGGGCCAATGAAGAAGGATGGCTTCTCCCTTTTCATTGGATGTCTTGGTTGGGTGGAGAGCGTTGCCTTTCCCCTGTTCTGTTGTGACCAAATTGGAGAATGATGGAAATTCATACTGCTGTTTTGGAACTGAGAAAGAAGACAGTTTGACAGTCCTTGCTGAGATCATTTCTTAATGTAACCTTTTCCCACTTGAAGTGGATGATCTTGTATATTATTTGTGATGGAAATATGGTCTGTATGGGCTATGAAAGTTGTAAATTGAATTGTGAAAGAGATATACTTTTTTTTTCTACTTTTGAAAGAATGTGAAAGAAATCATATTCTGTATATTGTAATTGAGGAATGAAAGAAGAAATTGTAAAGGTATCTCTTTGAATCAATAAAGGATTGTATTACTTTACTCAAATGGCATTATTGGGTATTGAAATATGATTGTTGAATGTATTTTGAAATTATGTTGGAAGGATGAAAAAGTGAATATGTATGGAGAAATGTCATAATACTTTTTTTTTTTAAATAAATGTTTTAGAAATCGTAATTGTAATTTGGAATTTGAATACTTTGCTTGAGTCAACTTAGTATGTTAGATTGGGTTGGAATGAATTCATAGTTTAAAGTTGGCAAAAATGAAAATAAATCTATTCGAATTTGAGCTCTGTTAGATAACTTTCATACTAGCAATTATTAATCAGAAATTGAACAAAATGACCCTGCAACATCAAAAGAAAAATGAAATATCAAATTTTATTTGTAAGGTCAAAATGACCCAAACATACCAAAATACTTATGAAAATTTTATAGAACCTTCAAATCAAAAAGGCGAGAATTGCGAGACTTCTTCTTTGTATAAAATTGATAAATTTTGAATGCAAATCAATCAAGAAAACTTAACCTTGCAATCTATCCTAAAATATTCCAAGTAAAATCCTCCATGCCTGTTTGGCAAGTGGAAAAAGAATTAACGACAAATTTGAACAAAATTGATAAGTTAAAAATACCAGTTCACTTTCTAAGTGACAGAAAGACATTTTCTCAAAATTTACCCTTTAAAATTTATCAAAATCAAATTCCTAAGGTTTTTGTGAAAAGAGGACATCGAGAGCTTTCCAGAAAGTCCTCATTTTCCAAAAACCAAGTTCCCAATCAAAAGTTATGGCCTTCTAAAGTTTTTACTTTATTTCGGGCTCAAAGTAATCTAACTGTCAAATTTTAAATGAATAAAATATTCTTGGGCGGACCCGCTGGGCTAAAACTTTCCTTTTTTTTAGCTTTTTTTCCCAAAAGGTGCAAAGTCATGAATTTTCTGTTGCTCTGCTAATCCGCAAGCCTTCATTTTGTCTAAAAATGATCTAAGTCCAAAAAGTTAATTTGGCAATTTTTCCTCCATGGCCCCGCCACCCCGCAACCAATCATTGATCAACACGTGGCTTCGTTGGGCATTGGCGGAGGCTTAGATCAATTTTAACCTTAAGTGCTTTCAAAAATAAATTTGGAAAAATTTGTAAGTTTTCCCCATAGCCCCACAGGTAATCAGTGTTGCCACGTGGCTTCATGAGGCATCGGTGGAGGAGCGGATCTTTTAAGCCTTAACGCTTTAGAAAATTTTTGGGCAAAATTTCCAAATAATCTCCTCGCCACCCGCCAAACCATAGCTAATGGTTGGCTGACACGTGGCATCTTCTTGTGTTGGTGGAGGCGCGGGTTCCTTTCGACCTTTTTCCCTTCCTTTTGAATAGTCAAATTTTCTAAATGTTCCTCATCGACCTGCTGACTAGCCAATAAGGAGCTGCCATGTGGCCTCCCTAGGCATCGGTGGAGGTGCGGGTGTAAAATTCACTTTTTCCTAAAAGCGCAAAAGTTAAATGCCTTCCCTGCTCTGCCGGCCCGCGTATGGGAAAATTTTTTCTTCCAGCTCCGCTGGTCCGCTTTTTCTCCTCTGGGTGAATTTTCTCTTCGAAGTCCACAGGCCCGAGTTGGGGAAAATTTTCCTCCCCAAGCCCGCTCTTGGGAAAATTTTCACCCCAAGTCTGGCTCGGCCCATAACTTGAGAAATATGAGGAGTTAGAAGGAATTCTATATATCACCGAAAGGTGAGGAAATTACCTATCTAATAGGAATGTTTTTAGGAAGTTTTAATTGCGTTAATCATGGGAAAAATCAAATTGAATCTTTAACCGAGTTCTGGGAGTGGGTAAGTAAGAATTTACTCTGATGATTTTAAATATGTATTCTTTTCCCCACTGTAATTAAACCTTTCTCTTGTCTTAGATCTTGTGGAATTAAATACCTTGGGTATTTAATTGTTTTGGTCCCTTAACCCTAAAATTTTAATCAGGGAATATTTAACTAAAATGTCAATGTAATTAGTGATTAAATTAATCCCTAAGGAGATTTGAGCTAGGTGTGGACTTATTACACTTGTTGCTTTATAATGTGGAATCAATAATTATTATAATGGGAAAAGTTATCTAGTTGAATTTAATTGTCCTTGAGACTTTGGTTGTTAACACTTTAAAAAAATTTATTTCATAATTTTGTAACTAAACCTAGGTTGTTCATAGGTCTCAAGTGGGATATTTTAGTGGGCATCACACTATACCTCTTTCAAGATAAGTTAAGAGAGATAATCCTCTAAGTTAGATCATTGGGAATAAGGAAGCATGCATACGATGACAAGAAGAAGGTTGAAGAACATTCAAGATCAAGATAACATATCCCTTCTATCTAAGATAGAACCAAGGAATTTCATGGAAGCTAGCCATAACCAACATTGGATTAAAGCAATGAATGGATAAGCTGGACCAAATAGAGAAAAATGAAACTTGGGAACTTGTCCCTAACCTTAAGAACAAGAACAAGAACATCATTGGAACCAAGTGGGTGTTTAGAAACAAGTTGAATGAAAAAGGTGAAGTTACAAGAAATAAGGCAAGGCTAGTTTGCAAAGGATATGCTCAAGTTGAAGGAGTGGATTTTGATGAGACATTTTATCTTGTGGATAGAATGGAGGCCATTAGGCTCTTCTTGGCATATGAATCATACAAAGGATTCAAATTATATCAAATGGATGTAAAGTTAGCATTCCTAAATGGGCATTTGAATGAGGAAGTCTACATTGAACAAACCGATGGATTTCTTCTCACTAAGGACAAAGATATATATTTTTAGGTGAAGAAGGAATTATATGGTCTCAAGAAATCCCTTAGGGATTGGTATAGTAGATTGGATAAGTACTTGGTTGATCAAGGTGTAGGAAAGGAATAGTGATAGCAATTTATATATAAAAGAGGAAAATTTGTTGCTTGTTGTTGTCGAGTTGATGATATGATTTTTAGTAGTGATAGTGAGACTATGTCACATGGATTTTCACGAGTCATGAAGAAGAATTTTGAAATGTTAATGCTTGGAGAATATTGATTCTTCCTAGGGCTGCAAATCAGTCAATCCAAAGAAGGTATCTTCATATATCATAAAAAGTACATCAAGGAGATGCTCAATATATTTCAAAAGGATAATTACAGATGGTAAAAACTCCAATTATTATAGGATGAAAACTCAACAAGAATGACATCTCACCAAAAGTAAATCAAACATCATACAAATATATGATAAGAAGCCTCTTGTATTCAACTACATCTAGGCTTGATATCATGCAAGTAGTTGGTTTGGTTGGAAGGTTTCAAGAAGATCCTAGGGAAATTCATATCTAAGATGTCAAAAGAATATTCAGGTATCTCATGGGGACATAAGAATATGGAATTTGGTATCCAAAATGCAATGAGTTCCAAATCAAATCCTTCACAGATGCAGATTGGGAAGGTAACATTGATGACATGAAGAACAAAATATGTGGAGATTTCTTTTTGGTAATTTCCTTGTGTCTTGATTGAGTAAGAAAAATATCTTGTACCACTTTCCACATGTGAAGCATCATATGTAGCAAGTATCCATATGTTTTACTCAAGTGATGTGGATGAAGCAAACAATTGAAGACTATAAAATTGAAAATGAAGGTCCTATACCTCTATATTGTGATAACACAAGTTCTATAAGTAAGTCCGATAACCTCGTGCTTCACTCTAAGACAAAACATATCCCAATAAAATACCATTTCTTGAGGGAGAAAGTGAGTGAGAAAATAATCAAGCTTGAACATGTCTAAAAAAATAGGAGGTAGCTAATATCATGACTAAATCTCTACCAAAAACAACTTTTGATCATTTAAGACATAAATTGGGGGTAATTCCTACCCCAAGAAATCACTAAAGACCTCAAATAACTTAGAGGATCATCTCAAGTGTCATATATGCTCTAAGAAGGCTCAAGAAGTGTCAAAATAGGGGAGCTAGGGTAAGTGTAGCAAGTTGGGGGACAATTAAATGGACATCAAATCTTGAATTTTACATTAAAAACAACAAAACATCAAATTTAGTCTTAACGGACTTGAACCATACCGAAAATTCAAAAATATGTCATAAAAATGGTACCATCACGTAGGGGATATTGTTAACTTTGTAGAAATATTCATTTTAAAGTGAATAGAATAGGATAAATATCATTTTATAATTTTTACTAATAGTAGGTCTTTAAGACACTTTTTTCCGTGAATGTTTATGTCTATGTTTAAGACTGCAAAATTTGTTTCACTTATCGAATGTGATAAAACTTATACCATCCCAGCCATGGTGAAATTATATACATGTTAAAAATATATATATTTGATTTCAATGTTTTTTGATGAAGTTATGGTTGGCAAACGGAAAGTGCTCTGTTTTCTTTATGTTATCGAGACCACTTTCACGGAAAAAATCATAAAAAATAAAATATTGCTAAAAATATATAAAATAAAACCTATCCCAAGATAGATAGTGGCATCTAACTTCTCACTAAAGGATAAAATTATATATCAATTTTTGGTCATCCAAATCACGAGCAAACAGACATAATCTTATAGGCATTTTAAAAAAAAAAAAAAACCAAGTCATTGAATTTTGAGTGTTTAATATAGCTAAACTTGTCCATTTTTTTTTTTTAAAAAATTAGTATTTTAGAAACTAGATTCTGGATGCTACGATTCATATTAATATATTTTTTCTAATTTTGAGTGTATGTATTGCTAATAATCCCTAAAATTTGATAGTATGTTGTTATTTGCAATATGATGTCCACTTATGACCCCTTTTTTGTCCCCAACTTCTTGCACTTACCCGCATTTAGTTAACTAGCTCAATGCACTGCCGAGAAGACCAAAGATAAGCATGGGAACAAAATGCAATGTTAGATTTTGAAGAGATCATGTGTAGGGGAGCATTGAGGCTGATTGGTGAAGAAATTCATGCATCTTTTCAATCCATAACTCGAAAAGATAACCAATCTAATCAAGGGGAGCTTCACGAGGTAAGTTTATGTTTTTGTCAATTCTTCTTACATGTTGTTGTTTGTATGAACCTTTTTCATAGATGTCAAAGGGGGAGAGTGTTTTAATAAAAAAATGAATGTTTTAAAGGTGTTGGTTTTCTTGTTTTCCATTAAGGTTTTGATTACATTTCTTTATTAATTATACAAGAGGAGAATGTTGAACATTTTTACATTAGTGTTGTCATTCATTTCATATGGAATTGATGTAAAGGAGTATTGAGGTGTATACCTGATTGGAATTTTCTTCTCAAAGTTTTTAGTGTCTTTACAAAGTGAATTCATCGTGTTTTCTTGAAAGCGCTTATGATGGTTTTAAGGTGTCAAGTGGTGGTTAGTATGAATTGTGTTCAATGGAGGTATGACGATGATTTTTTAATCTACTCGTGTGTCCCACAAGTCTGGAATTATGTTTCAAGAATGTGTAAGGGATTCTAGGGTGATCATCAAGTCAAGTGTTGTAAGTCATGGTTGGAACTAACCCATTTAGGCCTAGTTCAAGAGCCTAATGAGGTGTATGAATTCAATACAAGCCTATGAAAGTATGAGAAGTGTATAGGAACACTATATAGATCATTCATTTGCATCTACAAAGTCATATTTCATCTTTTGGAGGCATT
This sequence comes from Taxus wallichiana var. yunnanensis, assembly GCA_018340775.1. Classification (NCBI taxonomy): domain Eukaryota; kingdom Viridiplantae; phylum Streptophyta; class Pinopsida; order Cupressales; family Taxaceae; genus Taxus; species Taxus wallichiana. The sequence continues at coordinate 550,571,325 of CM031241.1, forward strand.
TGGAGTACCTATGTTGGTCTATGTAAGAATGATATCTCAAGGCAAAAAGAAAAACCTTGTGCAAATGAGATGGAGAAGAGTTTTATATAGTGAAATATGATTAAAAAAACCATTGGATATGATGGATAAGGTAGTTGTGAATGTGGGGACATTATTTAAAGTCCGGAGAATGAGTTTTGTGTAAGAAATTAAAGTTGTGTCAAAACTCGCCTAAACAAGATGCCAAAAATCTTTGCTTGTGAATTCTTAGGATTCAATATAAATTTACAAGAATGACTCAAATAAATTATAAGAGATTTTTTTAAGACAGTAGAGAGATAAAAATGATGATAAAATTTTTAAGATAAAAGGATGAAGGAAAAGAAAGTTCTATCCATTTTTCTAGCACTGTCTAAAACCCTCCTAAAACCTAAGGATGAAGTGATCGAAATGAAATGCATTTTTGGTATTCAAATCAATTTTGTAAGATGATAAATCTAGTTATGGTTTTAAATCATTCATGATGGTATAAGTTGGTTGCTATTTGACTCTATAGGTGTGACTATTTAGTACATTTCTTTCCCTAGTTTGCAAGTTTCAGTATGTATAAATTCCTTCCAAGAAGGTGAAACAATTAAAAATGGTGTGGAAGGTTGTATGGGGAGTGTAATTCATGATCATGAAATATTTAGGGGAAATATCTTTGAATATTTGGTGTGATTTTTTTCTAACTCTCTTGTCCACCGCTAAGGGCTAATCAGTCTAAAACTAGTCTTGCGAAGTATAAGTGAACCTTGTTGAAATAACACATTATTAAGTGCTAGATGAGCACGTTATTTAAAGATGATATTGGTCTAACACATCATATTAAATCCCATGTCTTGGAGAGTGAAAGTATAATTGTGTTGTAATACAAATTATCCAAACCTAATTATTGAGATGGTCAAGTAGGTCTCTCGTACATCCTTGGAGGCTTTTCATCTCTTCATAGATCTTATGAAAATAATGGTTTCTCATGAAGTAGAGGTTATATTTGTTTTATGATGCAAATGTTGATCATGAAAATATATTTCAAGTTGTTAGATTAAGAGTGAAACAAAAATGGGTCTTAAATCTCGAAAAAATGTCCGAGTGTCTAGAAAATCATGCTACTTTGAGCTAATTTATTTGAAAGAAAAAATAAGTGGCCCTTGTGAGTTGAAAAAAATAAACATCTTCCCTAAAAGTGACATTGAATTCATAAATGAAACGGAAAATTTATGATCTTGCTCAATCTTTGAAGTTATTCTCTATGCATGCAAAATTTGTATGTGTCCTTCTCCAATGCATGTTTCATGAAGAATAATAATGGAACCCTTCCACTCTTGTCATTTTAAGGTGATCTACAAGTCAAAAATCACCCCAAGATGTGAAATTAGTTGAATACCTATTCTTTGTGTTTTTACAAGCTCATCCTCGATTTGAGATCAAGTTGCCTATGACTATGTGTTGAAGAATGTGAAGGAGATTTGGATAAAGTGCTTCATGCCTTGAGTTGATAATTTTCAAGTTCTTATTGTTGATGTGAACATCCTACATACCTAATGCTCTTGAAATCATGGCTTTATGTGAGGTCATAAGGCTTTTGTTTTTTCATGATCAAGATTGTGCTAACAAGAACAAGCTCCTAATGCTCTCATAAGTTCTCTAAAGAAGTTAGAAGGATAAAATGGTGAATAATGAGAGTTGTAAAGAGGTTATATAGAATATGAGGAGTTCTTGTAACATTTTAACACGTTGGAAACACTTGAAGGAGTATTCATTATGCTACAAGAAAAATTTTACTCACTGGAGAATAAGAAAAGGTTTGGATGACTATTATAAATCGGTGAACAAAGGATAATATGGAATATTGTCAGCGTATAAGATATAAAAATAGGGAGTTTAGATAACCCCATTAACCATCATTTTCTTCAAACAATATTGAAAGAACCTATAGGTTTTGAGGCTATAATCGAACCTTGTCAGATGCAATAATGAAACCCAGAGGTAGTTTTGTATGAATATAATCCGTCTCCTTATACGAGTTGTCAAGTGAATTAGGTGAAAAGTCATTCGATTTGAAGTGCAATAGTCATGTCTGTGATTCTATCTTGTTAGTAAAATCTCTAATTTTTGTATGAAAGTGGTTGTTGAATAATGTGAAAGTTGAGTTTAAGGTTTAAAGAGTGAGAGAGATGATAATGAATTGAATCTAGTAAAATTAGTGAAGTTGTATGAAAAGGGTGTATGAGAAAATTTAGGATCACAATTTTGTTGTCAAAGAAACTATGTAAAGTAAGTCATAATGTTTTTGTAAAGTTTAAGTTGAAGCTTAGAAATACCTCGGAAGTAGTTTCTTTCATGAAAGTTTTAGCTTGTAAAGATATAAGTAGTATCTTGACCAGATCTTGAAGTTGGTGCTTCATGTTGAGTGGGTGCTCAAAAAGTTTGAGACCTTTGTAATCTTCTATTGGATAGATTTTCCAACTTAGTGCATTGGTTTCATAATGGGTTTTCTCCCATCATGGGTTTCCCACTTTAAATTTTGTCTTCTCATGCATTTTAGTCGTTATTGCTCATTGATGATAGTGATACTTCTTCATAACAAGTAACTAATTTTAATTGTCCTTCAAAATTTAAAGTTACACTGATTCACCCCCCTCTCAATGTCTTAATTTTCAACATACTGTAGCTATACTATGAAGGATGTCGAAGTCATAAAGAATAAAGTCCTCAAAGTTCATGTTTCCAAACATTGGGGCATGAGGGATGCCTTTCTTGATCTATTTAGAGCTCTCATTAAATTTTGGCATAAATTTTAAAATGACATCCTTATTTAATAGGAACATGATTCACTTGAAAATGCATCTTAATTTCATAATTAACATACTCAAAAAATAATCTTCTTGAAGGAATATTATAAAGATTTTATATAAGGTGGTACAAAGAGAACAAATGGTTCTTATCCTATTAGGATCAATGGATAGAATTAATTTTGACTTCCTTGGAATGAGGTAAATCCAATATTATCTACATCTTTGGTATTTTTGGTATATTTTCTAGATCATATTCATTCCTTTTGGATAAAATTTTGATATCATCGAATGAAATCATGATTATGTCTTTGATAGTTCCCTTTAAAGGACATGCCTAATTACCTATGATATTTTTCTTCAAGAATTAAATAGTCCTGAAAGGAATTATTTTGTATGAATATGTCCCCCGTCATTTATGAGTGTGGTAATGAACTATTCTTAATATTTAACCATGAATTTGTTGAAACAAGGTAAGTCATCAAAAAGAGAAAACCTCTCAAATCTAGCTACTATTTTTAAATTTTGGTTCATGGAGGGCATAAGATAATCGTCTAAAAGAAAATATATTCATGTCCATTATATATATGCATAGAAAAATATATTAGTGTTATGCAGAGGAAATTACTTCAAATTATCATTCTTATAGAGAAAAATGATGGATTCAAACAACTTAATTTGTTCCTTACTCATAAAAGGAAAAAAAAACCAAAAAGCCTTAATATTTACATGGATGGTTCAAAATTAGGTGTGAGATCTGTTTGATGTGTGTTATTTTCCACAACATTAGGTGAGTCATCTCACTTAGGTGAGATCATAGGTCCACGTGTCATTTAGGGGTCATTATGAGATTCTCTTATGCGTCGTGCGTCGGTGTGTCATATGTGTCATTGGGAGTTACACTTTTATTCCGGGAATGTAACTCCCCTCTCTACTCGAGTTGTCATGATTGCAAAGTGCTTGGGGTTACTCAAAGACCTCCTATATGTACACCTTATTTGATCTATGAGATGCACATTTGGTTGATGTCTTGCTCCTCCCGAGATCTCTTCACGCCGCCGTCGCACATCCGTTGATGTGCACGTTGTCCCTCGTGATCCGTACTTCACTGTGTTTTAAACCCTCTTTCATGGTATCGAGTGGATCTTTTGGATCCATGCACTCCTCGGCATTTTCATGCATTTTTTGGCTTTTGCGCGTGATATACAAATTTCATTGCGTGTGTCGTAATGGATATTCGACCATGCTCTACTTATACCGATTTCCAGGGCATTTATACCTCTCCTTGGGTTGTTCATGTGTTCGAGGTGGTTGTGTTCAATTTTCGGTGTTTTTCAAGTTTATTGTCCTTGACCACTTGATTCTCCTCGGGTTTGCATGCCGCGTTTGGAGGTGTTTTCCTGAGGTCTATTGCAGTTCTAGTTTTTGAACCCATCTTCGACCGTTTAGGTACTATCTTCCCTTGCTATCTTGGCTCATGTTGTGTTCATTTAAAAACTTCTGCTTGCTCATTCTCGGCATCTCGTGTTTTGGATTGAACGTGAGAGCATTGGTCTTCTCGCTGCCCCGTATTATTCGTTTGCATTGTTCGCTCGATCCGGGTCCGCATTTCTTTTGCTTGGGTTTGTTTGGGCCTGTCCTCAACCTGCGCATGTTTGGATGCATAGCTTTGGGTTTGAGTTTCAATCTTCAACCAATTGATTTCTTTCATCTCCCTTCGCTGGCACTTGGAGTGCTTTGTGTATGGTGCTTTGTACACAGTTCCACATCATTTGTGCATGGTCCCAAACTCCTCGGCAACACCGCCGCTCTCCCCAGCTTCCTGCATGCGTTGATCCTCCTGTGGCTCGGGTCATTTTTACATTGCTCGGTTGACCTCGGTTGTCGCCGCCTCCTATTGCCCTCTCGCATTCATGTTAAATCAATTACATCCCGCCTACAACTCTACACCCTCCCTCACGTGATCACCGCCCAGTAAGGTTACATTCACTTTGCCTTGGCGGTTTACAACTTACACTTGCCATAATCAACCTTTCACGTGTCCTCACACACTTGGCTCGGGCCTATCCACTCCAGATGTGGCCCCTCTCTAACAGCCTAAGCTTGGTGGATTTTTCATGCAGACCTATTGTACACAACATCTTGGTTCAGCTCAATGTGGAACTCAAATATGCACACGTGGCTTCTTTTACATTACCACCATGGCTTGACATTCCAAACGTAGGCCCCCCCTCCTATATTTTTTTAATGTTTTAAGATTTAAAAAAAAAAAACATTTAGTTTGGCATTGTAACATTTTAATTTTTTTGGGTTTTTAGCTTGCTTATTGCTCATCCTTCCTTCGAGCGTCGAAGACGGAGGGTGAGGTCCGGGGTTGACAGGAGGCTAATCCCCCCTCGCAGTCAAAACAAAATCTACCTAAAATTCCATTCCGTTTCCAACAAGTACCCACATGATACCCTTTGCACCAATTTCATGCACTTTTTTAATGCGTTTGCAAAGATCTAGTGACATTTTCCATCGGTTATGGGAATCGTTTTAATGCTATAACTTTTGACTCATTTGCTCGTTTCTAAGAACTTCCTTGGTAAAATTCACATGATTTTTCACACATTACGTGATGGAATTGTCAATTTTGTAAACACACTACTTTTATAAAGTGCCGATTCTAGGGGGTTGATTTAGTACTCTTGGGCTTTCACATAGATGCACATTATCACCGAGTCCGACGCGTCTTGCTTTTGTGCATCTTGCATTTTTCATCATGGAGAGTGCTCTTTCTAGATTTAAGCATCATACGATCACCTTACAGCCTCTGCCACTTCTCACGGGAGAGGAAACTATTCAACTTGGCGTGCCTCCATGGAACGTTACTTCGCCCCACGAGGGTATTTTACCCTTCTTGCTTGGGCTAGTTCCTGCACCTGCTCATCATCATCATCTAGAGGATTTTCTCGACACTTGCAACAACATCTATGGTCACATGATGATACATGTCTCTCATTCTCTTTGGTTTCACGTGGTAGGTCCTCGATCCACCTCACCGTGTCCGGAGCATTCTTCAATCCCTCTATGGAGACCCTTCACATACTACCGCCATTGTTCCTGCTGTTGATTCAGTTGTCTCCTCTTTTCTTCGTGTGATGATAGTTCCACTAACACGAATCACTCGCTTCTTCTGACTTCTAATGAGTTTTGATGTTGAGAGTACTCTGAGGACTCTTTCCTCTTTCTCTCACTATTCCAGAGAGTGTTGATACTTCCCACATCTCATCGAGATATCAAGCAATCTACTATACTCAATGTCATACATTCATCACACCAACCTCCTTTCCACTTCTAGTGTGTGAGGCCCATTTCACTCCTTCACCTTCATTAGATGACTCATACCTATCTGACATCGCTCTTCTGTTTGTTGAGCCCCCTCATTGGGACGAGTATCTGCCTGACCTTAGTCATCTTTTCACAGAGTCTACTTGTGATGCTCTATAGGTCCCTCATCCATCTACAGGTGTTTAGAGGAGTTCATCATCTATGTTGTTGGGAGTGCCCCTTTTGAGAATCATGTCACTTCCACATTTCCAGAGACCTTCATTGATCCACCCTTAGCTGTGGATCCCTTTTCTATTGTGGAGAATATTTTGTTCCCTTCAAATCACTTGGACATCCTTTCTATGGGTGTTCCTCTTTTTCACTAACGACGAGTTCTACGCACGTGGCATTACCTTCGGTTCCTTCGCACTCACTCGGTAGACCTATGTCACACTTTCTGTACCATGTGACTTAGAGTTCTTTGTGTTGCTGCCTTTAGTTTCCTTTTTGGAGTGGGCGAGACTTCCAACACGTCATTTCTGTCCTTCCTAAGGGTAAGCACACGGTTGTTGTGGGTGGATCTTCTTGACCCGCAGGTAGAAGATCTCGTCATCGACATTCTTTTGGGAGACCTCCTAGAGCTGTAGAGTTCAGATCCGTCCATGGCATCTTCTACATTCCTCTCGTCTCCCTCTTCTTCTCTCTTCTTCTTCTTTTTGAGAGATTTCCTCTTTGTACATGGGTACCTTTTAGGCTCGTCTAGAGCTGGGACCCATATTTGGCATCTTTCTTAGATTAGAGAGTGTTTTTTCTCTTGTGGTGGATGTTTTTCCCACTGGGTTTTCCTTCACTTCTTGGGACCTTTTTCTTGTGCATGGGTACCTCATCAGTGGTTTGTGCTAGGACCCATTTCTCATTTCTGACTTGCCGCCTCATCCTAAGTTACGATGAAGGGGGTGTTGGTGTGTGTTATTTTCCACATCATTAGGTGAGTCATCTCATTTAGGTGAGATCATAGGTCCACGTGTCATTTAGGGATCATTATGAGATTCTCTTACGTGTCAGTGTGGCAGTGTGTTAGTGCGCCATATGCGTCATTGGGAGTTACACTTATATTATGGGAATGTAACTCCCCTCTCTACTTGAGTTGTCATGATTGCAGCACTGGGGGTTACTCAACACCTCTTATATGTACACCCCATTTGATCTATGAGATAGAGGAGAGTTTAATGGCCTAACCGTGTTCTACCCGTGTTTCAAATATTTACATGCACATTCGGTTGATTCTCGCTCCTCTCGAGATCTCTTCACACGCCGTTCGCATGTCCATTGATGTGCATGTCGTCCCTCGTGATCCTCGCTTGTGGGTTTTAAACCCTCTTTCAAGATCCATGGCATACCACATGAACTCTTGATCATTGGACATTATGTCATCATATGTCCATGAAAATATATCATAATATACTTTTGCATTTCATTTTTTTTAAGACTACTTTTTAATTAATCATGTCCATACCTTTCCTAGTTTGATAGACTTGTGAGGATCAATCAAAACTAAATTGTTAGAATCATCCTTGATTACTATGTTTCTTTTCTTTCCCTTATACTAATTATAATAATTGAAAATTTATTGAAATGTCACCAAGACCCTTAAGAGCATTATTAATCTTCAATATTATCTCTTGATCACCATAGGCTTGTTTTGATTTAGATTCACAACTATTTTGAGCAATTATTGGTGCAGTGAATGAAATTTGTGATTTGAATGTTACTTTAAAAAAATTTCCCGAATACATTAGTTATCACGCATCTAAGGTTTCTTTAGGATATTTACATATGAATAGTATTTCATGAGATAGTAACACTTGCTTCACTAAATCTGGACTTATTCCAATCGGAGACGCTAAAAATATAGCCAATATTAGAATCCAATATTACTTTTTTGGATTTCAAAAATGTTAAATATTAGAATTATCTCGTAATTCAAAATCGCACATATTGGATCCCAATATGCATATATTGGAATCCGAAATCACATATATTGGAATCCAAAATCACATATATTGGAATACAAAATCATATATATTGGAATTTATTGTACTCCAAAATAACATATATTGGAATCCAAAAATAAAAATATTGGAATCCGTTAATTCTCCTTTTGAGTCCAATATATCTAATCAGGAATTAAATTAATGAATTTTTGAAAAAAGTTAATGATTTCAAGGAATCGACATTGATTTGAGAAATAATTTCTAGTGGCCACTAGCCCATAGAAAACATACACATGCTCTATTTTATACGGGCTAGTAGTTCCTAGGATTAATGTTTTCTTTGGAATAATGATCTTATCAGTTTTAAGATGTCTTTAAGATTAAACTATGCAAATTTTAATATTTAAAATGCCTTTGGCCTAGCGCTAGGCTAATGAAATTCATGAGATGTGAGACACTTGATATTTATTTACTATGGTGTGATTGAACCTAGGGAAACCAGAGAATTACCGAAGATGTTATGAAGAAACTAACAGAGGGAGACACTTAAATTTAGGAGAATGTAAGTAACTGTAAAACCATTCCAGATATATTTTCATATTTAAATTTAGATATCAAATTAACTTCATTTATTATGGTGTGATTGAACCTCAGTGCAACTAGATAATTTCTGAAGATGTTATGAAGAAATTAACAGAGGGTGACGATCCAATGTAGGAAAATGTAATTAATTGTAAAACCATTCTAGATATATTTTCATATTTAAATTTAGATATAAAATTAACTATAAGAAACATGGCATAAATATTTTCATATTCAAATATGGATATGAACTTAATTAAAATTAACTATAAAACCATCCAGATATATTTTAGTATTTAAATATAGCTATGAAATAAATTGAAAGTCCTTTTCAAAAGGTAGAATTATAATAAAAATTTTGAAGAATAATTTGAATTTTTAATGTAACACTATTCCCAAAGATGGGTTTCCAAATCAACAATACAAATCATAGTGAAGCTCCAATAAAAAATCTCCCTATAAGTGTTTTTGTGATCTAATATAATTCGAACATCTTCAAAGTCCTTCAAATGTGTCAACAAAGGCCAAAACACATCTAATAAGTATTTATCTCATGGCTTAGAATATATGTTAAATGTTTCAACAATTATGTAGTTGCTACATCATTAAACTTGTTTTTCTCTAAAGAGTCATCTACAACACTGTATTTTTACAATTTACGATACATTAAACCACCACCAAATGGAGTTAAGATTCTTGAGATATAATTTAGGATTCCCATAACATTCATAATCGAGTGTTTGGTCTCGATGTAATCTTCTGTGTAAATATGAAATTGAAGCTTGTAACCTCTCCAAGCCAATGTTTTTTAGGAATGAAGGCATCATCTCATCAACATTTGAATTTCTCGTTGGTGTGTAAGTAATATTTCACATTGGGTTTGATAAATTTTTTTTTTTTTGAGTTCGATTCCACCAAACGCTTTTTAACTATTTGGATGTCGAATCAGCCTTGTGGAGGGTGTGTGCCAAAACACCATTTATATCAAATATGATTAGTTTCATGTTGCATGTGTTTGTATTCATCAAATGAAAAATAAAATAAAAAAGGTTGATGGTGGTGAATCATCGAAAAAATAAAAATAAAAGTCCCTTTTGATATTGTTATATCAAAAATGAAATCATTGTAGGTCTTTGAAGAAGGTTAAAAATCTAAGGGTGTTCCTCATTTCTTATTGTTACACTAGGAATATTTTTTGTGTAGAATTTATTTGAATAGAATGTAATGTTTCAGTGCGACGAGTCTTTACATACCATATTGTAGTTATTTCATTGCATTGAAAAGTGGTATACATTTTCTATTATCGAAGCAAAAACTAGTATTCAAGCACGCTTAGAATTAATTTAGGAATATATATTTGATTAATAAGAAATTGCTCAAAGGATTTTTACGATAAAATTTCTTTGTTAATTCATATTTTCAACTTATACACTCGAATCTGAAATTATAATTAGGGAAAATATAAATACTCCCAACTTATATTCGTATAATCTCAACATACAAAATAGTTAAGCAAAACCATCATAAAAACATATGAATGTATTATATTTACAATGTTAAGTTGTATCATCATAATAACATTTTGAAATGATAAATTTTTATTTAGCATTTACTCACTCCAAATATTTGATGCCCTCTACCACATTCAATCCCTTAGACACTATCATTGATAAGTCTTTGTACAAATAAATCATCATCCAAATATATTTTGAACAATTTTCTCCTTTGCTTGTCATCCCAACCATAAAATTTGCTAAAGGGTTTCCCTTTTCACCTTATATAATACACATTGTGCCTTTAGAACCCTAGAGAACATCATTTCTACTCAAAACCTTTTCTATATCTTTTATTGCAATTCCATCAACTATATTGCAATTTTTTTTTCCACAGGTGAGTAACCTGGATTGGATTCAATAGATATTTTTTATTGAAGGCCTTTGTCTACTTTTCATCATCATAAGAAGTGATTTTGTTTGACTAGAATCCCATTTCAATTTTTTTGATAATGACTTTATAAAATATTTCGTGTCACTGCGTTGATAGTCGGGTTTGATCCGATTGGTTTTTCTCATACAACAAGCCCTCTAAATATAAAATAAGAAAGTAATTCTTGTGGCTAACTGGAGGGAAGTAAATAAATGTTTTTAATCGGTCCCGGATAAATTATAATCAATGGAAATTTAATCAACATGTTTTCTTGCGGCTACCACCTACAAATGGGGCTTATGCTCAGGATTGCATCTTCTTTACTGCAGTTGGATCTTTTAATGCAAGATCTAATTCAAACAAACATTAATATATTCATAATATCGATATTGCTTTTGAAAATGAAAGAGTATTTGAAAAACATAGTGGTCTAGGTGGTAAAATGGTAGATTCAATATCAACACCTGTAGGTTTACCACTTACCGATTGAACTTCTAGTTTGGCTTGCATAGAACTTACTCGATGCTAGTTTTTTTGATATAAGATGTATTGTAAACAATATTAATCAATGCATAACTGATTTCATGCTATTTAAAATGAAATCATAATTGAAAATCATACTCTCTCCGTGGTAATATGGTAAGTACAAATCCAATTGTTCATATGTCTTCTAGATGAATTTTAGTGGTCGCTACGGTTCATTTATATCCATTGAACCACCCATTGGAAGATAACAATTATGAGATATTGATGTGGATTAGTGACTGCTAAGCTATTCCATCATTGGCTGGACTAAGCATCGATACTAATGTCTGTATCATTATATTGATACTAATAATTTATACAAACAACCAACAACTTGGTAACTACAAACTATGTTACATTGGATGCCACCATGAACTTTTGAAATAGGTTATTTGGAAATTCCTTCTTTGAAAATGGTTCCACTTCTAGAATTAGCTGATATCATTTTCTATAAATTTATGAGCCTTATAAATGGTTTTGTTTAAAAATACACATGGCTAACATACCTAGTTTTGACTACATATTCATGCTAGTTACCACCATGCACTCCACTATTACTTTCTCCGGTTGTTGGTTGTCTGCATAAACCATTAATTGTCTTATAAATTTGTGGGGCTTAGTAGCGGTTTTTATTTATAAATGCACACGACTAACATACTAAGATTTGATTGCATATTCATGCATGATGTGGTCGAGTTCTCCTCATCTATCATCAGAGATGGTGAACATAGAGTATTGTCAAAAATATGAAAAATAATGGAAATTGAAAATAGAGCTCATTAAACATATTTATAAAATGATTAAAGGTCAATCACCATGTTGAGTTTGTTATGTAGCGTCAAGTTGAGAGGTTTCTACGTAAAATCCTATTGTTCTTTGGTTTTCTATGTAAATAAGAAATGTGTATCTTTTTCGGTTGAAATACATTTTAAATAATCACATGTTCGAGTTGTATTCTAGTATGAACCTTTCTTCATATGAGAATAGTAATGTTTCGAAAACATTTCTTGACTATGTGTCTGAACAATAAAAATAGAAGATAGATTGGATTAAAATAATGCAAGCAAGATGCGACATTGCTTCCTAAAGCACTAATAATAAATAACCTGGGAACAACATCGAGTGAACATCTCGGCCCGAGAACTCATATGATTGCTTGCAAGGAAAAGGATGTTTGTTTCCTTTTAGGCCAATTTCACTTGTAGTCATCAATTGCCATGGAAATTTTTCCATCCAATCCTTAGTGAATTCTTATCTTTCATTATTGTTATCATTCTTTATTGTATAATGCATTTATTGTGTACATAAGACACAAAAATTTAAATATTTTGCTGCTATCATAGAGTCTGTAACATGAATCCAAAATTGATTCTCTAATGTATTTAACCTTTCCATTGTATTTATTATGTTTCTATCAACATTTTTGAATATTCAATTGGTATGAGAACAATAATAATATAATCTAGCACACTAGTTACAATAATCATTAGTAGCTCCATTATTACTTCAAAAGAAATATCGCAGGACAAATTGCAAAAATCAACAATAACACATTTACGCATTGAAAGGATTGGTGACATGAGAAACTCGATAGAGTTGACGTAAGATGGGAAGGTATACACATTAACAAGTAAAATATTCTGTTCCCTCCATCCTTGCGGCTATATTTTCTTCCACCGACATCACATAGTTGTCTACTATTGTCTAAGCCTCGATAGGAATAACTTCCGCCACCGGTCCTTTTTTGTTTTGAGTTTTTTCCCGTATTTGGGAATCAAGTTTTTCTTTCCTTTTATCTCTTTACCCAATAGTATGCAGACAATAGGTGGTACTTTGATTCATGGAATTTAAATTTTTCAATTACATTGGATTCACTACAAGATGTCAATAGATTATTATCTGGATGTTTTTCTTTAAAATATTGTAGAAAATTTTCTCTCATTTTTATATCTCCTTTTATTCTCCGGTAGTAAGAATCAAATGTCTTTATTATGCCTTCCTAAATAGGTCCAGTTAACCAAACATCCCCTGATTGTACTTTATCTATTAGTATTGATAGTTCTTCATCGTTCATTCCTCTAGCAACCCTGAATGAATTGGCTATGAATATTGCTAATGAATTTGGCTGAAAGTTATCTTGATTATATTTACTAGGTGAACAAGTAAGGCCATCGGACCTAAACAATCTGAAATTTTGTAGTCCATTTAGTCCATATATCATCTAGATATAGTAAAAAGTCCATTTTTTGTATAGATTTTTGGTTTTGTCCACTTTGAAAATACAAAGGAATTAATTCTCAAAGTTCTACATACTAAGGAAAATCATATGTTTTTCTTTTTTATAATGAAAGTAAATGTTAATAACCAATGCAATAAAATTAAAATACATTACCTTCCACTCTTCTATTTTTGTTTTTGTCAATCTGGGGTGTTGAGGACATCCTAGCGATTTCCAAACCGATCTAGCTTTGACAACAAATCAATAAAACCGGTGTCTATCCAAGTTATATTCACTTCATTTTTTTGTTTCTAAATATTAGTAATGGATTTTTAGTTGCATTTTCGAAAGAATGTGAGCCCTTGAAACCGTATTCTCTCATCTAAATAATTGTAAGTATTTGAGCCCAAAATCATTTTTTGTGCACATATTGTATGTTGGCCGTCAAGTATATAAAATTTAACGTCATCCCTTTCCAGGTATTTTGGATCTTGGAGCTCCAAAATGTTATTCGTAGACTACAAGAAGGGAAGAAGAATTATGTCCCTCTGTGTAGGAATAACATTTATCAACATGGAGTGCACAAGAAGGTCAAAATTATCATCATCTATAGGAAAATACTTGATACTCTAGAGGTGATACATGACACCTTGAAACATCAATTGAAAATACTTTACCTTGATTAAAAAATAATCAAATTGCTTTGAGTAGTTAAAGGTTATGTTTTCATGAATATAGTGGTTTCTTTTTTCAGCAATGCAACTGATTTAATATTATTTTTCAACCCCTGCAAATTTGATCTAGATGGATTGATATCCAATTTAGCTAAATATGTTTGCCTCAACATAGTAAACAACTTGGCATGTTTAAGAGGTGAAAGAGAACCTGTTTTATTCAAAAACTAACAAACAAAAGAGGTTTTATTAACTCTATTAAATTTTTAGAGTCTTTATGCAAGCATGCCAATGTGAATGTCTTATAAATTTGAACAACTATTTTTGTCATTATCTAATAACAACCCCAAATCCTAACCATATATTAAACATGACCATTGTGCTTTTTTATTCTCGATGCCTTCATTTCCCATTTTACGAATAAAGAAACATCCAAATTCATATCCAAAATAAGACAATTATTATTTTCATAGTCAATGTGTGTGACTTTGAACATGCAATGTACTCAAATTAACAACTCATGAGAATATAGCCATACCGACTTCCTCATGTTCATATTCTATAACAAAAAACAACAAGTCGGTGTAGTAGTTGTCGAGGTTATGGATTTCAAAAAACCATTCCTCATCTCTTTTCATCCAGGACTCAACACCTTAAATGAATGGAATTTTTTAGAATAGAGTATAAGAGTGTTTACCCACAACCATATTTATAGAGGGATCCATTCCTCGACCCTCGATAGGGGGGGGTGGGTGAGGCCCCTCCCTTGCCCCCTTCCCTATTTGATAGGTGGATAGGGGTTGGGTGAGTCAAAATGTGTCCTCCCTCCCCTATCTATATATGGGGATGGATAGTTCATTGTGTTCTAACTCTAGATTGCCAACCCTCCCTCTACTATAGAAATATCCCATACCTATATAAGGCCGGTAGGGGATAGGCGATTCTAGTATCGGACAGATTGGGACTAGACATATAGGTCTAGAACGGGTTGAGTTCGGGACCGGACAGTTAGGTTTAGGCCGGGTTGGAGTTGGGACCGGATTGAGAGAGAGTTAGGTTCGGGACCGGCCAAACAGATATTATGTATATAAGGCAGGGCAGGTTCGGGACCGGACGGATAGGTTCGGGACCGGCCAAACGTATATTACTATTACTACCGGCCATTGGATACTATACCACTCCGAGAGCGGTCGACCCGGGTTATCTCATTCGTGCCTAGCCCCATCCATGAACCGATTAACCCACCCAACCAGAGCATCCAATGCCATGCATGATTCACCGCTACGCCCTATAGACCTATCTGGGAGGGCTTTGTTTTCTGAGCTGGGAATCGATCGGATAAATAGTAGGGGGAGGGCCGTGGAATCGGTATGGTTGGTAATTGGTCTGCCTCTGATCATGATCCCATCCCACTCGCCTCTCCCTTCTGTAGACAATTCCAATGATGGAAGACATTTTACCCGCAATTAGAGTAGAATATATTAATAATTACTTCACATATGGAGTAATTTTTTTTCGCATTATATGATAATGAATGTAAGTATTAGCATTTGCGATCACCAGCCTCTATATTACATTAATTTTTATCATTGGAGAGTAATCAACGCAGTGGTTAACAACAACTAGGATTTGACCCGACATGATATCTAACCTTCAATTGGTTACTATAATTCGTATTTTGTGGATTGCATCGTTAATAATAGAAACTATGCAAAATTGTTCTTGATAATTAACACACAACATATTTTGAGCGATTACTGTTGTTTGACAACCATCCACATTACATAGATAATAAGAAAGTAACGTTTGGAAATATAAATGTTAGCGAGAGGTAGCATTTAAGTCCGAGATAAGTGGAAAAGGTTTTTATAGTACTTGTTGGAAATTTACGAAATTGAATGGACTAGTGCAGAGGCCAATAAGATTTAATTTTTTTCATATTTTGAGCAAGAGTGTGTGATAAAAAAAGCACAATAACGGGGTTAGAATACTAAGAAATATTTTTAAACATAAAAATGTTTAGTTGTTCCATAACACATATTGAAAGGAAAAACGTAGTGGTCGCTATGGCCTAACGAGTTTTATTAAGTAATAGAGCATTACTGATATGTCGTAATTCACATCCATTCATATCAAAGAAAATGCTTTGTGACCATAAAGATCCATTACTAATTGAAAGGAATGACATAAAGACCACTAGGATTTTCAATTTCCTTATTTACAAAGAGCGATAAAATAACAAATCATTTTCTAGCGTAGCAGCCGCAAGGTACCCACCATTACCTCTTGTGGTTATAAACACTATCTCTACAATTTTGAATCGATATTGTTTTTCAATGATTATAAGTGTATCATATTGGCTTGACTATTCTTGATGGAGCCAAGTGTTGCACTACATACCCTTGGGAGGGATGAAGCCTTATATTATTCTCATAAGATATATTCTTTATGTCATATAATTCAGTTAGGTTCTTATATTATAAAATTCTTAGATACCGCTAACCTACATTACTAATTATAAGGAATGACATAGCGGTGGCTAGGATCAATAGTTTCTTAATTTGAAAAAAGGGACCTCTAAGCTCCATTACTAGTTGAAAAGAATAACGTAGCTGCCGCTAGGCTCAACATTTTCTTAATTTGAAAATAGCTATATAATAAAAAACAATGGTCTAGCTTACTAGGACCACTAGGCTCTATCATTATAATCACTATTTTTTCAGCTTTGGACTGATAATTTTTTCATTGATAGTAATTGTATCATATTGGCTGGACTTCACATGGAAAACCCAATTGTTGCACTACATTCCATCTAGAGGGATCAAGAATTATTTATTTCGCATAAGATATATCTATGTAAATTATAATCCATATTCGTTCGTATCAAAGGAAAAGCCTAGCGACCAGGTAGGCTCAACAATTTATTAATTTCAAGATAGCTATTGAATAAAAAATCATGGTCAAGCTTAGCGGCGCTTTAGGATCCTATCTTTTCCTCTTGTCATAGTAATCACTATCTGTACAAATTTAGGTCGATTATAATTGTCAATGATTATAATTGTATAAAATTATCCACATGTTACCTGGTGGTCCATATTTCTCGCTGGTTTTCTATCGAGAGGGATCAAAAATTTCTCTTCGTATCAAAGAAAATCCTTAAGGAATGTTAAGCTCCATTCTTAGTTGAAAAGACTAACTTAGCGTCCTCTAGAATCAACATTTTATTAATTTGAAAATAACTATATAATAACACATAATGGTCTAGATTAGTGGCCACTAGGCTCATATTATTACTTGCTTTTCATTGTAATCACTATCTCTTCAACTTTGGATCGATACTTTTTAAATTAATTGTAATTGTATCGTATGAGTGGACTTCACATGGAGGACCCTATTGGTGTGTGTTATTTTCCACATCATTAGGTGAGTCATCTCACTTAGGTGAGATCGTAGGTCCATGTGTCATTTAGGGGTCATTATGATATTCTCTTACACGTAAGTGCATCAGTATGTCGGTGCATCATATCGTGCCACGGGAGTTACACTTCTATTCTCGGGAATGTAACTCCCCCTCTTTACTCGAGTTGTCATGATTGCAACACTGGGGGTTACTCAACACCTCCTATATGTACACCCCATTTGATCTATGAGATAGAGGATAGTTTTTTGGCTTAACCAGGTTTTGCTCGTGTTTCAAATATTTGCATGCACATTTGGTTGATGCTCGCTCCTCCCGAGATCTCTTCGCCGTTCGCACATCCATTGATGTGCACGTCATCCTTGTGATCTCGCTTGGTTTTAAACCCTCTTTCATGGTATCAAAGTGGATCTTGTGGATCCATGCACTGATCGGCGTTTAATGCGTGTTTTCCGGCTTCGCGTGATATACAGATTTTGTGCATGTGTTGTAATGGCGATTCCGATTGTGCTCTACTTGCATTGATTTAGGCATCATACCTCTCTTTGGGTTGTTCGTGTGTTTGAGGTGGTTGTTCAAGTTTTGGTGTTTTTGAGTTTAGTGTCTTTGACCGCTCGATTATCTGGGTTTGCATGTGACTTGGAGGTGTTCTCACGAGGTTTATTACGTTCTAAGGTTGCAGATCTTGTTCAGGTTTAGTGCTGGTTCTGAGTTTGTTAAAATTTTATGGAAGTTGTTTTTCTTGCCTAGCTCGACCCCAGTTTTGTCGAGTCACTCAGGAACCTCTTCCATAACTCTCACGAGCTGCTTAGTTGGGCTCTTTGTATTGTATTTGACCCACATTTTACTAGCTCAACTTCTAGCTGCATCTCGCACTCTAGCTCCCTCAACTTGTGCCTCACTTGTGTTGTGAGTGTTTGGGCTCAATTTCTCACGATTTACACTCTACATGCTTACCTATCACTTCCCTTAAGCGGCTCGGCTCCCAGGGCATTCGCTTTTTCTTTCTGGTTGGTTCTCTTGACTCGGTCTTGCATTAGTTCTACCTCGTGCTTTGTTCGGTGTTCCTCTGCATCCACTTTGACATTCACTGTTTTGGTTCGACCGTTTGAACCCTTTGAGATTCACATCGGAATTGATGTTTTTGGTCGTCCGACTTGCATTTTTTTGCTTTTGTTCTCTACGCACCAAACTATCACAACCCGTTAGAAAGCCCCGGCTGATTGGCTTGGCAAGCATTCGGCTTGCATTCCATGCCACGTTCAATCTCGTAGTGATCGTTTCAACAAGCTCCACACGCACTCCCGGCTCCACATGCATTCCACTGAACACGTAGCTCTGCGCAACGGTTTCATCGGCCTTGGACGTTATATTCCATCTTGGCATTTCATCCTTGGCTGAGAAAGCATTTTACTCCCAAGCACGTGGACTAATCCTTAGCTCCAACTCAAGCACATGTTTGACTCGGCAGGGTTCAAAACAACGGTCTCTATCGGTGTTTTCAAACAGGTGGTTTGGGGTCTTCATTGCCTACAACACTTCACCACGTGGCTTCGACTGAATTGCCGCATAACACCTCCCTCGGTCAAGCCTCGCACCACCCGCACTCGCACACCTCTCTTGACACATGGGTTTCACTTGGCTCTTATCGCTGCCACCATGACCTTCTAACGTGGGACCCATCCTCTTCCCTTTTAGTTTTTTTGATGAGTTAAAACAATTTTTTTTTATGTTTTGAGGTCAAAAAGCATTCACATGGCATGTAATTGATTTTTAGGCTATTTTAGGCTTGTCTTATCAACCCTCCTACGAGTGTCGAAGACGAAGGGTGAGGTCGGGGTTGGCAAGAGGCTAAACCCCCTCTAAGTCAAAACAAACTATACCTGAAATTTGATGCCATTTCCAACGAAAAGTACCCACATGATACCCTTTACACCCATCTCGTGTACCTTTTTTAATGCATTTGCAAAGCATCTAGTGTATTTTTCCATCAGTTCGTAGGAATCATTTTCATGCCATAACTTTTGACTCGCTGCTCATTTCTGAGCGCTTCCTTAGTCAAAGTTGCATGATTTTTTACACATTACGTGATGGCATTGTCAATTTTGTAAATGCACTACTTTTATAAAGTGCCGCATTCTAGGGGGTTGACTAGTACTCTTGGGCTTTCACATGTAGACGCATTATCGGCCGAGTCCGACGTCTTGCTTTTGTGCATCTTACATTTTTCATCATGGAGAGTGCTCTTTCTAGACTTGAGCGTTGTAGGATCACTTTACAACCTCCACCACTTCTCACCGGGAGAGGGAACTATTCAGATTTGGCGTGCTTCCATGGAATGTTACTTCACCCACGAGGGTCTTTTACCCTTCTTGCTTGGGCAGTTCCTGCACCCACTGATCATCATCATCTGGAGGAATTCCTTGACACTTGTGACCATGTTTTTGGTCACATGATGATGCATGTCTCTAGATCTCTCTGGTTTCACATGGCACACTCAGATCCACCTCACCGTGTCTGGAGCATTCTTCAGTCCTTCTATGGAGACCCTTCACATACTGTAGTCATTGTTCTTGCACGATTCAATTGTCTCCTCTTCTTCGTGTGATGATAGTTCCACTAACATAGGCTCACTTGGTTCTACTTCTGATGACGAGGATTGTGCACCCAGTTTTGATGTCGAGAGTACTACAGAGGACTCTTCTCCTCTTTCTCTCACCATTCCAGAGAGTGTTGGCACATCCCACATCTCATCAGATATCGAGCAGTCTTCTACTCAGCCTCATACCACCATCACACCCGCCTCCTTTCCACTTCCAGTGTGTGAGGCCCCTTCCACTCCTTTTCCTTCATTGGATGACTCATACCTATCATACATTGCTCTTTTGTTTGTTGAGCCCCCTCATTGGGATGAGTATCTACCTGACCTTAGTCATCTTTTCACAGAGTCTACTTGTGATGATCTATACAGGTCCCTCATCCATCTACAGGTGTTTCAGAGGATTTCATCATCTTCGTTGTTGGGAGTGCCCCTTTAGGGACTTTTACCACTTCCAATTTCTGGAGACCTTCATTGATCCACCCTCGTTTGTGGATCCTTTTTCATTGTGGAGTATGTTTTTTTCCTTCACATCACTTGGACATCCTTTCTACGGGTGTTCCTTTTTTCACTTTGATAGTTCTACGCACGTGACATTACCTTCGGTTCCTTGGCACTCACTCGCTAGACCTATGTCACACTTCTGTGCACCAGACTCAGAGTTCTTCATGTTACTGCCTTCAGTTTCCTTTCAGGAGTGGACAGAGAATTTCAAGACGTCATTTCTGTCCTTCCTAAGGGTAGGCACACAGTTTGTTCAATGGGTGGCTCTTCTTTCCAGAGGCAGAGAGGATCTTGTCACTGACATTCTTTTGGGAGACTTCCTAGAGCTGCAGAGTTTAGATCTATCCATGGCATCTTCGCATTCCTCTCGCTCTCCTCTCTCTCTTCTTCTTCTTCTCGAGAGATTACCTCTTTGTATATGGGTACCCTTTCAAGGGTCATCTATGGCGGGACCCATATTTGGCATCTTTCTTAGATTAGAGAGTGTGTTTTTCTCTTGTGGTGGATGTTTTTCCCACTGGGTTTTCCTTCACTGCTTGGGATCTTTTTCTTGTACGTGGGTACCTCATCGGAGCTTTGTCTTTGGGACCCATTTCTCATTTCTGACTTACCGCCTCATCCTAAGTTATGATGAAGGGGGTGTTGGTGTGTGTTATTTTCCACATCATTAGGTGAGTCATCTCACTTAGGTGAGATCGTAGGTCCATGTGTCATTTAGGGGTCATTATGAGATTCTCTTACACGTCAGTGCATCAGTGTGTTAGTGCGTCAGTGCATCATATGCGTCATTGGGAGTTACACTTCTATTATGGGAATGTAACTCCCCCTCTCTACTCGAGTTGTCATGATTACAACATTGGGGGTTACTCAGCACCTCCTATATGTACACCCCATTTGATCTATGAGATAGAGGAGAGTTTTATGGCTTAACTAGGTTCTGCCCATGTTTCAAATCTTTGCATGCACATTCAGGTTGATGCTCACTCCTCCCGAGATCTCTTCACGTTTCGTTCACACATCTGTTGATGTGCATGTCGCCCCTTGTGATCCTCGCTTGCAGGGTTTTAATCCCTATTTCGGACCCAATTGCTGCACTACATTCCATCGAGAGGGATCAAGAATTATTTATTTTGCCTAAGATATATCTTTGTAAATTATAATCTAAATTGGTTCATATCAAAGAAAAATCCTAAGTGACCACTAAGCTCAACAATTTTTTAATTTCAAAATATCTATTGTATAAAAAATCTTGGTATAGCTTAGCGGCCACTAGGATCCTATCATTACCTCTTGTTATAGTAATCACTATCTTTACATATTTAGATTGACTATAATTTTTAATGATTATAATTATATCAAATTGGTTGCAAGTTACACGGTGGTCCTGATTCCTACACTACTTTCCATCGAAAGTGATCAAGACTTTTGGTTCGTATCAAACAAAATGCTTAGCGATCGCTAAGCTCTTTTACTAGTTGAAAAGAATGACCTAGCGGTCACTAGGCTCAACAGTGTCTAAATTTGAGAATAGCTATATAATAACAAATAATGTTCTAGATTAGCCGATGTTAGACTCTATATCATTATGACTTGTCATTGTAATCACTATATGTTCTACTTTGGATCGATAATGTTTTTCATTGATTTTAATTATATCGTATTGGCTAGACTTCACATGGCAGAACAAGTTACTCGAATACATTCCATTAAGAGGGATCAAGACTTATTTATTTCTCCTAAGATATATCTTTGTAAATTATAATCCGAATTTGTTCATATCAAAGAAAAAGCTTAGTGACCGCTAAGCTCAACAATTTCTTAATTTCAAAATAGCTATTGAATAACAAATCATGGTCTAGCTTAGCATCCGCTAGGATCCTATCATTACCTCTTGTCGTAGTAATCACTATCTTTACATATTTAGATCGATTATAATTTTCAATGATTATAATTGTATTAAATTGGCTACACATTACCTGGTGGAGCTAATTCTGCACTACTTTCCATTAAGAGGGATCAAGAATTTCGGTTTGTATCAAAGAAAATGCTTAATGATTGTTAAGCTCTATTACTAGTTGAAAGGAATACCCTAGTGGCTGCTTTAGGCTCTATAATGACCACTTCTTATCGTAATCACTATCCGTTCTTCTTTGGAATGACAATATTTTTCATTGATTATAATTGTATCATATTAGGATCAAGACATATTTATCTCTTATAAGATATATCCTTGTAAATTAGAATCCATATTCCTTCATATCAAAGAAAAATCCTAGCGACTACTAAGCTCCATTACTAATTGAAAGGAATGCCATAGTGGCCGCTACACTCAACAATTTATTGATTTAGAAATAGTGATAGAATAAAACATCATGATATAGCTTAGCGGTCACTAGGCTCATACCAATACCTCTTTTCATTATAAACACTATCTTTACAACTTTGGATCACTACTAAATTTCATTGATTATAATCATATCATACTAGCTGTACTTAGCCCTGTCATAACTTGGTGATGCACTATATACCCCGAGAGTAAGTACTCTTTTTGTAGTTTTTATAAGATATATCATTGTAAATCTATAATTTATTATTATCAAAGAAAATTCTTAGAGACCACTAAGTTGCTTTATTTATTGAAAGAAATGACATAGGGGTCACTAGGCTCAATAGTTACTTAATTTGGAAATAGTGATAAAATAACAAATCATGATATAGCTTAGCAGCTGTTAGGCTCATACCAATACCTCTTTTCATTGTAAACACTATCTTTATAGCTTTGAAGCTCTACTATTTTTTGTTGTTTAAATGCAAAAAACACCTTTTGAGATTAGAATTTTCATGCCACGTGTCATTATTTTATTGGGTGCTATTTATATTATAATATCGCGGTTTCATATATGTTCAAAATATTTTAGACTCGTTTATTTATATATAAATTTCGTGATAAATGTGTCAATTATAATGGTTTCTAACTATCAGGTTCAAACTTGCCACGTGGCACAAAGTAATTGGAGAATTATATTTCATTAGCGCACTACATCCAACATTGTCTAGGTCGATTTTGATAAAAATAAAAAAATGTGTCTTTACATTTATACAATGTATTCCTTTTGTTTTATTCTAATATTATATGTTTTATTACGTTATTATTATTTTAAGCTATAATCAATATCAAAAATGTTGTTTTTAATATATATTTATTTTTGATATCCCGAACCTTTTCTTAATGAGTGGTAAATTCAAATTTTGAATTGTGAATTCCCCTGCACTAGAGAGTATTTGAAATTTGAATATAATCTCAAATTCCTCTGCTCTTTCGCTTAGTGTTCAGGGAAGTCTAATTTTAAATTTTTATATCCCACACTTTTTATATTTTCAAAATTTCTAATGTGGAATGTGGTGAAAAAAGTTATTAAATACCCGAGAGAACTAGTATTTAGGGTTTTCATTTTTTCGGTCTTGGAGAAAAGAAACTCATTAAATAATAAAACAATACAAGATAGTCATAGATTGTAGGGCTAAGTACAAGAATCGACCGCATTTTGGCAAGGAACAATCAAGCAATAATCATAATCTTGTTTGCAGAGTAAACACGTAAAGGAAACTCACAAAGGAGGCAAAAAGGGCACACATAAACTAGGAAATAAAAAGGAGTTATGGAAATAATATAGTGCAAATAGTTAGTTCGATGCAAAGTAGACGGAGGTTTGAGTGACATCACCAAGCATAAAATAATCTTAGATATAAATTAGGTATTTATCAAAAATGTATACTATACTAAATGTGCACCTTTTTGATTGTGAGATTTTTCAGTCATTCTATCTTTGACTAGTTCCTATCTTTTTCACGTCAGTCCAACCCTTCTTTTCCCTACAAAAACACGCTTCATGGGCTAGCTATGCTTACTTAGTTCTTTTTTTATCATTTTTTCCAACCACATTTTTCTTCAAGAAAACAAGGATTTTGTTGTGCCCTAATCAAAAGAAAATTTAATCCCTTTTTAGCTCTAGTTTTTGTTTCATTTGAACACTTTCAAGTATCCATCGTTCTATGTCCCCCTTTGAATTTTATTTTCTTGATGATGATGTTTTTCACATAATCACTAGTTTTTAAAATTGTAATGGTTTTGCGAGACTCAAAGTATTATTTAGGTATTCGTTATGACTACCTTTTCTTCCTTTTATTATGATGATAGAAACAACCCGAGGTAATTATTTCATTGTACATTGTTTATATGGTTACCGTGTTGACTTTGTGAGAAGATATTCGAGGTTAACAAATTACTTTAAAACTATAAAATCATATTAAGTTTTCAATTTTGTGATAATTTTTTATGCAATGGAAGGTAAACATATTATATATATGCGTAAATTTTATAATATAAATATTTTAATCACTATGTATTTAAATTTATATTTTAAGCCATGACAAAAAATCACATAGCTTTGTAGTCATGATGATATAATTATTTTTAAACATTATTATTAATATGCCATGTATTATTGGTGAAAGATAGAGTGTTGTCATATATATTAATTCATGATTCTACACGTATTTCTATGTATTCAAATGGAAACTCCAAATTTTTTTTTTATCTTTTATACCTTTTCAATTTGATTTCTCCTATCCGAATACAATCAATCAAGAAAATGTTATGTATCTTAGTGGCCACTAGGCTATAATTTCCTTTTGAAGAAAAACATTTGAATCTCAGTGATAATAAAAATCTATGTATAATTGTATAACACATAGAAGGTTTATGTTTAGTGCTTAGTAGTCACCTAGTATAACACTTTCGATTTCAGAATTTGAAGTAAGGTTTTTTTGAGGTTAGAGGCCACTAGGCTATGCTAAAAAATAATATTTGGAGCTTAGTGGCCTTTAGATAATGCCATGAACAATATTTCGAGACACATGGTTTATAAGATTTAAAAAAAGATTAAGATATTATGATCTTAGTGTCTACTTTGATTTGGAATAATATTATTTGGATTTTAGCATTAGGCATCAGATACTGACTTAAAGGTCGGGAGTGCCCTAGGCAATAGTTTGAGTGGGCGCCCTCCTAAAAAAATTATTTAATATTTTTTTCCATAAAGTAAATAAATAAAATATGTCTATATTTTTGTATTTTTAAATTTACATCATGGTCATAATAAAATAATAATAAAAATATATTATTAAATTATCATGGAAGGATGAAAAATATATTGTGGATGGAAAAATTTAATCATAGGAGATGCTCAGAATGCAAAAAATACAATATTTTATACAAGGCTTCTTACAAGTCTAATTTAGCCTTATCAAGTAGGTGACATGAACTCTATCCTAAAATAAAGCACCATTTTTTTTCCAAAGAAACAAAAAATGTTTATGTAGCTCCCATGGTTTTGTGAAGAGTCATATTTGGAATATTACTGATTCCTCCATAAAAAAAAAAATAGAAAATTTCCCCACAAAATAAGAATAGAAAATTAAATACTTGTTTCCTTTAATTATACTCACCTCTACTAGATACACCAACAACATTATAAAAATACATTAACCTTTTTCTAAAAAAATTACACACCTATATAATCTGGAGCTATATCGAGAATGGGTAATTTAAGCTTATCATATGTGCTTATAAATATGTGATATTTTCTTTTACTTGCAAAAATATTACAAAACTTTTTTATGTGTATGCGTGAAATTTATGTTACTATACAATAATATCTATAAATGGGTTGATCAATATTAAGTCTTTAGATAAATTATTTTAAAGTTAAGTTCTAAAATTAATTGACAAAAAGAAATTTTTAGATTCGACGCTCTCGACAAGTGATGGATAGCTAGCACCTTAGCAATGCCTAGTTTGCCTAAGGCTTAATCCCCCTTTGTATGTTGCAACATATTATTTGGATATTAGTTTTCGCTAGGATTTAACAAAAACAAGTAAGATATTGTGAGCTTAGCGATCGCTAGGGTATAACACAATAACATATTTGTAGCTTAGTGATCACTAGGTAGTTATGGATATTTTGAACTTTAAGGTCACTAAGACACTACCAAAACATAATATTTGGAACATAGTGGTTGCTAAGATTTAACAAAATAAAGAAATATATTCAAGACTAGCGTCACTAGGTATGGTCATGCAACATATTATTTGGAGCTTAGTGGTCACTAGGATTTCACAAATTAAATTAAGGTAGTATAAAAATTAGCACCATTATGTACTACCACAACATAATATTTAGAGAAAATCATTCGACAAGATTTAATAATTTAAATGAAATTAAATTGAGCTTCATGGTCATTAGTATTTACAATGATATAATAATTTAAGCTTATCAATCATTAGGATTTAACACATAATATTTGGAGAATATCGGTCATCAGGATTTAACACATTAAATTAAAAATCTAGGAGCCTAACGACCGCTAGGATATGCATAATCATAATATTTGGAAGTTATCGGTGGTATGCTTTAACAAATCAAAAAACATATTTTGAGCTACTCGACATCTAGGTGCTTCCACTATATAATATTTTGAGCTTAGATGTCGCTAGCATTTAACAAGACAAAGAATGAAATTTTTAGCTTAGTTCTACTAGCTTATGTTGCAACATATTATTTGAAGATATTTTGTCACTAGGATTTAACAAAAACAAGTAAGATATTGTGAGCTTAGTGGATGCTAGGTTATGCCTCAAAAAACATTTTGAGCTTAGTGATTAGTACTCAATAACATGGATATCTTGAATTTTTTACAGCCACTAAGACACTACCAAAACATAATAGTTGGAACATAGTGGTTTCTAAGATTTAACAAAATAAAGTAAGATATTTCAAGACTAGCATCCTTAGGTATTGCGCATAACATATTATTTGGAGCTTAGTGGTCACTAGGATTTCACAAATTTAATTAAGGTAGTATGAAATTAGTGGCCACTACGTACTGCCACAACATAATATTTAAAAAAATTTTGACAAGATTTAACATTTTAAATGAAATTAATTTGAGCTTCAGTGCCAGCTAGTCTTTACAACGATGTAATAATTTAAGCTTATCGAGTTCGTTAGGATTTAACACATAATATTTGGAGCAAAATGGATTGTCAAGGATTTAACACATTAAATTAAGATTCTAGGAGCCTAGCATCCTCATTAGGATATGCATAATCATAATATTTGGAAGTTATCGGTGGTATTCTTTAACAAATCAAAAAAACATTTTTGAGCTACTCGACATCTAGGTGCTTCCACAATATAATATTTTGAGCTTAGATGTCGCTAGCATTTAACAAGTCAAAGAATGATATTTTTAGCTTAGCATCCACTAGCTTATGTTGCAACATATTATTTGAAGATTATTTTTGCTAGGATTTAACAAAAAATAAGTAAGATATTGTGAGCTTAGCAGACGCTAGGTTATGCCTCAAAACATATTTTATGAGCTTAGCGATCGGTACTCAATAATGGATATCTTGAATTTTTACACCGCTAAGACACTACCACATCATAATAGTTGGAACATAGTGGTTTCTAAGATTTAACAAAATATAGTAAGATATTTCAAGACTACATCGCATTAGGTATTGCCACAACATATTATTTGGAGCTTAGCTTAGCGGTCACTAGGATTTCACAAATTTAATTAAGGTAGTATGAAATTAGTGGTTTTATGTACATACTTCCACAACATAATATTTAAAACAAATATTTCAAGATTTAACAATTTTAAATGAAATTAATTTGAGCTTTGCAGCCACTAGTCTTTACAATGATGTAATAATTTAAGCTTAGCATTCATTAGGATTTAACGCATAATATTTGGAGCATATCGGTCATCAAGGATTTAACACATTAAATTAAGATTCTAGGAGCCTAGTGCATCCTAGGATATGCATAATCATAATATTTGGATGTTATCGATGGTATGCTTTAACAAATCAAATTAACATATTTTGAGCTACTTGGCATCTAGGTGCTTCATAATATAATATTTGAGCTTAGATGTCACTAGCATTTAACAAGACAAAAGAATGAAATTTTTAGCTTAACATCTACTAGCTTATGTTGCAACATATTATTTGAAGATATTTTGTCGCTAGGATTTAATAAAAAACAAGTAAATATATTGTGAGCTTAGCTAGTTTATGCCTGAAAACTAGGTTATGCCACAATAACATTTTTAGCTTGATGAGCTTATTTTCAAAAAACATTTTATGAGCATATAGCTATTTATGGATATTTTAAACATTTTACGCCACTAAGACACTACCACAACATAATATTTGGAACATAGTGGTCACTAAGATTTAACAAAATAAAGTAAGATATTTCAAGACTAGCATCCGCTAGGTATTTCCACAACATATTATTTGGAGCTTAGTGTCGCTAGGATTTCACAAATTTAATTAAGGTAGTATGAAATTAGCTGCTACGTACTACCACAACATAATATTTAAAAAATATTTGAAAGATTTAACATTTTAAATGAAATTAATTTGAGCTTGTGGCTAGTCTTTACAACGATGTAATAATTTAAGCTTAGCATTCGTTAGGATTTAATGCATAATATTTAGAGCATAGTGATCATCAAGGATTTAACACATTAAATTAAGATTCTAGGAGCCTAACGCCACTAGGATATGCATAATCATAATATTTGGAAGTTATGGTATGCTTTAACAAATCAAATTAACAAATTTTGAGCTACTCGACATCTAGGTGCTTCCACAATATAATATTTTGAGCTTAGATGTCACTAGCATTTAACAAGTCAAAGAATGATATTTTTAGCTTAGTGTCCACTAGCTTATGTTACAACATATTATTTGAATATTTTTGTCACTAGGATTTAACAAAAAAAGTAAGATATTGTGATCTTAGTGACCGCTAGGTTATGCCACAATAACATAGCTTAGTGATTATACTATCATTTGAGCATATTTGTGTGCTAGTTTATGCCACAACGACATATTTGGAGCTTAGTGTATCAAAAAAAAAAATGCATGTTTAGATAAGTATAGCATTTGGAATATATACATGAACATTCAATCAATTATAAATATTCATCTATTTACATGTCATACATATTATAATGCTTTGCTTACCTACTCTATCTCAAATACTACAATTTATGATTCACATTGTGGTTCTTCCTTAATTATGGGTTGTTGTTGATCCGAGTCACAGGAAAAGTTGCTTCCCTGGTTTTTGCTCTTTCGGGACCTCTTTTATCATCTTCAATGTTGTGCCTCCTCAAAATTTTTTTGCAAATATTAGAATCTCTAGTTATCTTTCCTATGTCCACAATGAGTTTCTATATAACACATTAGACTTGTCAAGAAAATCCTTTTGACTACCAATTTTTTTTTGAAATTTCCTTTAGAGTCTCTATTTTTTATATTTTTCCCATGTTTTGGAAACAATCTCAATGACATGTGAAGTTTCTCCTTTTTCACCTTAGTTATTCTCCTTTGAAAATTAACCAAGAATTTCTTAAGTGATGTCACAAACTCTTCATCAGAAACCAATTCATGGTTTCCATTAAATACTTCCATGACCAAAGCTTATGTGAAAATATGATTTCCTCTCAGAAATAATGTCATCAAACTGAAAGATAGTCTTCTTACATGTTCATTCCATTCCCTTAGTCTTTCCTTTGTATAATTAGCATATGACATGACATATACCAATATCATCCATGGTCATAATTGAAGGGTCTTTACAAATGCCTTCTTCAATGACCTAGCCCCATATGTATTAATGTTTTCTACAATGATGTCATTATAGTAATGATTTTTTCATTATTTTTCAAGAACACTTCTTCCTCCTCCTTTTTCATCGATGCATTTCTTTATATTTAATGATCCATGTAATGCCTCTTCTACATCAGAAATTGTACCGGAAGGAACTGTGGCCTTTAATTGAGTTTCAAGCTCTTTATTTCTAGCACGTATACCTCTCACTAGTTCTATGGCTACTTCTGCTAAAGCCCTTATCAAGGATTAGATCTTCCTCATATTGCACCACTTGGGAGCCTTTGGATTTCCATTTCTTTGTAAGAGTGAAGAGGTCTTCTAAAGTTTTGTGCCAAAAAATGGCTTGTTGTGTTGACATCTTCTTTTTTGGTTACCCTTTTCAAGGTTCCCATCCTTGGATTGAATTCAATGTTTACTAAGGCTTCTTGTGCCTCCCAATCTGGATGTTCTTTGTGGGAAATTACAAATTTCTCTACCCAATCTTGTCTCACTTCATGTGAAGTGGAGGAGAATATTGAGAGGGTTTAATTGGGGTTTCGTTGGCTGAAATTTTAGTTTGCATAGTCTCTCTTCTTCATCTGATGAAGTTAAGGCATATGCCACCAAATTTGGAGCTTCATTTGGTTTGGGAAAGACTTCTCAAAACTCATATCAAGTTTCAATTTGTGGAGATAAGGGAACACATGGATTTTTGTGAATGTTTTGAATACAAAGCTTCCTTTCTCTTCATAGCCTCTTTTTAATAGTTTCTCTTAGAGGTGGAACCACCCCTATCTCCTTCATATTCTTCTTAACAAGGCTATCTTTTATTTGGGTAATCCATACCCATTCATTGGCATCATGCACATGAGCATATGATATATTTAATTATCCTTTATGTGACTTAAGGTGTTGGGAAACCCTTTTCATTTGTCATATTGCCTTAGAGGGTGTTGGGGAGATGAAATGAATTTCTATGGGTGATGAGGCAGCCTTCAAATTGGGCCACCTATTAAATTTTCTGCATCCCATAGTGATTAGGAGGGGGATGTGTTTTAAGCTTCTTCTCCTTACACTTTCCAAAGCAATACCATTACAAATATGATATGCAACCTCTTGTTCTGCCAATTTTTCTAGCACATAATATGGAAACTAAAAAGGAGGTGTAAGGATCCCCTCAATCATGATAATGTATATTTTGGATAGAAGAATATGACTCCCATTTTCCTTATGGAAGTGAGGATGTCAATCAGATATTCTCGGTGTCATCATTTCATGTAATTGTTGGTAGAGAGAAGGATATAAATAAGTGCATATATCTTGAATATGTGATCTGAACCGATGGGCATACAAGTCGAATATTGTTCATTTACCTTCAAAGGGCTTCAAAGGATACCATCTTTGATAGAAATATGAACATTTGAGAACACCACAGACAACATGAGAAGATAGGAAGCCATGTAAAATGATTTCCGATTGTCGACGAAATTATTTCTTTGTCTCACTAAATTGAAACTGAGCACTTTCCCTAAGGAGGGAATCTTTCCATCATCAATAATAAAATAAAGTAAAGGGATCTAGGAAACATCCACCTTAGAGATAGATGAATTTCCATATAGCCTATTCATGAGGGCCATGCCAATATAGAACTCCTAGTCTAAACCTTTTAATAAGGATATTCTTAGATGGGAATCATCCATATTATCTAATGGGTCAATGGCCCAACTCTGCAAAAAATATCTCTTACTCTCCTTTGGGCCATCCAGACTCAATATTTTTTACTGTTATATAGGGAGTATCCAGACTCTAGAAGTTTATAATAACTTTTGTATGCATTCCAAAAAAAAACCTATTATGTTTTTCCATGATTTAGAAAATAAGGACATCTCCTTGGACTTGGCATGAATTAGATAGGAAGTGATCACTTCATAAATGGAAGCACCTCTGGTTTAGTGGAAATTAAATGGAGACCAACTCTTTTTATCACCCCTTATGTCTTGGACCTTAGTGCTTGATCTTTTGGTATACCCTTTTTGTCTATGACATCAACATCAACACTTTCATCTATCTATGGAAAAAATAGCTGAGTAATGCTAAAATTCATCATGTAAGGAATCTGGATCAAACATGGTATCTCTAATTACTTTGTCCTTGTAGAATATAAATAATCATCTACCATCGACATTACCGGCTCTCCCACCATGTTGAAAAATTAAAGGGCCAAGAACATACATACATCATCAACAAAAACAATTATTGAGACAAATGACATACTTGAATTTAACAACATTCATATGTCCCTTATTCTGAATATTAGGTAAGCTTAGAAAATAATTTCCAAATAAATGAAAGTGTTGATCCTAGTGGTTGCTAGGGTCATCCATAACTAAATATTTAGAGCTTTAGCATTGGTCAATAGCATCATTAAAGAACTTACTATTAATGCAATGAGAAAAGTGTGTAGTACATGCACCACTGAGGGGTCAAGATATATGTAGTTTTAATCATAACATTCACTAGGCATCACTCATAGTAAAAATATTAATGCAATGAGAAAAATTTGTCAATACAAGCACTCTTGAGGCTTCAAGACTTAGGTAATGCTGATCCTAGTGGTGGCTAAGTTCAGCCACAAAAAATATTTAGAGATTGGTTCGTATCTAGGCATTATTCATAGGACAACTATTATTAGAATGAGAAAAATTTTTTCCAATATTTGCACTAGTGGGGGGTCAAGATATATACGTAGTGTTGATCCTAGTGGTCACTAAGTTCAGCCACAATGAATTATTTAGAACTTCGTCATATCTAGGCTTATTTCAAAGAAAACTATTATTGTGATGAGAAAAAGAACACCAATCCTTCCACTACTGAGAGGTACAAACATAAGTAGTTCTGATCCTAGTGGTCACTAGGGTCAGCCGCAACATATTTTTTAGAGCTTAGCGGTGGATAGGAATCATTAACAAATAAATGTACTTCTTATCCTATTTGTTACTACGATCATCCACAATATATATATCTATATAGCTTAGTGGTCATTAGGCATCATTAACATAAAACTATTAATGCATTAACAAGAAAATTTCAGTAATACATCCATTTTGAGGAGTCAAGAAATACGTAATTTTGTTCCTAGAGTTTTCTTTAGTAAGCCCAATGAAATATATAAATCTTATTGGTCAATAAGATCCACCTCGATAAAATATTTTGAACTTAGTGTTAGCTAAACACCATTCAATGGACATCATTTATTGAATTGAGAAAATAGTTGTAATACATGTTTTCTTAAGGGATCAACCTTTAGTTAGGTATGATTAGTTTTTTTATAGGGATGTGTATACCTATCTTTATTTATTAATAATTATACTATATTGGTTGGACTTTCCTTGTGGAGCCAAGTGCTACACTACATACCCTCGAGAGGGATCAAGCCTTATGTAGTAGTTCTTATATATATTACAAGTTATTATTAAATTACAATTATTTTATTTAGAAGGATTTACTTTGTATACATACATCTTTTTCTTGGTATCGTAGGTGATCTTGAATTATAACTCCTCTGTGACCATTACAATTTTAAAACTAGAGAAATTGTAAAGAAATGAAAACCTCTATGACCATGTTCCTATGTGCATCAATTTATCCATATAATACATGGTATAATGAGTTTAAATATAATGACCACACTCTTTCTAGTGTTAGTATGAAGATAAACACCGAACTCTATGTATAATCTCCTGGTCATTAAATATCACAATTTCCATATGCTTCCACCCGCCAAAGTAATTTCAATAATCAATTTTTAACAAAATGTGTAGAGAAAACATCGATAGTGGTCCTAAAATTAGCTTTAGTTCAATTTCCTACAAAAGCAATGAATGAATAATAGCCCTTTCGAAAAAAAATCTATTTTCCTTCACCTTTTCAAGAACAACCATTTGTTAGCTTCAAGCAATCATTATTTTCCATGTCAAGTATTTTAGGAAATAATTCTTGGTCCTCTTGTGAAAAAATCCCATAACATGTTTGTACATTTATTACAAAACATGGTATATACACATATTTCACAATCATTTAAGGATCATCAGATTGAATGAAAAAATGATGCCAAACATTTGAATTGAGAATTTTTGTTAAAATGCATGAAATAATATGGTACCATGGACATAATTGACTTTTGGAAGGGCAAAATTTTTTGTTGAAAAGGCTATGGAAAATTCTACTTTTACAGAATATCAATAATTGGGAAGTGATAAAAATGGATTTTTTTTGCATAGTTTTTCCCAAAGAAATATTTAGAGCTTGGTAGTTGCTAATCAACATTAACATGAAAACTATTAATGTAATGAGATCTGTGTGGAAATAGATGCAATATCGAGGGGTCACAACATATGTACTTTGGTTCCTTATGGTCATCATTAAGATGAGCTACAACAAAATATTTGTATCTTAGTGGTCATTAGGCATCATTAACAATAAAAATATTAATGCAAACGAGAAAATATCCAATGAGAAAAGAAAACATGCAGTCTTGAGGGGTCAAGACATATATTGTTATGATCCACGAAAAAATATTTACAAGCTTAGTAGGATCAACACAAAATGAAACATTTTGAGCTTAGTGTTTTGTTAGGCATCATTCTAGACATCATTACCAAGAAAAAAATTACATGTTTGCTTTATCATTTTGAGCTTTAGCTTAGATTAGTTTACATGAATTTGTATAGGCATCTTTACTTATTTATAATTGTACTATATTGGCTGGACTATCCCTGGTGGAGCCAAGTGTTGCACTACATACCCTCGAGAGGGATCAAGCCTTATGTAGTTCTCATACTATTTACTATAAGTTATTGAAAGGAATATATAAATTACACATTTTAATGATAAATGAAATCTCAAAAGCCATGGTGGTCTATAATTAGTTAGTAAATGAAGTCTCAAAGGCCATGGTATAATGAATATAAATATAATGAGCACACTCTTTGTAGTGTTAGTATGAACATACAGACTCCAAACCCTATGTATAATCTCCCTTGTCATTAAATATCACAATTTCCCAAGATATCACATCTCCCTATTTCCATATGCTTATTGTCAGATTAAGAAAGAAAATCCCTGACATCTTATAATTTTTAGTGTCGATATATCATTAGCTTATTTAACTAAAATAACCAGAGCCTATAATTTTAATATGTAATTGTTGCATATGTCTTTCAAAACTATCTAGTAAGTGAAACATTACTCAAAATCTTGTTTAGCTTGACTTCTCAAATTGTAGGTTTTATAGTTCCCGATTCACTATTTTTCAAGGAGGAACCTACACAGATGGAACTCTTTGTATTTTTCCTTTGGTAGTCACATATATGTTTTTATAACATTGTATTTCCCACAATTTCCTTATGCAAGAAAACAATTATTGTAAACAAGAAAACAATTATTTGTGTTACTATTACTATTTCATCTACTGGAAGTTACTATCACTATTTCATTACTTTAATTTAAAATGAAATGTCTATAAAAATTGGATCGATAGTGGTCCAAAATCCCTAAATGAATAACAACCCTAACTGAATAAAATATAATTTCCTTAGCATTTTCAAAAACACCCATTTTTTTCACTACCAATAATCATTGTTGTCCATGTTAGGTATTTTATGAAACATTTCTCAGTCCTCTTGTGAAAAAAATCCCATAACATTTTTTCCATTACTCGCAAGCATGGTACACACATATTTCACAAATCATTTAGGGATTGGTAGATAGAATGAAAAATGATGTCAAACCCTATTAGTTGAGAAGTGTTTGTAAAAGAGCATTAAAGAATAGACATATTTGACTACTAGAAGTAGAAAAATAGGTTTTGTTGAAAAGGCTATGAAAAACCTACATTTACAGAATTTCAAAAATTTGAAGGAATAAAGGTGAGAATGCATACCAATTTTTGATGCTTTCAAAAAAATCCATGCTCATAATTTTGAAATCAAACCATGATCAAGTTTTCCGATGGATGATTATGCTTACGGATTTTTTCCCTTATGCCAATGTTCTCGCCAAAAGCTTCACAAATTTAAGTGTCTAGGAAATATACTAATAAATGACAATCTATAGTTACATGGAACCGACACTTCCAACCACCACTTTCTTTGGTGCACATGAATTACAAAAGACATGTGTATGTCGTTAAATTTCTTTATATTTAATGGAAAATTAATGGCTATCAAAAGGCGCACATATTTTGAATATCACTAGAAACTTTACATTGTTTGGTTTAATGGCCAATTAATTTTGGGGAACCAAAATATTAACCATATATGCCACACACAAATAATATCAATATTATCAACATTATCATAAAAAAACCATGCTCATTGTCAATATTATCATCTATAAATTACATAGTGAGTATATAAGTATTCCATACTTTGACTATACTACCAATAATATGTGGTTCAATTGATGCCTCACATATTGAATTATCATATTTGAATATCACACAAACTTTACATTGTTTGTCTTTAATGACACACACAAATATTAACCATATATGCCACACAAATAATATCAATATTATAAACATTATCAACAAAAGAACACCATGCTCATTGAAATATTATCATCTATAAATTACATAGAGAGTATATAAGTATTCCATACTTTGACTATACTACCAATGATATGTGGTTCAATTGATGTCTCACATATTGAATTATCATATTGTCCTCAAAAAAATATACATGTTTACTGACATCATTTTAAATTGTTTTGTTACACAAACAATATCTTGGGATGTGTGTGTCAATGATCTTGGTGGCGCCCATGATGTTGATCATTGGAATTGTTTTGAAAAAAAAAAAAGAATGCAAAATAGAGAAGTATTAGCTAACTCAATGCATGATATTTTTTCTTACATAATGTATACCATATTTTATAATGGAATGAATGATGCAATACTATATTACTATGGTTAAAAAATTGTAATTTACCTAGGTAAAAAGACTTATGACTTGAAGTTGTACATCCAATATTTTCTCCATTAGCTTTCTCTCTTGTTCCATTCTTTCACGCTCAAGTTGAAGTCTTCCCTGCTCAATTTATTTCATTGTCTGACTAAATAGATGCATGTTATTTTTGATTACCTCTTTCAAATATCCATAAGAGTTTATTTTTCTCTTTACACATTTTCTTGAATTCCATTTTTATTCAAAGGGGTTTCTTGGTTTTCTCCTTCCAAATTTTCAATGTTGATAGAAGGGATTTTGATTTCCCTCTCATGTCTTTTTCAAGAAGTAGAAGTGGTTATATTAACCCTTTATTTTCCATTAAAACCAATAACCTTGTGTGTTTTCCATGTAATGTGATCCATATCTTCATAGAAACTCCATGTTGAATGTGTTGCCCAATGTTGTGTTTTCCAATTGTTTCTCCTTCTTGAGGTTTTCTTCAACCTGTTCATCTTGTATTTGCATTGCATCCAGTGAATGTTTTTCCATAAACTTGATTCAAAGCATCTGCTATATTATCCCAATGTTTCTTGTTGAGTTTTCCATGGTTTAAATCTTCATACACCTCTTCATATTTTGAAATAAATGTTTTCACAACAGATTTTGACCAAATCTCTTCTTTGTATTCTTTCATCAGCTCCTCATTATTTCTATCTCTTTTCATATATTTGGGTTATTGAAAAAAATTTTCTTCAGTTTTGAATCATCAACATCATCAACAATATATGGAGAATTTAGATCTATTTGTGAATGTGGAATGTAAGGACCCAAATTTTGTGTGCCCCTTGTATTCTCTTGCAAATTTGAGACACTATTTCCATCAAATTTTTACATGTAGAAGTCCTTTTCATGGAAGTTTCTTAGTTGTGTTGAAAAACCATATTGTCTTCATAGTTTCTTGGAGTTGATTTGAGACCTTGGGATTGAAATGTGAAAACAAGGAAAATGGTGATTTTTCCATGTCTACAAAATTTATAGTTACTATAAACATTCACAAATGAAACAATTTTCTTACTACATCTTTTATCTAAAATTCATTTCATTTTTCATTTTTAATAATAATAATATATAATGGTGTGGTGTTGCTCTGTAAATTCACAGAATCAAAACTTGTGGAGAAACATTGAAAATTGGTTAAGTACCTAATAAAAAATGTAATATTTACAATCATTGTGAAATGGGTGTATAAAATGAAATTCTTCAAAATAAAATAACAATGCTTTACCTCTTTTAATTTTTGTAACTTTGTTCTTCCCCCATTTGTATATGTGCTCCTTGTTTTGGTGTTTTCACCTTCGAAATGAGTATAATTTTCCATTTTATTGCATTAAAATAAAGATGTTGATAGAGCTTGTGTGGATTAAAATTTAATATTGTACCACTTAACATTAAATGCAGTATGAAAAAAATAAAAAAATACTCTCAAGTGGTGGATTTTACATTATATGGTTTAATGGCCAATTAATGTTTAGGGAAGCACAATATTAATTAGGTAACATTTGACCTTAAAAAAGTGTAATTGTTATTGTAAAGAATTAAGGTAATATTTTTATAACATAATTTTTAATGTATGAAAACTAAAATTTGACATTGTTTGAAACTTAAATTTGACATACATAAATTTAATTGAAATTAAGTCTTTAATATTGAAAATTATTAATAATAAACTACATAGCATGGGTTACTTCTACTCAATATTATAGAAAATTATTAAAAATAAACTTATATTGTTAAAATATTATGTAAGATATAAAAACCTTAGAAACAATTAATACACATAATTGAATCAAAGCATATAGCACCATCATTAATCAAATAAAGACTAAACTTGAACTCTATACCATCAAATAAACATAGCTATACAATTAGAGAATAAAATACATGAACGATTTACTTTGACACAATATTAATGGCCCTAAATTTAAGTCCTAAATTAAATTGGAGGACATAGAACTTTTGATTAGAATGAAAGTGTAAAATTTTATAAATGGCCCTTCAAATGGAGGAGATGATCGAATTATTCCAAGTGAGTAATAATTTTATAAATATTTTTCTTCATTATGAATGTGTATGATTTTTAAGTCAAGAGGACTTAAGCTAGATAAATTTTGACTAGAATGGCAGGTGAAAATGTTAGTGATGGTGCCCTTTTGATATGTGAGTGATCACTATTCCAAGTGTGAATCACACTTCATCATGTGAGGGATCACACTTCGTCATGTGAGGGATCACACTTTTTCATGTGTGAAACTCACACTTAGAGATGTGTGAGTCCATGACTCGCTCGCACTACGATGAGTGATCACTCACACATCTAAGTGTGAGTTTTCAAACTTGGAATTGTGCTCACTCGCACATTGAAGTGTGATCACTAACATTTGACCTCCCATTCTAGTCAATATTTGAATTTTTGCATGTAAAAAAAATTAAGTCCAATGGCCGCTAGGCTATACAAATTTTGAAATCCATACACTATGTGTTTTATGGATAAAAATATACACACAATAAGAGATCTAAGTATAATACAATGTGTTATATGTTAAATATTTGGATTAAATGAGGTTTTAAAGATGTTCATATAAGATGTATATTTTTATTTTCTCATTGTGATTTCAATTCTCCATACTAATGTTAAATATTTAAGTGTCCTCAGTACTAATTTTCTCTTTTTATTTGTGGATATAGTTGAAAATGAACTCTATTTTTGAAGATGGAGCACATGTGGATTTACTATCCAAAGGTGTGAAAGTTATGGAGGGACTAGTTTATCCATCAAAGATACACTCCATTGTAGAGACATGGGGTCTAGCTTATTCATTGTCACAATAAGTATTGTATTCAATGGAAGAGTGAGACTTCCATACACAATTGATGATTGTGAAACCCTGGAAGAAATTGAAAACAAGGGATACTTTATCCCATGGGAAAGGAAGCAAATGATTAAGCATGTGATTTCAAAAGTTTCACATGTGGGGGTGATGGCATTCAAAACATCATGAGTAGTGACTCAGAGGATACATTTAATGAGGATGAGGGTTTGAATTCTAACAGTGATAGCCATTGTTTCACAACTCCTAAAGACATGGATGAATTTTCTACAACCTACGTGGTGCTAAAACATAAGTGTGCTTGGAAAGAAGGTGACATAGTTGAAGGGTTTATATCCTGGTACAAGAACAACATGTGATTTTGGGAGTAGTGTTGGGACCCACACAGTTTGGTGTTTTTGTGGAGAATATTATAACTACATGCAATGATTGTTATCCAAGTCTACAACATAAACAATGAAGTTTCTGGCCAATCAAAAACCTAGTTTATCTAGAAACAAGAATTGCACTTCATGTGAATGGAAATTTAAACTCAAGAAACAACCACATCACAAACATTGACTTCAATTTGAATTTCAAGGGGTTACTATGAAGTTGATACATTTTTGTTCAAAAGAACACAAATTTTTGCAAAAGCAACAATTACAAATGTATGTGAAGGAGACATGGTGCACTTTAAAAATTGGATGGAAATACATTTGGGGTGCATATTGATAAATTAATTAGCCTTTTTACAAGGTTTTCTCCATATCAGAAGGATCTCTCATCAATGGCTTTCAGCCTAGTTGGCCCATCTAGATGGTTCCATTATGGAAGTAAGGCTAAAAGAAATTCTAGAAGAGTTTTGGTAAAAATGTGGAGTGCATTTGAAGATCCATTTCCTCAACTGGTATACCAAATTCATATGAATCCTCCATATGTAGTAGTAATGAAAACTTGATAAAAATACCTTACAACACCTACAAATGCCAAAAGGTAAATTCTACTCCATCTAGTACACCAAAGGCAAGGGAAAATGATGAAAAACAAGAGAACAATTTTTGTCTGAAGTTGAGAAAAAACCTTGCTGCAAGGAAGGATGTCTCTCTAATCTATCTCTAAGTGCTTTCAATCACAGTTGGAATTTAACTCTAGGATGAATGAACTTGCCATCAAAAACTTTGTACTTAATACATTCACCACAAATGCTAGTAGTTGTGATCAAGGTCAAACTTTTGAACATACTATAGATAAATTGAAGTTATGTGGAAGGGATGTATGTCAGAATGCATGGTACAAATGTCATGGAATCCTAAAAATCACCTATTATGGATACAAAAATCTTGGATTAATGGTGAGAGGAGGGAAGTAAATGGAAATATAGGAAAACAAAAACAAATGCCAAACAGTGTCACAACTATTGCATTGATATCCAAAATGGTGGAGAGGAATTATGATATATCCCACACATGTCTCGTTCAGTGGGACAAGATGGTACTAAAGTAACAATGAGATTATTTCCTGCATGTTATAGTTTTTCTTACATCCTACAAAAGTGTAACGAGGGCCTTTCACTATTGGACCTTCCTCCAACGTCATAGTCAAATCTCAACAAAATATGGAAAGAACATTTCTCCCATGTTTCAATCACCAAGAAAAAACTTCTTCACCAAATGTGATGAGTGCACGAGCTTAAGAACAAATGTGCAGCCACTCATGTCAAAAACACTTGGCACAAATAGATCAATGCAGAAATGGCACAATGATTACATTTAAATTTTTCATTCAAATTACTATGCACATAGAGTGCAATCACAACAAAATCCTAATAGTTATTTGAGCATTGTGCATGAAAAATGGACAAGATGAAATTGGCATACCAAGGATGGGAAAAAAAAAAATCAATAAGAAATGTTATTAATCTCCCCATCACCTTGATTGGTATGTTGACACATGGGCACAAAATGGGGGTTTTGGGAACTTTGGTCTCCCTTTTGTTGAGTGAGGAGAAAACTTCACAATAACATCATTGGCATTATGTATCTGGAAGCTAGAAGAACCACTTACAGATAGTATGGTGATTTTTTATATAGTAGTGGGATGTCAAAACACCCATTACATGATGCACTATTTGAAAAATGATGCATATGACAAGTGCAAGGAATACAAGAAAAATGAGGGTGCTCATATAACTAATATTGTAAGTAGATGTTCAAGTTCATTTAGAAAACAACCACCAATTCTCTACTTGTAACTAGATAATGCTGCAAGTGAAAAAAAAATCACACATTGTTTGTGTTTGCATCCATGTTGACAACTAGAAGGGTTTTCAACACAATGTTTGTGAGTTTCCTTTTAGTGGGTCACACACATGAAGACATAGATGGGACATTTGAATGATTATCAATAACCTTGTGAAAATTGGAAACATTCTCTTTGCCACAAATAATGGAAACTTACAAAACATGCCAAGAGGAGTCAACACATTCACTTCATACCTTATCGAGGAAGTATATGACTTTAAGGCCTTTGTGGAACCACACTACTAGATGGTAACCACAAGATCATGGGTATCAAAAAACCAAAGATGTTTAAATTCCATGTCATCAACAACATTCCCATCATGGAGTAAAGCATCAATCATGGATTTGAAAATGGTCACACTCAATTGAGATCTGGAAAATAGTGGATGGGAAACCTTTCTTTCCTAGGGATCCTCCATTGGCACCCTTCAAAGAACTAAAAGAGATGACAAACCTATAGAGAGGCATTCAGCATACATCACACACTGGGAAAAGAGTTCAACAGATGGTGGAGAAGCATACTTGGGTTCCAAAGATTGCATATTGGAAAAATATTCTACGTGCCCTAGAGAATCCCTTTTCAATTGTAGCATGATGAGGAGAGATTATTTTTGGCCAAAAACAATTCAAGATAGTGTAATGTATGATCAAATAGTGGGTGCACCACATCTTGACATGGATAGCTACTATAGTCAAAATTTCCTTTCAAATAAGGATATATATGTTGGGCCTATTTGTGATAGACCTCGAGAGGAATTCAACCTAGTAGTGGATGTGAATGTTGAGAAGATGATACTAGTAAGACCAGTTGATGATAACGTACCTATATGGATGGGAAAGGAAGAAATGAATTCTAATACAAGATGTTCACACAAAGGCTCAAAAGATAAGGGTACGCTGGTGGGAACCCACAGGAAAAGAAAATATATAAAAAGAAAGGTACCAAGAATGCTTAAAGAAAAAGAAATGGTGGAAAAAATCAAGGGACACATCAGATATTGATATAGACAATATCATCTGGGCATGGAGTCCAAGAAAAATATGGAAAGGAGATCAAATTAAAATACCAAATTGGGACATGAAGCTATCAGGCATACCTTGCACAAATTCAAGAACAATAATTAATACCCTTACGAGGGATCAATGCTTATGTAATTTTCAATGTAATTTCCCGAAGGAATTGATTTCCTATGGAAATACATTTTCAAATCCATTTCTTCAAAACAACTTGTTTAACGTAATTCTTAACTCTTTGTTGTTCTTTATGATTTATAGAATGGAAAAGCATAAAAGTAGTTGACTTTATCACACGTAACTTGCATATTTACAATATCACCATCATTTTTATATAGATTTATATAAAAATTATATCAATATATAATATACATAAAATATTAAATAAATATAAATTTGAAGTATTTAAATAACTACTATTTTGTATTTTTAAAGGGAAATATTGTAAAATTACCATCATCTAAAAATTTTTTGATACACATAGGTGGTCATCAAATTTAACCCCTAGGATGATGTAACTTTGTGGTGGCTAGGCTTATGTAAGTTAGTGGTCGCTAGGCTTATGTAGCTTAGTAGTGGGTAGGTTTATGTAACTTTCTACTGGTAGGTTGGTGTAACTTTGCAGCTGCTAGGATTATTTCACCTAG
This sequence comes from Taxus wallichiana var. yunnanensis, assembly GCA_018340775.1. Classification (NCBI taxonomy): domain Eukaryota; kingdom Viridiplantae; phylum Streptophyta; class Pinopsida; order Cupressales; family Taxaceae; genus Taxus; species Taxus wallichiana. The sequence goes on from CM031241.1 coordinate 550,615,404, forward strand.
AGGAATCTACTCTTGTGTAAGTTAGCAGCCACTAGGCTTATGTAAGTTAACAACCTATATACTTATGTAAGTTAGTTTCCACTAGGCTTATGTGGGGAAATAAAAAATAACAAAATAATAATCCTAAAATAGCAAAATTGAAATCCAAAAATCAGAATTTAGAATTTGGATTCCAATAGTGGGGAAATGGAATCCAATAATAGTGTTATTGGAATCCAATATTAGCGAAATTGGAATCCAATAATAGCGATATTGGAATCCAATAATAGTGAAATTGGAATCCAATAATAGTGAAATTAGAACTAGAATAAGTCAATAATGACAATATTGGAATCCAATATTATTAATAATGGAATCAATAATAGTAATAATGGAATCCTATCAAATATCAATACTTCAAACATTTTTTTTTTTTGAATTTGAATTAAATTTTATGGGATTAGTGGTGTTTTTTACTAAATGACTGATTAAAACAATACACACACAAACACCAATTATTGCTTTGGAGTTGTCGAACTACATCTTCTACATACCATATGTGGCTTGGATTTTTCTCTTTGAGCACCCACATTAATTTGGTAATATAGTCCTCTTCAATATATTAAATACGCATGCCACGTTCTTCAAATGTTTCATAAGGATATAATTCCCATATGTCATGATCCCATAGATAGATTTTTTTCATCATTATTTCCTTCCATGGATTTTCATGAATGGAATAATTTTCATATTATTTAAATCTAATTATGTAATTCACTTATGGAGGCCATAGGTTGAAGGTGTACATGTGGAAATAAGTGATATGATCATTTTATATAGCCTCCTTAGTGACATATGTCCTTCTCAATAGAATATGAGACCAATCAAAGGTAGGTATCCTCTTATCTTTATGTAAAATATCTAGAGAGGTAGATTGGAGAAACAAACAAATGATTAAAGTTCATGACTTCTTAAGGAATTGTGATGCACAGGAGGATTGTAATGTAAGGGATATTATATCTTGACTCTCATGCCCTCTAATTAGATGAAAGTTTCTCTCATATGGGTGTATTTAATATTCATAATATCCTCCAATTTCTTAGGAATCACTAAAGTAATCCCTCTAGATATAATCAAAAAATTGTTTAAAGGACATTACCAACTAACTAAAAGAGAGATAAAATGGAAGAATTTTATATTATGTTGTTGACCATGTTTCTTCATTCCTATTCATATTAGTGAACTAGTAATAAAGGAAAAAGTAACTCAAAATATGAAGGGTTTATAGCACCTTGAGATGATATGGATGGATACGGGCGCAATATGAACTCCTCCTCACTATGAGTTAAGTGATCTACACAATAAAGAAGACTAAGAAGGAAAATGGATTAGTAGATAAATGGAGGGTTTCCTGAAAAATTTGGTCCCGAAAAGTGTGAGCTTCTTAGGATGGATGTCTACCATTTTAAAAACAAGATAAGATAAAATTGGATATTCATAAATTAGATGTAGTGAGATCCAATATGATGCGAGAATCTAAGATAAGACAGAAATTGAAATACAAAAATGTAAATAAAGTATAAATCTAATATAAATAAATGCTAAATAAACCAAATCTTCACAAGTTAACGGTGACCCGAGACTGCATAGGGCCATTTTACAGTGACTAGGGGATGGATGAGAAGAAAATGTAGAAAAGCAGGCCTACAGGTCCTTATGTGGCTATATATGAAACTGACATGAATCTGTGATGATGCACTAGAACCTGTAGAAGGTCTAGAACAAGAGGAAATAGAAAGGATGTAAGAAAATGAGGAAAACATATGGTAAATGATAAAAAAATGGATTGGGTCGCGCCAACTAGGCTAGATCGGGAAGAGACGAGTTGATAGAATGGATCGAGGTGGAAGATGAGACAAAATGAGACTGATCAAGAAACTAGTGGAGCAGGTGATAGAAAAATAGAAACAAAGGTACAATTTGATGGAAAATAGGTAGGATCGATGATGACCGAAGATAATTTAGACTTGGACAAATGAAATGGGAAAAATGATAGTCTACAGGATGAAGAGGAAGGTGATTGTATGTAAGGATGAAGCACCTTGAGATAACTCTGAGAACTTACAAACAAAATGAATATGGATGAAAAAATTTGATGATGATGGATCAAAGCATATAATGACAAGAGGACTCCAAATCTCCCAAAATGAACACAAGATCTCCAAGATGGCTTCTAAATGGCTTGGACAACTATAAAAGAGGTCACAAGATGAAGGCAAGATCACAAGAGCTTAGAAAATATCAAAATTACATCCTTGAACAAGGAGGGGTATAGGGTTGATGAAAACCTAGATGGGTTCTCCAATGAATTTGGGGACACGTCTATTTGAATGGTGGGAAGATGATGAGCTCAAGACAAGGATCCCATAAGAAGCGGGATTAGGGTTTAGATGGATATAGACGAGCTAGGGTTTCATAGGGAAGATAAATGGGTAGGTGGATGGTTGAAATGAGTAAATAAAGGCCATGGGTGGGTAAAAATATTAAATGATGGCCTATAAAGAGAAAAATTGAGGATTTAGGGAGGATAAAAAAATTAAATGAGGATTAGGGATGATTTAGGGAGAATAAAATAATGAGATGAGGATTAGAGATAAATAGGGATAAAATAATAAGATGGATAATGTAATATTTAAGGTGGAAAATGCTGATTAATGTGATAAATTAAATTTAGGAGAGAAGATAAAATTTGAATGGGTGATCATGAGAAAAAAAAGAGAACAAAAGGCGGGGTGAGGGGAGAATGATATATATTTTTGGTGTCTACATTTTCCCCTTTTTGATGAGTGGTTTACGTTGGGCAAGCCACGAGAAAAAAACAAGAAGGATGAGAAAGATAATTGATTGGGTGCTCCCCCTCAAACTAGGGTCGAAGACACAAAGGAATTCAATCACGAGTTTGAAAGAGATAGACAATGAAAGGATGGAAATGATGAGAAATTAAAAAGGGAGAAGATAAGATATCCCAAATAAGGAGTGAACAAAAGTAAAAAGTAAATTACAAATATGGTGGTGATTATGGAGTCACATGGTAGGTAAAAAAGTATGGTATTTAAGGAGACAACGAAAATTTCCTACGTGCTTGTTATTTGGAAAAACCACTAGAAAATGGAGGGAAACCAAGGGTAATCCTCTCAAATGGATGTGCAAGCCATAGAAAAAATGGTGAAGACATACATCAAGTATTCAAAATCAAATGTGAAAATGGTCGAGACAAAGGTCATGACAAAATGATAGAGGATTGAAAACATGCATCAGGGGGGATGAAAAAGTGATGTAAAATTATGGTTCCCTGAGTAGGGACATGAGGATGGCCACAAAGGTGAGATAATGCAGGATTATAGAGAATAAAGTCCTTTAGTAAAAATAAGGATGGAAAATAATGGTGTCCCTTGGCCCAAAGGCAAGGATGCAAGAAGAGAGATATAGTAAAGTAACGAAGCACACATGGGACATAATAATGATGATATAGATGCTAATCAAGATAGAAGAGGAAGAAAAGATAACTTGAAAGAGAGGATTGATCCAAAATAAGAAAGAGGATGATGAAGATAAAAAGGTAGGGATGGATCAGCAATGACTAGAGGTGGTCGGTGGTGGTAGGGAAATTTGGTGGAGACCCAAAGAGGGGTTAGCGAAACCATGGTCGAGTGGGCTATATAAGCCCATGATCATTGAATAAGATAATTTGTACACTGCAAAGTGTCGATCAAGAGTTATGGGATATAAAGAGAGAGTGATATTTAGAGATAAATGAAGGCTCAAGGAGTTGTGAGAAAGTTCGAGAGGACTTACGAGGATGGCGAGAATCCTAAACCCTAGCTTGTTTTAAACCATTTTTAATGTTTTAATTTAATTTTTGCATTTTTTCAAATTTAGGGTCAGTTTAGGGGTGGTTGGTAGTGACTAGGCACATTCGTTGTCGATTGGGCCTAGAGTGGCACTAACCCGACCTTAGAGATGTCAACCCAACATGATTCGGCGTTAATAAGGGCTAGATAGGATGGTTTTCTGATATTTATGTGTTTGATTATTTGTATAGGCTAGAAAGACATTGTATTTGTGAGATAGAGTACTAACATTATTGCATCAAATAAGGGGTGATGTGACAGGATGAAGAGTGGGATCACTTAGAGGTAATTAGATTAGACGGTTTCCATCACTACCAGTGGATTCCACAAGATGTGGGCCTTATGATTGCTTTGGTGGATTGGTGGGATGTGTAGACATGTACATTTTGGTTTAGGATGGGTGAGATGATTTGTAACCACGGAGGATGTATACCACATCCTTAGGCTTTTGATTCAGGGGAGAGTAGATAGTGCCTATTATAGTTAACAATAAGTTAGGGGTCTTGACATGGCTATTTAGAGCCGATCGCCACATCACTTTTGCATCAGGGATTTTAACATTGAGACTCGATATGAGATGGGTGTAGCTAGGATCGGGTTGATTTGTTTGGTGATGATGGCCATATCAAATTACACACTTTTGGATTTAGGGGGTGTTATATTTCTCTGGACATTGGAAAGAGTGGTCACAAATATTGTTGATCATAGGATAGTATTTTCATTAGGAACAACATTGTTAAGAAATGTATACCATGAGCTATGCACGTATTCATAGAGGATGAGGAAAAGAATGGATGTGGGTTTCCTTCTCCATCGCTAGGTTTACAAGAACATAGTAGTGAGTAGGCCTCCGGGCTACCAGGGTGGTGACCGACAACCACGTTGAGTTAACGGTTGAGTTTTGAGTATGGGTATAGATTTGTAGAGCTTAATATATATCAAATGAGGTGATGGTTGTAGCATAACTATCTTGTATGGCACTGGAGTAGATGTTGAGTTAATGGGGATATGATGCACTAGGTGGGTATAGGGGTATCAGTTAGAGATGATTGAGGTAGTGTATTTTCATAGAGTCCATCGGTAGTTGGTGTTGTGCATATGGTCCCTAAAGAGCTAATTATATATAGGTGGGATGAGATGCGAGACGGATGTAGTGAGCCTTGACATGGTGACCCATTAGAGGAGGAAAGGGTTCCATGGGATGATGATGATAATGTTGTAGTTGGGATGGATTTGCATATTGAATGACCCAGGACACAGGAAGCTCGAGATGATGTCGAAGGGGAGTTGAGGGTGGAAATGAGGAGGATGTTAAGGATGTAGAGGATGAGGTAGCTCCTATAGGTGGTGGTGATGTAACAAACCTAGTCCAAATTCATGTTGAGCGTGACTAAGCCCTCTTGGATAGAGACACGACTCACCAAGACCGAGAGGGAGAATGATAGGAGGCCTTGACTCTATAATAGGAGAGGGATCAGGCCGGAGAGCACCGAGATAGATATTTGAGTCAAGTTGAGGACTATAGGATGAGAATTTGGGACCTTGTGCCTATAATAGTTGTGGATTTGGGCGGTGGTGCACCAAGCGCATCAAAGGGTGATCTTGGATAGATGGCACCTCCAAAAACTATGCCCTTGAGCTTGTACACAATGTTAGTTGTCGAGGTGAGATATTATGAGAGGATTATTACTCACAAGATACCACAAACATTGAGATATGTAGAGTATTTGGATTCAAGGTGGGGAGCAATTGGTGTAGCGAAACCAAAGCCATCTAGGAGTAATGTGAGTGTGGAACAACAACCATGATATTAGGGGCATGATGTAGCCCGGGGAATGATACTGAGGCACCGCCCTTCCCGAGGCAAGACTTGAGATTGTCATACATACAATTTACTAATTTTGATGATGTATCTGAAATGAGATAGGACCCTTAGTGTCCTGTGACATATGTATTGATTTACATGGATTATTGATGAGATATATATTATTTTTTTCATGGTTCATTGTGTGTTATATGTTGTTTTATAATTTTGGTGATGTTAGATGTGATGGTTATGGATTTTTTGGATGTGATGGATTAGATGTAGATGTGATTCCGAATATTATTATGATGTGGATGTGATTTATTTAGAAGTACATATTTTGATATAGATTATATATAGATGTGATGGACAATGATTCTATGATTTTTTTCTTTGAAAAGTTAGAATGTGATATGGATATGATTTTGATATGACTATGGATGAAAGAGTGGTCATGTTATGGATGAGTAGGTATTTTATCAAAGGATATGATGGATGTGAAAATATATCCAAGTATGGATGATGTGGATATGGATATGATTAGTGTTGTACTTAAAATTAATCATATGGATAACATGATAAGATTAAGAAAGATATGATTGGCGTAAGAAAAATGATGTGAATTTGATAAAAGGTGACCAATACAAGATAAAAAACATGTAACAAAGAGCAAAGAGCATCTGAAGAAATAATGCTTCAAACAGATTGAAGGTAATTAAGAAAAGAGTCCACTTAAGGCAATGCACTTCTGACCAATAACATGTATTAACGCAGAGCCATCACTATTTAGTGATCCTAAGAGTCATAAGGGAAAGTATGAAGGGTGAACTTATAGACCTAATGTCGACATGACATAAGGGGTTTAGATGTAACTCATATGCGAGAATATAGGTTCTCCATAGGTGGGTGTTCATAGGTTCATGCCCTGACTCTAGGTGATGGGATCTGGCCCGATCAATGTGGGAAGTTTTCTATGAATGAGAAAGTTGATCGATGTAGGAAGCTTTCTTAGGATGCTTGCTTTTGATTTTTATTATTTTCTTTATGAGATAGAAGGTTGATCAATGCGGGAAGCCTTCATTGCCATGATATAAGATGGTATCCATCCTTCGAGGGAGTGGTCTACTTTTTCTTAGTGCTTTTGTCTTTTGAATTTTTATAAATGGTAGGGATAATATATGCATGATAGTTGTCCTTCAAAGGATCAGTCTATATTTTTGAATTTTATATGGTTTTTATGAATAGTTGTCCTTTGAGGAGTAGTCTTTATTTTGACTTTTTAATATGAGCATCCATATAATTTTTCTCTTTTATGGGGAAGAGATGGGGATAGTTAGGTAGACCACTTAGGAGGGGATAATCAATGCATAGTTGACACCTATGGACCCTTAGTATGGTTCTAAGAGGTAAATATTAGGGTGATGGACGTAATGATTGTGGAGTTCTCACCAAGAAGGAAGAACCTATCCATAAGGAATATGCTATGAGCAGAGCCGTGGTGCCCATATTCAAGGTCATATATAAGAAAGTGATGGTAGACCACACAATTCCATATCATTATGATGAAAGATGGAAATGGCTAATAAATGGTCGATTACCACTAATATAACTAAGTTCACAATGGTAAGTATGTTAATAGTAGAAAGGCTGAAAGTACAATGCATAATGTGGTTTAGTTTCCCATTTACCATCAAGGGAAGCCAAATGATAGGATCCATACCCATACTTATGTGTGATAATATAAGTCCCAATCCATTTGGGAGAAAAAGTTTCACCTTGGATCCTTTCTAGAGTAGTGACATTTTGATTTTCTTTATGGACAAGATCAGCGATGTTATAGTCACGCTATTTTAGAGGTGAGAGTGGAATGGATAAGATAATAACTTACGAGAGATTAGATGTGGTGAGAAATATAAGAGGAGGTAAAATATTATGTGCTATCTTTGAATGGTAAGAAACATTTATCTATGGTAATACAAGGATGACCACAAAAGTGGGATCTGGATGAGGTAATGTGCCCCAAGAGAGGCAAAAAGATAGCCTCAAAGGTGGGCTTAGAATGAGATACAATAACATATAATAGTATTTGATAAGATGAGATGATAAAATTTATTAAGGGTAAGTAGATTTGGATAGGATTGGGAAGATTAAATGAGACAAAAATGGAGATCAAGAGGAAGAGATATAGCCTTATCTTAGTATAATTGTGGAGATTTAAAGAAGTCGGGAAAAAGAGACACAATGCTATAAATTTTGGTGGGATGGTTGGATGAAGGAGAAGACGTGGGAGGACTAATAGAGTGTGGTGGATTATCCTCCGGTGAGAGATGTTACATCACATTAGGAAACTTAGATACAAATATGTGTAATTTAGTAGATGTCGAAGGAGAAGAGGTAAGATCGTTAGGAGTAGTGATGATGCATCTAGGTTTATATTGGATAAATAATTGAGGATCATAAGGAGGATCAATAATGTGGATGGCATCGATGAAGAGTTGGGGCCTCCTTTAAGAGAGGTAGAGCCTAGAGAAGGGATTACGGAAAATGATTTAGATGAAAATCCTAATTTAGATTCCTTACGAGGTGAGGGTTTGATTGGATAATTGGGTTTAGATGTGGATGAGATGACCAAAGGTGGGTGATATTTTTGGATGATAAGGTCATCCTCTACCATTAAATTATGAATGAAAGCTTTGAGGATTTACTGATGCTTAGTTTCATGGCTCAAAGTACGATGATAGGTACACAGTGTATTGGGATCAAACCAAGAAGCTAATGGAGTGTGCTGATCAAAATACTTGATGGAGGAAGGGTGATTGTTGAGGTTTGGAGTAAGTGTTGAAAGATTTCAGTATAGGATCCAATGGGGGTTTTTGAAGAAGTGATCATAGATGAGGTAGTTTTGAGAATAATGGATAAAGGTATTAAGGATGATTGTGAGGCTTCAAGAGGGAATTTGGTTCAAATTTAGAGTTGGAAAGAGGAGTGGATATCTTTGATTTGGTTTTGATGATTTGGGACTTAGATGGACTGGGGATTATAATTAGAAGGAGGGTATACTAGTTGGGTTTGTGTTGGTTGATGATGGGTGTCTTAGATGAAGGGTTTGACCCTAAGATGGATGGTGATGCTCCTAAGAGTGATGATGTAACATTGGTTTGTCTAAGATTCAGATGAGGGAGTTCTAAATTATAATGATGGTGTGTAAGGGATTTTTGATAGGCATGCCAAGGTTCTTAGATCTTGGTGATATTTTACCCTTAGTGGGAATGATGAGGACTTCAATTTGGAGGGTCCATAGAAGCGAGAACCAAAAGATGCGAAGGGTGTTTTAGATGCAGATATTGTAGGTGGAGGTAGTTTTGGATGATGCGCTTGATGGGATCAAAAGAGGCTGAATATTTGGCAAGTCTCAAATTTATTGGTGTATGTGTTATTGGTATTGGAAATGAGGCGAGGGTATCATTTTTGGTCATCTTAAGTGAGGGTGTTTATGTAACAAATGTTTCAAGGGGTATCATAGATATACGTGTAGATTGAGATTTAGACGTAGGTATGAATATGCTAGTATATGTGATTGAAGTGGAAGTGGGTATAAATGTAGAAATGGTATATGTTGACGAAGAGCTAGATATGATAGATTGGTATGTAGCGGTAGTGGGTATAATTGAGATGGGTGTGGATGAGATGGTCATAGGTATAAATGGTGTAAATGTAGAGGTAAACATATACGATATAGATGTGGATGAAAGAATATTTTTGGTAGGTTGATATGTGGTAGGTATAGAGATAGGTAAGGATATCAATGAGGTTATTGGTGTAGAATGAGTTTATGAAGTAAAGGTAGATTTGGTAGCTAATGGGGTAGTGGATGTAGGAAATACATGTAGGATCTTGATTCATGATGTTAATTGTGTGAGAATTAGGTTCATAAGACATGGGGGTGGAAATTTGATTTGATGATGGATGATTAGGGGATGGTTGTTTAGAGACATCAAGGGTTGATTAGGTGGTGTGTAAGGATTATCCACTTGGATATCCCCCTGATTTATAATTTTTTGGATGAGATATTTGAAGGAATGAAACTTCTTAATGTTATGACCTTGGAATTGCGATACTTACAATAATGCCCCTTGTGATACCATACGAGGTTTTGGTCGTGAGTACTCAATGGGTCGGATGGGGAAGTTGAATAAGATGGAACACCATCAACTTATCAAATATGGGACTATATTATTCCCCAGAGCGGTATAATTAGGGGTTGGTAGAGGAGCTCTTTATGGAGGATTTGTGTGAGGAGTGGATGTGGATGAATTCTTAACCATGATGCCATTGGCGATACTTTTGGATTTTCACGATGCATGGAGGATTTCGTGAACTCAGTTTTGGGTTTGCTAGATAGAAGATTAAGGTAGCCTTTCTTAAGGGCACAAATTTAAAGTTTGGAGCTATGGTGAATGCCTCTTCAAAGGTTTGGAAAGATTGAATTTGAAGAGTTGAAGAGATGTGCTTCACATAAGAATGTGAGAATAGTTCAATAAGCTCAGTTTGTGGAAGGGGAAATTGTAGTTAGCAAATGATGTTGCGTAATCGTGTGACAATTTTTTTATAGATTCATCATCATCTTGTCAAATGGTATACGAGGGTAGATGATGGTGATATTTCACACAATGTTGATAAAGAAATGTTCAAGGAATAATTGCGCAAGTTGAGTGAATGAGAATAGTGAGTGTTGTGGGATACTTTTGTACCAATCCAATGTAGGACTGACCAATGACATGGGAAATGTGTGAAGCATGAGATCTTGATTTTGGATTATAAGGTAACATTCATACCTATAATATTGTAGATTTTTTGGGGATCCTCCTTACTATTGAATTTAGAAAATTTAAATAATTCCCAATGAGGAGGATATGGTTTGATGGGACGAATGGATTGAAGGGTTCAAAGTACAAATTTTCTCATATGAAAATGTGGTCTAATATCCGAACCTTGCGGCTTGAGTTAGCCATTCTACTCAATCTAGTTTGTATGGGATCATTAGATGGTTGAGACATTTAAGGATGAGTTTGAGATGCATATGAGGTGTATGGGTTAGGTTGTTGGCATGTTTGATACATTTGGGATGTGTTAGTGTTTGCGAAAGTGGTTGATAAGGGGAATATAATTAATATATTTCCATTGAATGGGTTGGGATAAAGCTTGAAGTTGAGATATGGGGATATGAAATACGATTGGTTTGATTCGATTGGTGTTTATGAAATCGGAATGTTTGGTGATTTCATATCGGTTTTTGGGATGTAATTGGTGGGTGGTTTAGATACTTGAATATATTAGTAAGGAAGTACATAACTAAAGGAATGTTGAGGAGGAGATTGATGGGTTTGCATTGATATGGATGGATGAGGGTGAGATGTGATTACATTGGCATGAATATGTGAAGTAGAGATAAAGGGTAGAGTTGTGCTATGTTGCAAGTCCGATTCTTGAGATGGTTAAATAGGAATACTAGTGGTAGTAGCGAGAGGAAGTGGAGATAGTGTTGATATGAGGTAAGAAGGGTAGAATGGGATTCACCAATTGAGTGGATTGAAGGATTATGGAGGATATACAAATAGGTAGTCATAAAGGGTGATAGGATTAACATCAAGGAGTTCATGAAACTCTAAGCATCCACGATGGGTAGTGGGGGTCAAGAGTCTCTAAAGGAGTAAGCGATGGAGGTATAGCTGGTCTAGTGGAAATTGGTGATGAGATATAGAAGGATTTCTTTCAAGATGAGATTTTTTTTTGGATGACATAGTCTTCATGAAGCGATACCATAGAAATAAAATGTTGGGATATCAAAGGTGTGGTCAAAAGTTTAGAATCTTGTTAGGAAATATCCTCGAAGTAGAGATGTTATTGGATGAGGTATATTTTTGCGTTTTCTTGGCACGAGGAGTAATAATAGGCCAAAGTAGATACACATTTGTTTATGTAGTTTATTAACAAAAAATCATGCAACAAATTTTTTATCATCATGATTCTTTATATGTGCAAAATAAGTAAGAGGGCTCAAAAAAACCTATGCAATGAAAATATATGGATGGTTTGGGTGGTTTTGGCTTTAGAGTCATCGATATACCTAAAGGCATGTGAGGCCTGAATATGTGATAAGTTTATAACGTGGCCGAACACCATAGCCACATTCCTATTGGGTGATGAAATCCCAATAGTTCCACCTAGTAAGGGATGTTTAGATGTGTAAGTTGGTTTGTGTGTTTGGTTGTGTGTGATGAAGTGAATGCAACATGTTAAACCCCCTAGTTAAACTAGATTTCCAAGAAAGAATGATAAGGGTTCTTTTTAGATCCAAAAAAAAAATATGTGGATTGAGGAGGATGACAAACATGTGATGTAATGCGGTAAAAGAAAGAGAGATATGGGAGAAAAACAAGGGATACCTAGAATACGCTTTTTCTTTTTATCTTATCTTCACATGATAAAAAATGAGAAAACTTAAATCCAAGTAATCCACGATGTAACACAAAAAATAAATAATGATCAACACACATTCCTTCCTCACAAGATTAATGTAAATGGAATAAAGAAAAATAAAATGAAAAATATAAAGAATCACCTATCAAAGGTAGGTCCCACCACGCATGCTAGAATGTTAACCAAATTTCTTTCTTCTGTCGATTAGTGAACTAGTAATAAAGGAAACAAGTAACTCCAAATATGAAGGGTTTATGGTACCTTGAGATGATATGGATGGATACGGGCGTAATATGAATTCCTCCTCATTGCGAGCTAAATGATCTACACAACAAAGAATACTAAGAAGGAAAATGGATTAGTAGATATATGGAGGGTTTCCCAAAAATCCGGTCCCGAGAAGTGTGAGCTTCCTAGGATGGATGTCAACCCTCTTATAAACAAGATAAGATAAAAATTAGATATTGATAAATTAAATCTAGTAAGATATAATATGATGCGAGAATCTGAGATAAGACATAAATTGAAATATAGAAATGTAAATAAAGTACATATATGATCTAAATAAATGCTAAATAAACCAAATGTGCATGGGTTGATGGTGATTGAAGATAGAAGAGGGCCATTGATGGTGATTGGGGATAGATGAGAAAAAAATACCAAAAATAGACCTATATGGTTCTCCTGTGGTGGATTTGAAAGCGATATGGATCTATGATGATGCGGTGGAACTGCGAGAAGGTCTAGAACAAGAGGAAATTGAAAGGATGCAAGAAAATTAGGAAAACAAATGGTAAATGATACAAAAATAGTGGTTCGATGAATACTAGGCTAGATCGGTGGCAGCCAGGGGCTTATAATGAATATGAGGTGGCGGAGATAGGAGACAGGGAAATAATAGATCTAAATATTGAATGAATTGGATGAAAGAAGTAATGGGACAGTGTGAGAAAAATAGAAACAAAGATATGGGTTGTGAAAACTAGGTAGGGTTGACGGTGACCAAGAAATAATTAGACTTGGTAAAATTAAATGGGAAAAATGACAATCTGTAGATGAAAAGGAATTTGATTGAATGTAAGGGACGAGGCCTTGAGATGATGCAAAACTTGCAAACACAATGAAGATGGCTGCAAAAATGTGATGATGATGGATCTAAGCATGTAATGAAAAGAGGAATCCAAAGCTCCAAAAATGAACACAAGATCTCAAGATGGCTTCCAAATGGGCAGCTGCAAAAGAGGTCACAAGATGAAGGCAAGATCACAAGAGCTCAGAAAATCTCAAAATTGCATCCTTGAACAAGGAGGGGTAAAGGTGGATTTATAGGGTCAACGGTGACCTAGATGGGTCACCATTGACTGTGGGGACCTATCCATTTGGACAATGGGAAGATGATGAGCTTGAGACAAGGAGCCCATAGGAAGTGAGATTAGGGTTTAGATGGATAGGGATGAGCTAGGGTTGCATAGGGAAGATAAATGGGTAGGTGGATGGTTGAAATGAGTAAATAAAGGCCATGGGTGGGTAAAAATATTAAATGATGGCCTAGAAAGAGTAAAATTGAGGATTTAGGGAGGATAAACAAATTAAATGAGGATTAGAGATGATTTAGGGAGAATAAAATAAAATAATGAGATGAGGATTAGAGCTAATTAAGGATAATTAACATAAATGGGATGGAATAATAAGATGGATAATATAAGATAAAAGGTGGAAAATGGGGATAAATTGAATTTAGGAGGGAAGATAAAATTTGAATGGGTGATCATGAGGAAAAGAGAGCGAACATGGGGTGGGGCGAAGCGATACTAAATTTTTAGTGTCTACAAAAGTACCTTATTTTCTAGGATCAACTTATAACGATTTAATGTTTTAGGAGTTTCCTTAATTTTAGCTTAGGGATATGGTCAACTTACTTTAATGCTTCCTATAGGAGGACCAAATTTCATAGAATGGAAAGATATTCCCACATTGTGAGAGTAATAAAAGTATATAATATTTTATCAATCATATTCAATGGATTAACATAATGTTAGGTATGATTGTATAAATCCCAAAACCTCATAGGATTCACAATCGGTAAATAGAAGCTTTGGCCATCCACATGGTTATGTGAGGTGTATCTTTAGATGGTGGAGTCACTTCATTAAGATATCATTTTTGGTAGTTATAAATATATTTCAAGAATTAATATGGGATTTCATGGCCTAAAATATTTTACCATTCATTCAATTCTTCTCTTATATGTTGTACTATGCACACATTTAGGGGCTTTATGTTCTAGAACTATTTGCATTTGCAGAAAAAATCATCTTTCTACCAATGTGCTAGATTTCCTTTAGTTGGTGACATCAAAGGATGACTTGGTTTAACTAGAAATTTTTCTAAACAATTTGTTAAGATTTTGGACTGTATAATTTAAATTCTTGGCTCATATTTCCAATTGAAAAAATGTTAGAATCATTGGGAAATTCAAAGGAAACCACCATTTCATCTACTTGAACATTTTTTCCGAATTGGAAATAAGGGTTTTGGTTGATATCTGGTCATAATGGATAAGTATTGTTCAAGTGGATTAGAAGTGATAAATTGGACTTATTTTGGTCTTTTTCTCACCCAAGAAGTTATTTTGTAAGGTTAGGGTTATTTTTGGATAGGTTTAAGTTATTTCCTTTTGATGGAAATTAGCTAATTTTGCATGTGTATGCATTGACTTTGAGTTCATCTAGCTCATTAGAGTAGGTACCATGAGTGGTTTTAATGCCTTTGTGTCTAACAATAGTGGCCAAATATTGTGTCATGGAAGTGTCAACATTTCACATCTTAAGGTAAAAAGTAATGTGAAGCCTTGGGACTAGTTTTCTATCTTTGATCAAGGTATTCTTAGAAAATGATCAAGCTATTCTTAGAAAAGGATTCCAATCTCATAGGAATGAGGTAGGAGAAATCCATCCATATATTGGATTATGAATTCAATGTCAAAGTTTAAGGCCATGAGCATGAGGAGGAAGGATTTATGGGGTGGAGGATGTACATGGGGTAAAATTCTATCAAAATTATTCTGAAATCTATAGTTGAATTCCAAAGTTGTATCAACAGGATCCCTCCTTATGGTGGTTAATTCATTCATGAGAGATAGTTTATGAATTATTTCTTAAACGTTTTTAAGAAAATTCTCTCCCAACTCACCTTATTCATGTCTTTGAATTTTAGGGGAAGGCTTCTATACAAATCAATATATTTTCCTCTAAGTGAACTAGCTAACAACATAAAAACAACATCATCTTGAGTGACAAAGTGGATTAAGGATAAGTGAAATAAATTTTAGATATGGTGATTGGGTTTGAAAATATTTTCACCAATGAACTATGGGATGTTTTTAGAGAAGGCACATGGATTTTGTTCCATGTTGTCGAGGATAAAGGGCTACCTCCATTAAAGGTAACAAAGGGAATATGTATTTTGTGCCATGAAGGCTATAAGATGCTAGTTTATTCAATTTACATAGAAACATGTGTTAAGTGGAGGATTCGATACAATTACATAGTAATGGGCGCTTTCCTTTGAGAAGATGTACTTCTTGGAGAAAGATGAAAACACTCAAAACACCACTCTCTTCGATTATATCTTCACATCAATATAATCTCATGTGTTGAAACCATTGGATCATTTGATAATAGAGTATATTGGACACTAAGTGCTTAAGTGTAACTCACACACCCAAAGAATGTAATAACAAAAAGAACATAGCTAAATATTCAAAACATAGATTATTGTATAAGAAAAACAATACTTGAATTCTACAAGAATATAATGTACTCACATTGAGTGTGCCATGATTGTTTGGGGTTGAAAGTGTGTATATTTTAAATCAATTTCACTAGAAACTCAATATGGGATTGTTTCATAAATGTGGGACTTATGACTTGATGAAAATATCTTAAGAGATCCATATCTCACCACTTCTACTCTTAAGGGTACAGTCGAGGTACCTAGTTTTACACTTGTAGTGGAAAAGAGAGAAGGAGATAACATGTAAAAAGGAAATTTGGTGCTATAAGAGAGAAAAAATAATATTACTTCCACTCTATGTTGGATGATATTATAAAGAAGTGATTCGCATCAAAGATATAACCAAAACATAGGCACATGTTGCCAAAATGTTGGGTTATTGAAGAAGAGCATATAAAATAAATGTACTACTATATGGTATGGGAATAACAACATAATTTAATATGTGGTTTCATGTCTCTACGAAGTGTCATACATCATAATAAGGTCATTGTGGAAATATGTATTGTATTACAACTTGGTTTGAACAATACGGCTATATGCGAGCATCAAAAACTTCAATGATCCTTTGTGAAATTAGTTGGGTATTCAACTCGATGCAACCGAAATAAGTGGAATGAAATAAATAAATAAGGGAAGGGATGGAGGAAGAAGAGAGGATTAACCACAAAGTGGTGATGGGTTAGCAATGTATTGTCAAAAGAAAAGGTTCAAAGCTGTGTGATTTTGAATTTATACATAGAGAAAAGATAAGGAGTCACATTCATGTGCATCGGATGTGGAATGCAAGAGATATGCAATGTGGTGAAGTTGGGTGGTTTGTGGGTTAGTCATAGTTTTGGGGATTGGTGTATGAATTCATGGCTTAGAAGAACAAGTCATAGTATAAAGAGAACTTGGTAGGTGTGCGATAATGTATTGTAGTTTACTGATTACGAGACTAATGAAAGTGTTTTTAACTTTACCGAATAGACAAGTAAGTGAGGATTATGGGTCATTGATAAGAAGGATAATTGAAATGGGTAAGGGCTTATTTTGGTCAATGAGTAGTTTGGGAGGTGGGGTTAGAAATCTTGTCCAATTATTTTGGATTTTTCTTCTATTATGGCAACTGACAAGTAGACTTTGTCTCCCTTATAAAAATTTCATGACGTGGTGGTGTAATATATGAAATCATCTCCTCAAAAAAGTTCCAATCTATTCTCCAATAGCACTCCCTCATAAAAATTTGGAACCTTCTCAAAGGAGATGATCTCATAGATTATAATTTTTTTCAAAGTAGCTTAAAAATTTAAACATTCCCTTTAATACAACTGCAGCCTTAACCTTAACCTTGTATAACACGGATTCTGATGTGTATTAAGCCAGGTATAATAAAAGTAAATGTTAAGAGTATTTGGTTTGTTCTTATTGATAAACATGACACTCAACAATGTAATATTAACATTACACACAATTGACTATGCCTTTGTCAAATACCAAGTTGTTGTAATGCAAACCATTCAAAATATCACTATTATAGAAATTAGGCACATAAAATAACAACTAACAAAAATAAAATAAAGAATTACAAATAAAACATATTATTGCAAACTCAGATCAACACTTCTATGCATATATTTCTTCTTCTAGTTCCGAGCTTTGGCTCAATACAATCTCTCTGAATGTGTTTGATATATCAAAACACTTACAATTTCCTCTAATAAATAGATGACTTCATCTAACAATAAAACACTCAACTCATAAAAATAGAGCTAAAAAGCACATGCTTTTGTGTAATACAAATCTTTTGATTTATTTGCTTTATTAGTTTTTCCTAAACTTAAGAACATCTAAAACTAAACTCAAAAATAAAAGCGAGTGTAAGAAAAACTGATTTTTACTTTTATAGGAAAAACTACTTTTTCTAACACTCCCCCTTAATTTTGACCTTCAAGATTTTATTTTTCTAGAGCTGAGTGTGCACTTCAGATCTAACATATTCTAGATCACAAACTCTTAAAAAAGTTCTCAAATACTCAAAAAAATCATTTCCCAAAGTTTTCGTAAATATATTAAAAACTGATCTTCGGATATACAAAATTCAAGACAAATTTCCTTATTGTTAACCAACTCTACATGAAGTGATACCTCGTGTCTATGTGCTTTCTCGTCTTGTGAAAAAATGATTTTTGGACAATGTTATTGCTGAAATGTTGTCACAAAAAATCTGTGTAGCATCCTCTTGATTCTTCCTCAAATCTTTCAACACTCTTCTCATCCAAACAACTTGACATGCTACTCCTGTTGCTGCTAAATAATTTGCTTCTGCTGAAGAAAATGTGACTATGGGATGCTTCTTCAATGCCCATGAAATGCGTGCATTCCAAAGTGAAAAGCCTTGCGAATGTGCTTTTTATGTCATTTATACTTCCAACACTTTGTCATTTATGCAGCAACCTATGAGTTTGAATGCATTTGATGTTGAATACAAAATTCCAATTCTTAGTTCCACATATATACCTTAAAATCTGTTTTCCATATCATCAATGTGAATCTTTTGGAGATTCCATTAACCTTGAGATGAGTCTCACACCATACATAATATCGGCCTTGAGGCCGTTAAATACATGAGACTTACAACTAGCCTTTTGAATAATGTGTGATCTATAAATGATCCACTGTCATCTTTAATTAACTTCAAACCTACTACAACAGGTGTTAGTGCTATTGGCTTGCGATTAAACACGTTAAATCTCTTTAAAACATTATTAGCATACCTTTCTTGTGAAATAAGAAACTCCAGCTTTTAATTTTTGAACTTCAATGCCCAAAAATAGTGCATGAGGTTTAGATATGTCATCTCAAATTATTTCTTCTCGCCATCTCGATGATGGTTCTCTTCTTTCTCTCTCCCACACCATTCTTCTCATGGTGTATACTGTAGTAGTAAAATGTATGCGTATACCATGATATTTGAAATTTTTAGAAAATCATTAGAAACATACTCACCTCCTTTGTTTGTCCTCAGAAATTTGATGTAGTACCCACTTTTCTTTTCCACTAAAGTCTTGAATTGCTGAAATATATCAAAAGCATCGATTTGTCTCTCAAAAAGTACACCCATGTCTTCCTTGTATAGTCATCAATGAATGTCATAAAATATGAGAAACCTCTAATAGAAGTTGTTTACATCAATCCACATAAATATGAGTGAAAAATTTCAAGTGGTGCACTTGTTCTTCTTGTTTTACTAACTGGGAAGGAATCTCTATGTTCCTTCCCCAAAATACAACCTTCAAAAACTCTATCTAGTTTTTGAATCAAAGGAAAACCTTTCACCATATTTTTCTATGTAATAAATTCAAACCACTAAAATTTAAATGACCAAACCTGAGATGCCATAGCCACGATTCATCTTTTCAACTGATTGAAAAGATGATTCAATCTCCTTAGCTCCGGACTAATCTGTAGTATGAGCTCTGAATGTGGTTGGTATAATATTCAAAGGAAACATTATGTTGCTTGTCATCTTCACTTTAGCAATCACCTGGGTACTTGGAGCTTTATTCACAATCACACATTCATTGTCTTCAATGTAAACTATGTATCCCTTTTTACCAATTGACCAATGCTCATAAGATTGTGCTTCAAACTTGCATAAAGCATAATAAACATCATGCATAATCTTCTACTACCCATTTTAGTTAGAATGCTGATTTTCCTTTACCTTTTTGATCATTGTATTATTATTTCCAAGGGTAACTTATGTCTTTACTGACTCATCCAAATTAGAAAATAAATCTAAGTTACCTGACATGTGATTACTGCAAGAATCCAAATACCACACATCACTAGGAGTTTCTTGTAATAGATTATAGTCGATAGGTGATGCGTCGGAAATATTTGTGCATGAAATAAACATGGAGATTGGAGTAGAGATTCCAACCTGATTTTGATTCTGCTTGTTCTGATCATACTGTTTTTTCCTACATTCAAAAGCATAGTGCCCATATCTCTTGCAATAGTGACACTGCACATGTGATTATCTTGTCTATAACCTAAAAAATGATTATGATTGTGCTCTTTACTATGTCCTCTTCCACTTGAGTTTGATGGACCGTTGCTACGTCCTCTAGATGAACTTCTTCCTCTGCCTCTAGAGCTCAAATTTCCTCTTCCTCTTCCACGATTTTTTGATACCTGTGATTAAAAACTTGATCTACAATTGCATGTGATCTATTCAACCTATCTTCATGATTTATTAGTGATACATGCAAAGCATCAATTAAAAACTAACTTAGATCCTTAGTTTCTTCAATAAAAATACCAAAGGATCAAATTTTGTAGGAAAACTTCTAAGAAATTTTTCAATAATCCTTTTTCCTCAATAGTTTCACCATGAGATTTGATTTGATTAACTAAACCAACTACAAAAGTAAAGAATGATTCTACAGAATCTGAATCTTTCATTGACATATTTTCAAAATCTCTATGAAGTAACTATAGCTTGGTGGTTTTTACTTTCTCTTTACCTTGATACACAACTTGGAGAGTTTCCCATGCAATTTGTGCTTTACTGGATGCTTCCACTCTGGGTAATATGCTTTCATGTATGGCTTCATCAATCAAGAAAAGAGGTTTTCCATCTTTCTTTCTTAATTCCTTCAAAATGTCTCTCTTCCGTGAGAGTGCATTATATGTTGCTACATTTGTGGGCTTTGTGTACCCATTCTCTACAATTTCCCACACATCCTAGGATCTAAATAGTGCCTTCATGGTTAATGACCAATACTCGTAATTCTTTCCTATAAATTGTGGTGTCTGTAGACCGGATATAGAAGCCATAACTTATTGTCAATTAGAAACTTGCTGAAAAAATCCATGCTCTGATACCAATTTGTAGAAATTAGGCACATAAAATAACAACTAACAAAAATAAAATAAAGAATTGTAAATAAAACATATTATTGAAAACTCATATCAACACTTTTGTGCATATATTTATTCTTCTATTTCTAGAGCTTTGGCTCAATACAATCTCTCTGAATGTGTATGATATATCAAAACAATTATAATTGCCTCTAATAAATAGATAGATGAATCTAACAATAAAACACTCAATTCATAAAAAATAGAGCTAAAAACACATGCTTTTGTGCAATATAAAACTTTTGATTTATTTGATTTATTAGTTTTTCCTAAACTTAAGAACATCTAAAACTAAACTCAAAAATAAAAGCATGTAAAAAATAAACTACTTTTTCTTTTCTAGGGGAAAATTACTCTTTTTTGACAACTATCAACAATTAAAATACTAAAGTCTAACACATCATCTAATTCCAAACAAACAACTATAATTTTTTATCGTAAAGTTTGTAATACACGTCTTAGAATCTGAAGCATTCTTGGAGTTTGGTTAAAATCAAATGTATTTTCTATGTACATGTCTTTTAAGAGCATAATGTCTATAACCAAATGGTGTAATCAACAATAACTCAGACGTAAATAGTGTCTTCAAAATGCCAAGGTATCTCTTTGAAAAAATAGATGTAGCTTTGTGTGCAGGTTGGATGTAGGTGTTAATGGTATTTATGGGATTTATGATGGTATATGTCGTTGTTATTTCTTTTTCTTATGAAAATAAGAAGAAGAAGAGAAGAAGGCGAAGTGATTTTTGGTTTGGAGGAGTAGCTGGTTTTGGTGGCGGAGATGGTGGAGGTAGCATTGCTTGCGGAGATGGTGGTGGTGGGTGTGGAGGTAGCGGTGGTGGAGGAGAAGGATGTTGTTTGGTATTTAATACTAAAGTTCAAAGATTAGATATTCATCCCTGTTTTTCTTTATAATGATTTTTATGTGCTCCATATGAAAGAGTGAATTTAATTTTACATAATCCTATAGTTGCAATGTATTTACCACTTTTACATGTAGATGGACATTAAATAAAAACTGGGAAGATACGTTTGACATTATTTTTATGGGTAGTTCATTACATTATCTCTCTAGTAAGAATACCTATGTAATTTTGTTTCGATTTCTATATGTTTGAGTGGTTCTTGATAATCTATAAAACCTAACAATCTTTATAAGTCAGTTCAACTTCATTTTTACATCTTCGATGTAATATATGCCACATCTATGCATGCAGTTGTATATTCTCATTCAATTATAGTGTTTTTTTCCAACAAGGAGATACCTATCTTACTACTAATGAAATCCGACTACTGGTCCAAATTTTATAACTTATATCATGAGAAATTATTAGGTGTAGTTGGTAATGACCATGTTCTTTCCATGTATACTTCAATACATTATAAGTGATTTAGTAACTTTTAGTTGTTTTTACTCCTTTGACTTGAGTGTAATTGTTTTGATGAAAATGAAGTAATTAATTGATACAGTCTGCATGAATCATTTTCATTAAAATTTATTTTAGGTCATTTCATTTGTTTAAAACTTTATTTCGTTCTATATACTACAAATTTGTGTGTAACTTTGACGGTTATTAAAAAAATTTAATTTTGGATTTTAGTGATAGAATATTTATATAATTTTCAAATAACCATTCATCCCACTTGTATAGTATTGTAAATTTTAGATATATATATAATGGTAGTTCACATGTATTTATTTTGGTTTTTAATCATACAAAGATTTGATTTTTTTTGAAATAAGAATTTTTCTTATTATAGGTAAAGAAGGGTTAAGGGGACCCTACTCCATACAAAGGATGGAGAAAAATATGTATCAATGAAGAACAAATGAGTCAACCTCTATCAATGTAACAAAAAAAAAACAACATCCCTTTCAAACCAATAACACATTCATAAGAACAACACAAGAAGATCGAACATAAAGAAACTCATCTTTGAGACCCCTTCGTATTGGATCTTAAGTGAATATTAAGGGGAGTGTTATTCCCTTTATTTTTTGAGCCACAATTGTCTAATCGTTTTCAATATTTAGATTAACATTTTCACTATGGATTGGAATCATAACTTCTAAATTCTCCTTGGGATTTTGGTTCTCTGATGAATCAAGGGGAAGGGAACATATTCCCTTTTCCAATTCCATCAAAACCAAAGAAATATGAGGATATTGTTGCAATGGTTCATTCTGGCTAGAAGGAAGTCCTTCTTCCTTTTCTAATTCAACATCTAAATCACTATCTGATGGCTTCTTAACAACCAAGTGGCTAGGATTAGAGTTCTTCCACAAAGAGCTTATACTCTTAACATGTTTTCTATCCCTATGAAATTCAAAAGCAAGATGAACAAGAGAAAAACATGTTCGACACTTGAAGGGAAAAACCCTTCATAGTCCAAGTTTTGTGTCTAAATTCTATCTTCAACCTTGAGTTCAATAGTGGATGGAAAATCTACAAAAGTATCCATATCAACAAATATTCGGGCATATGTAGTGTGCTCAAAATCCTCAGTCTTTGGGTCAATAGCCAAACATTTTCCTAAAGTGTTACCTATAGAGGTTAAGAAAATCTCATGCCAAATTGGAGGGTAGATAAGGCGGTAAGAATCCAAATCGGATTGACTTGAAAAGTATCAAACCGGTTAAACAAAAGGAACCACGGTTTCATAAGTAGCAAATGGGATTAGAAGTCCCAAAATTTTCCAAAAATCAAATCCCTATCAAAGGTTTCAACCAAAAACAATGAAAATGCAAGTGAAGTAGGGTAAATATCCATCCTGTCTTTTATGATAGGTCTCCAATGACTTGACATCTAGTCATAAAGAGAGGGCAGCCCTGAATTTTTTTTTTGAATCAGTATATAAAACTATTTTTCCAGGGAAAATTTTAAGGGTCCCTCAAAAAAATCCTTAGAAAATATTTGGCGAATCTAGGAAAATTAGTTTTCGCACGAATGGTGAATATCAAGACATCACGAAATCAATATTAAATGCTACTTAGACAAAGTAGATTTTTATATATGCTTTACCTGCCAACATCATATAGTATGCTATTAGACGACATCATAAAAATGCTACTAAAGCTAACAACATTTTTATGCTACCGTCGACATTATAACTATATGTTTTGATGGTAGCATAAATATGTTTCTCACTTTAGTAACATAAAAATGTTGTCGATCGGTAGCATTTTTTATGATGTTGATTTGCAGCATAAAAATATACTACTAATTGACTATATTGAGTAAATTTTGTGAATTAATATTTTTTTGGGAATGACTTAATTGACCCCTATAATTAACTTGTACCCAAAACATTTTGATGAACTTGACCTATTTTGTACTTATATATTCGCCAATTTGAAAATTGAAAAATCGGAATATTCATGAATTAACGAATATTCGCCACTAAATTTTTCCCCGTTTTCATGAAAAAAGGCTTTCGATTGCACAACCTCTACTCCAAAACTAACAAAGAGGGTAGATTAGGCATAAGCCATAGGATTAGAAATTTGTTTGGCATTTCACTTGTTTCTATAATCTTTTCCCCGAAGAGTATCTCTAAAGGATTTGGTTTTAGCTTCTGATTGACCCCAATAGGGGAAACACCCTTGATTTCAAATCCTTCCGACTCATATCACTATGCAAATAACAAGATGTAGTTCAGAAGGGGAATCTCCAGCATGCATGACTTGCATAGGGGTTTGGGTCCGAGGTTGAACAAGAACAGAGCCAACGCCAAACCCACCACCAATCATTCCAGTAGAGTTGTTAGGGTTATCCTATATGAAATCCCAAATAGGGGAAAATGAAGGGTTTAATTCATCACCTCCTAAGCCCGCACTTCCCTTAGAAGACCGACCATCCAAAAAAAAACCATCGCGAGCAACTGAACATGGACTATGGGAAGAACAACAACAATACCGATGTGTTCGGACTATCTTTGAGCCATCATCGACCAAGGTTTCTCCTCCGCCTTTCCTTCTACCAAGGATTAGAGGGCCCCCAAAACAACCTCCTCTCCACTACCACTTAAGACCTTCAACGCTGCTGCGTTCTCTTACAAACTAGGGCGCCATCACCATAATGATTAGGGTTAGGGTTGGGGCAGCCATCGAGAATCATTGGAAAAATATTTCAATGTATGAACATATATTAATGTATCATTTTAATTATTTTGAAATAATCATTCATCCCACTTGCATTATTAAAATATAATTTTTAATTCTAGATAAATTTAATTACAAATAAAATAAATATGTATGTCAAAATTGTTAAATTAAATATAAGTTATATTTTATACATTTATTAGTTATATATTATTAATATTGCTTTAAAATCATCACTTAAAATGTATTTGTGTGAAGTTTAAATCCTATTAAAGTTTTTTTGGCTTACATTGTATTGAACTACCCAAACAAATGCAAGTGTTGTGCTTAATAGTTTTTGGCCCATAAAGCTTAAATTTAGGAGCTCAAATTTTGAACCGCTTAATTAATGTTGATAGTTTTTGTTGTTGGATTTTATTTATGAAGAAGTCACAATCAAGGAAAATTTTATATGCCAATTTTTAATGTTATTATTTAAATATTGTTATATTAGTTTATAGATGTTTATAGAACCTATAGAAGAATATAATAACCAATCTTTAAAATCATAGTTTGTTGATCTAGAAGACAGAATGAAACTCTTCGAATATTGAACTAGCATGATAGTTTAGAGTGAAGGATGTTTTAAAGGAGAATAAATTACTTGAGAAAATGGAGAGGATAACAATTATAAAGAACAAACAACAACTAAAATAAATAAGTAGAAGAAAAAAGGAATGTACAATAGTAGTTCTTTAGCATGCAAGCATTGTATAATTTATTGTAACTTATTTTTCTATCACAAAAATATTTTTCGATGAATACTAAAAGTGTCATGGTTTTCTTTTGCTATATCTTTCCTTCTTTCAGTACCGTGGGTTTTCTAATCCCCCAAAACTAGATAATTACCTTATCTAAAAAATGTTTCATGGTTCTACCTATGCTGAAAAAAATCCCTTTGTCAACGAAAAAGGCCATTTGGTCCATCCTTCCACTTTCAAAGAAGAATGGACACCTCGAAAAAGGAAACGCTCAACATTAATACATTTCCCATATTAAAATGTTTATCTTTATCATCTCATATTTAAAATGTGTTAAAATTATTTCCTATTTAATTTTACATGGATAGCTACTAAACAACTTCATTATTAACTTTCTAAAATACGCAATGTTGTGTTTTGTAAGTTCAAACATCATCTCTCATCACCAAAATATTGTTATGATTAGAATCTCTATATTGAATATTATTTATGTTAACCTACACACCTAAACACGTTTGAATAAAGTAAAAAAAAATTCCTTACTTTTGGTAATTTTTCAATTAAGAAAATGATGGGTTATGTTGTTGTAGTTCCCACTCCTCTCTCGACACTATTTTCATTATGATGATATTACTTGTTGGATTGATACTTAGACATTTTTATTGTTATATATTGATAAGTAGATGATAGACTATGTAGGTATTTGGACTATTGACTTGTTGTGATTCACATTTTGATTATGATATACTAGATGACACTAGTAGACGAGTTTTATATATGCCGACTTCCATTATTTAGATTTTATAATGACACATTATACTCTGGATGTTCTGAGTAGAATTATGATCTCATGGATGTTAGAATCAAATTATTTGATATGTTGATAGATGATAAAATTACTTAATTTTGGATGACGATTATTGATTTCTATTTATATTATTCTCGATGTTGTTGATATGGCCACAAGGCGAGAGGTATTTGGTTGTGTTGCAGGAACATTTAATCACATATATTAAAAGGGGATAGGGGACCAACCACAAAAGAATGTTGGGTGTTTTGCAACATGGCCAAATTTGACAACTTGTGTCTAATGTTTATGTTGTGTTATTGCATGCCTAGTTAGGAGGTTTCCCATGGGGTGACCTCACATGTGTGGCCATGGGGTGTAATGTTTTTCCTTCTTTTAATTTTGTGTTATATGTATTTAATTATTGAGAAATTTTAGTCACTTTATTAGCAATTATTAATGTGTCTTAATTAGCTAATCCAACTTAATTTGCTAACTAAAATAAGGATGTGACAATTGGATAATTATGAGGGTAGATGGTCCTTGAAATCTTGTGGATGTAAATTATATTTTTGTTGGATTTTGTGTTGTGTACTCTTCCAACTTCAAAATTAGGATTTTGACTTGGAAGGATTTTGGAGGCTTGTGGGAAAAGTTAAGCTTGTCCCATGCCTCTTAAATTCATCCAACAACCATACCTATGGTATGGGGAGTTAATTTTAGGCTTAATTATGAATTTTGGAGTGTAAAAAGGGTAAATAATTACACTTTTCTACTTACCAAAATTAATTTCTCCTTAATAGGCATGGTGTTTGACTTGTGTGTTGGAATGAAGGAATGATGAAGTGGCATCCTACATGGAGCCACCTCATCATCCTCACATCCCATTTCTATTTATTGATTGAATTTGAAGGATTTTGGGTTACTTGTTTTATTTTCTTCTTTTGCACTTTTGGAATTGGGAGCTTGTTGGAGTTGCATTTGGATTGTGCTTGGCTTGAAGGTGTGAAAATCTTGTTGGAGTGAAGAATCTTGGAAGCTTGATGGAGAGGTAGGATCTCCACTTGTCATTCTTTTATTTATGCATTTGGATGTAAAAATTGTGCTTGTTGAATATTGTATGAGTGTTGTGAATGTGGTTTTTGTGGTTGGGTAGTTTTCCTTAAGAAGGGTGTGGGAGATGGAAGTATGGGACCATTGGGGAGGGAAAAGGGAGATGTGAGGCATGCATTTTTGAGGGAGTGTGATTGAGAGTTTCACCTATGGGGAGTGAAAAGGAAAACATGGACATATTTTTGCATATTTGTAAGGGGAGAGATAAGGATGTATTTGATTGTTTGTATTATGCACATGGAGGATTTTGGGTGAAACTCCTACTTCACTTGGGAGGAAAAAAGAGGTGGTTCCCATATTCCTTGCTCCTTTTGGCTTGATGTCAAGCCTATGTGTTGTTGATAAATTTGTAAATATTGTTGAGTATGTCCATTTGAATGTGTTGTATGTTTTGTGGATTGTATATTTTTGGAAGCCATTTTGTAAAGGTTGTCAAAGTTGCATTATACTCCCATTATTCTTTGGTTGGGGCTTGGTGGCTAATAAGGGGATGACTTATCCTCTTATTAGATTAAATGTTGGGCAGAGAGCGTCACCTATTCCCCTTTCTTTGTATTGTGATCCAAGTTTTGAAGAATTGAAGAATGCAAGATTGAAGCTATGAAGTTTGGAGAAGACATTGAAATGAAGACTTGTGTTTTGACCTTGTTGAAGAATCTCTATGTTGTAATTTGATCATATTATTATTCCCACTTTGAGTGGAATATTGTAACTTTTGTATGTTTGAAAGAAAGTTTTGTAATATTTCATTTATTCCAAGTTGAAGTGATTTAGTGAATGAAGAAAGAAATTTTGTTGTATACCTTGTTGGAAAGGACTAGTTTTATTGAAAGAAATGGATTAGAATTTATTGTATTACAAAAATAATGTTATTGTAACTTGTAGTTATCATATTTGTATTTATGGTTGAAAGGATAAATTTCAAAGTATGTTTAATAAAATAAAATTTACATTTCATATTGTTGAAGGTTGTATGTTTGAATGGAAAAGCTATGCATTTGGAAATTAGAGTTATGAAACTTAAATATGTTATCAATCTATCAACCAATGAATGGAAGAAACCCTAGTTAAAATTAATATTGCATTAAAAATCAACTTAAGTTAAAAATATTGAAAAATGTATATATTGAAGATTATGTTTTCAGGAAATAGAACCACCACGTTGTAAAGAGTGGAGGCTTCGTAACCGCTGCCTAGTTCCGGCGGTGGTTGATGAACCATCCCCTAGGCAGGTAGTGGTCACATGACCGTCGACTGACAGAAGACGATGGTTTTGTCACTTTTGATGGAAAAATAAAATTTTGACTGTGCAAAACCCAAATTGAAATTTAATTGAAATATAAGCTTTAAACCATCAAAAGGAAACTACCAACAACTAGTAATTAATTGAATTTAATTGTTTAAGCCTTTCAATCTCTTTTATGGGCACCCAAATGTGTAAAATTCATAGATTTAATGAAATGTGTTTTTTCCCCAATTGTTGAACTCAAAGGATGTTACATTCAAATAATAGAAATAGATCCATGGTGGGATCTCTATATTAAAAAAATGAGCAATATTACAATAGTAAAACCTTTACAACTAAAACCAAGAAAATTTTTCCATGGTTGCACTTCTTGCTCTCATGGCTTCTCCTCCTTCTCCTCTTCCAAAACTTGCAAAACAAGAATGAGCAAATGAGGTTATTTTGGGAAAATAGAATAAAAAGAGAACCATAAGGATATTTAGGGCAACCCAAATCTAAGGGCTAGGATATATTCAATCCAATGGCCCATATTAAACCCTACCTCACTTAAGTGGAAGGTATTTATTTGTAGGAATGAAATTTAATATAAAAGAAAAGTGCATGGGTAATGGGGTGAATGGGGCCACTTAGTGGCTAGACAAAATAATTAAACCTTTGTGTTAGAAAATAAAGGAATCTTGGTGCATGATAATTAATTAAACTTATGAAACTTAGTAAACATATTGTTTTAAACCATAAATATATTTTAGGAAGTAAATTAATAATATTTAATTATTAATTTAATTCTCGACTTTCACAAGCTTGTGTAGAAAGACTTTAACCAAGAAATTTATTAATTGTGGAAAATTCTAACCTTCAGAAACCGCTTTTTAAACAAAAGAAAAAATATTACCGTAATTTTGACTATTAAATTATTAGTTCTATTTTGTTTGGAGTGGAGAATATTGTGGGCGTTAAACTTGGTATCGGTGTCGTGGATTCAACACTTTAACCCCGAGAACACTTGGAAATGTGAACGCAACAAGAAAACCTAGCACAACTCTAAATATAGAACACATAACATTCCATGATGTTTTAAAATGTAGAATTTTTAAAAACTGAAACAAAGCCTAGATGATGATAAACTAACTCCCGTCTTGGTCTGTGTAGGAGGCACAAACTAGACGAGGGGTCCTTACATGTGAACCTAGATCTACCACCCCTAGATAGGGTAGTAGCATCTATATTACCTCTAATAATGTAGACACTACATGATGTTAATGAAAGATCCCCAATAGATCTTTTTGCCCAAAATGAATTTTTCTCCCATCACAAATATAAACACATACTTTTCGATAGCTATGACAATAAAGCTAGGGAAAATCTGATTTAAATAGAGGAAATGTGACTAGGGATTGGATGAGAAACCAATGCAAATCACTCTCAAAAAATTATATTCTTTTCACAAATTGATTGCCATATTTTTTGAAGCCCAAATATATTAAAATCAGAATTTTTAGAAGCCACAAATGATCAGAAATCAGATCTGAAATCTGATTATAAAATTGCTTGAAAACCACTGTGAGAACCCTCTAAAAATTATAAAATTGTTTTGCTTCACTTCACAAAAATCTGTAGATGATTTGACAATAGAAATCAGATTTAAATACCTCAAAGAACATGCCAAATCAGTCCCAAACTGGGTCGATCCAATAGAAGAACTGCTGCAATTTATTTTCTAAAATACCCTCAAAATACACTACTGGAAATGACTGAAAATAATTCTAAAAATCTGATTACAATCAATGGGAATTTCTGAGTGAAAAACCCTCTCAAACTCTTAGGGTTTTCATCCACAAGAGGTAGAATTCATAAGGGGTTTCGTCCTTAGAATTTTTAATGCAAAAGCTGAAGCTCTATGCAAGAGAAAATATCATATAAAAATCTGCGTTATGGAAGAGGCAAGTCGACTTCCCTTTTAAAGGAAAAGGGCCAACAACCAACCTCCAAACCAGCCAATGAGCTCACATGATTTTCCCTATGCAAACATTTAATATTTTCCCATATTAAATGTTTTTCCCAACAACATTTCCCTCCTAGTGCAAGTCACATTTCTCTAGGGGAAATACATAAATTAATTATGATTTTATCTTTCCTAGGCTTCATTACTCCCCTTTGGCCCAAGTCGCCATTATCCTTTCTAGGAGGAATAAAATATAATAAATCCCTTTACAATGACTTTTTCCCCTTAAGGAAAATCATATTTTCCAAAGGATTACAATTTATTTTATTAAGCTAAATATAGATTAATATAAGTGCTTTAATAATTTTTTTTATTTTTTTATAGCACTTTATAATAATTTATTATAACTTAAGTCACCCTTATATTTTTCCTTTGGCCGTCGGGTTGACAAAATGGGCCAAAGGTCTTCGATTGGAAAAGGGGACATTACAGTCCTCCCTTCCCAAAATTGCTTGCCCTCAAGCAATTCTGATCTTGTTTTGTCCAAGTGTCATGCACAAGAGACAAAACATGCTGAAGTGATCCGCAAGCCTGGCACCTGTTCCTGTCAAGTGAAGCAAATCTTGCCACAAAATATAGATCTCTTGATACTCACAAATATGAGTATGGACCAATGGTTCAACATACTCCATAATGTAAACTTCACCCTCTAATTTGTCATGCTTCTCATGAGAGAAAGAAATCTGAATGTGCAACAACAAATTAGACATATTATCATTCACTGCATACCTTGGAGTATCATCATTCTTTATCTCCATGATGACTTGGCTTTGCTGCATCAAATTCTTGGCATCCTTGTCAACAATGGGCTGAGTATCTTCACCAAACAGCTTATCATGAGCTGCTGGTTTGGAAATTGCAGCAGCCTGCAATTCCACACAAGTGTCCATGAGAGGCTCCTCCTCATGTGCTAGTTGTTCCATAGAGTCTTCTTTCATGGGTGTGGACTTCCTTGCATCAATTGCCCACATCTTTTCCTTAAACTCTTGTAGGTGTTGTCTCGCTTGAGCGGCTATCAATTTAGCAGCTTTAGCTCTGTTATTCCATTCCTCACACCTTTTCAATGTTTCCATTACATCTTCCTTGCTTGCATATACAAATTTCTTCTCCTGAGATGGAATAATTTCTCTAGCAAGCAAAGTTCCACTAACACAATTATTTTGTTCAATGGAAATCATACCTTTTGAAGCTTCTTCTTCTTCCTTTGGTTGTAGATCTGATTTGTCCTCCTCTACCCCTTGCTCACCTTTATCCTCCGGTAGATCGAACCTCTCCATGAACCTTTGGCTACAGTCATCAAAGAAGTAGATAGATTCTTCCCCTTGGGTCTTTATCACATGATACCACCAATCTTTTGCTATCCCTTCCAAATGATAAGGAATGAATTTGAGGGCATCATCCACACACATAGGATTTGATAGCAAGTATGCCTCCAATTCTAACAACCATGATCTCACAGAAAATTTATTAGTACCATCAAAAATAGAAATCTTACCCTGCCACGGTAGTAACTTTCTAAAGAACTGCATGTCTGATGCCTTTTTTTCGCTTTCATTCAAATCAGATTTTTTTCCTTCACCCTACAGGTGGGAGGAACATTGCTCTGATACCACTGAAAGATCCCCAATAGATCTTTTTCCCAAAATGAATTTTTCTCCCATCACAAATATAAACACATACTTTTTGATAGCTATGACAATAAAGCTAGGGCAAATCTGATTTAAATAGAGGAAATGCGACTAGGGATTGGATGAGAAACCAATGCAAATCACTCTCAAAAAATTATATTCTTTTCACAAATTGATTGCCATATTTTTGAAGCCCAAATATATTAAAATCAGAATTTTTAGAAGCCACAAATGATCAGAAATCAGATCTGAAATCTGATTATAAAATTGCTTGAAAACCACTGTGAGAACCCTCTAAAAATTATAAAATTGTTTTGCTTCACTTCACAAAAATTTGTAGATGATTTGACAATAGAAATCAGATTTAAATACCTCAAAGAACATGCCAAATCAGTCCCAAACTGGGTCGATCCAATAGAAGAACTGCTGCAATTTATTTTCCAAAATACCCTCAAAATACACTGCTGGAAATGACTGAAAATAATTCTGAAAATCTGATTACAATCAATGGGAATTTCTGAGTGAAAAACCCTCTCAAACTCTTAGGGTTTTCGTCCACAAGAGGTAGAATTCATAAGGGGTTTCGTCCTTAGAATTTTTAATGCAAAAGCTGAAGCTCTATGCAAGAGAAAATATCATATAAAAATGTGTTATGGAAGAGGCAAGTCGACTTCCCTTTTAAAGGAAAAGGGCCAACAACCAACCTCCAAACCAGCCAATGAGCTCACATGATTTTCCCTATGCAAACATTTAATATTTTCCCATATTAAATGTTTTTCCCAACAACATTTCCCTCCTAGTGCAAGTCACATTTCTCTAGGGGAAATACATAAATTAATTATGATTTTATCTTTCCTAGGCTTCATTACTCCCCTTTGGCCCAAGTCGCCATTATCCTTTCTAGGAGGAATAAAATATAATAAATCCCTTTACAATGACTTTTGCCCCTTAAGGAAAATCGTATTTTCCATAGGGATTACAATTTATTTTTATTAAGCTAAATAAATTAATATAAGTGCTTTAATAATTTTTTTTTATAGCACTTTATAATAATTTATTATAACTTAAGACATCCTTATATTTTCCTTTGGCCATCAGGTTGACAAAATGGGCCAAAGGTCTTCGATTGGAAAAGGGGACATTACAGTTAATGCCACTTTATGCATAGGATCCTTAGGAGGGAGACTTAGTAGACATGACGGAGAGCCACGGTAGAGGCTCGTGCACAATCACGTCACGGTACCAAGGATAAGGCGAGAGAACTCCACATGGAGTACATGAGTCACCACATATAGAGCACAAAGATAGAATTTTGGGACACATTGATAGGTCTAAAATCCCTATGCCAAGGGATGTTCATGTAGAGATATCGAGGGCCCAATAGGTGAAAATGGAGGATCACATCAAAGAGATACGAAGTTACACGTACAACATTTTATTGGATACACGAAAGGATTTTAGGTTGAGACATGGTTTTTTTATCTTGAGCGGATGCTTCAAGCTATGTCCTTGTACTAGAAACACAAAATCTCATGTTGTTATCCACCTTCTAAGAGACAAAGCTGAAGTTTGGTGGAGGACTGAGGAGAAGAATCTCCATGTAGATTCTGAGATAGTTACTTGGGAGCTCTTTGAGGAGCATTTTAGGAGTAGATACATATCAAGAGATTCATCCCGATTCTGGCTTGATGAGTTTTATGATCTGTGATAGGCCTCCATGATGGTAATAGAGTATGAGGGTCGATTTTGGATCTACTTTAGTATGTGGACTACATGCGGGATAGTAGGTCGAGGGGATTAGCTCCTCCTCCTCACAGAAACACACTTCATAAAAGTATTCCTTTAGGCCTCTCCTCCTCAAAGCAGAAATAGCATATTCGACCACCCTTTTGACCTCTATAGCACCATGATTCTCAGAGAGGGCATAGTATGGGACCTCCAGCTAGGGGACCTAATAGGACTCAAGTTCCACCTTGCACACAATCACAGGTATATGTCCACCGTAGCACCCACAAAGATATATGACAGGATCATCAAGTTCTACAACATGTACTACTAGGCCACTTGGAGGAGTATCTTCTTAGTGGAGAGGACCAGGTAGTTGTTATGGGTGTGGTGTACATGGTCATCATTGGAGATATTTCCCACATAACCTAGCTAATCAGTGGCAAGGAATTTTTTTTTGATCATATGGTTTGTGACATGGCTAGGAGCCACAAGATTTATGTTGCGATTGAGAAATGCTAGAAAAAGAATGAGGAGCACCTTCAATAGGTTCTGCAAAGGTGTCTTTGTGAGCAACAACAATATGGGAACACGGAGAAGTGTGTCTTTTCCCGGTAAGAGGAGGTTTAGTACTTAGGTCACATCATTTCTACAGGAAGGTATCACGAGTTGATCCTTATAAGATTAGATCTATTATGGATTGGACCATGCCAACCAATGTGACCGAGGTGCATAGTTTCATGGGGCTAGCAGAGTTACTACAGGAGATTTGTTCAAGATTTTTCTTTGATTGCTCACCCCATCACTTCCCTTTAGCAAAAAGGGAAGAACTTTGTTAGTATGATGGTTGTGAGAAGGCCTTCATTATAATGAAGGAATGGCTTATGAAAACACTAATTCTTATAGTGCCGAATCCTCAAAGTGATATATTCATGTGTACAAATGCTTATTTGCCAGGATTAGGAGGTGTTTTGATGCGGGGAGGGTTGTGTAGTTTCCTTTTAGTCTCACAAACTCAAGATTATGAGCTCAATTACTCGACTCATGATATTGAACTTGCAATGAGTAGTGCATGCTTTGGTGCATTGGCATCATTTCCTTCTTGGTAGGAGGTTAATTCTTAGGACAGACCATTTGAGCTTACGTAACCTCTTCACGTAGCCCAATCTCAACACTCGTCAATGAAATTGGATGGAATTTCTATGTGAGTATGACATGGAGATAGATCATGTGAAGGGTAAGGATAATGTGGTTACAGATGCCTTGAGTTGACAAAGAAATTTGGTTATGGCTACTTTAATGGGTACATAATTTTGGAGCAGAATTTTGTGACAACTTCCACATGAAAACTTCTACATTGTAGCTAAAGCATATTGAGTCTCATATATCCCTTGAGGGAAGTTTTATGGATTTTCATTAGAGTCATATGGATTTCTCGGACATGAAGGATGGATCTATGTACCTAGGGATGAAGGTTTGAGACATGATATCTTGACAGAGGTTCATCATGCACCTTATTTAGCCCATCCAGGGGTGAAGAAGATGCACACCACCTTGAGAAAGTTTTACCATTGGAGAGGTCTTTGGAGAGATGTAGCTCGGTTGTGTTGTGTTGTTTGGAGTGTCTGAGGGTGAAGGCCGAGCATCAACATCCGGTTGGTCTTCTCTACTCGTATGTCATAATAAAGTATAAATGTGACACCGTTTCCATGGATTTCATAGTAGGTCTATCGACGTTGAGATACCATAATGGTAACGTTGGATAGATTGAAAGTGGCTCATTTTTCTCTAGTGAAGACCACCTATACATCTACTACTGATGACACAAGTATCCTTAGATGAGATTTTTAGGCTGCATGGGATTCCACATAATATTATTTATAACTGCGATCCCTTATACACCCCTCCTTTCTGTACTACCATGCAACATGCTCTTAGTATGAGTATCAAATTTAGTACAACATATCATCCAAAGACAGATGAATGATGGAGTGGGTGAACCAGATTTTAGAGGACATGCTTTAGATGTACATTATGGACCATTAGTCGAGGTGGGAGGAGTATTTGTACTTGGTGGAGTTTTCTTATAATAATAACTTTTAGAGTTCTATTGGTATGGCTCCATTTTAGGAACTTTATGGTAGGGAGTGCAAGACACCACTAAGTTGGGACAAATTGAAGGACATAGTATCTCTTGGGTTAGTGTTTTTATAGGACATGGAGCAATAGGTTGTTTTGATCAGACAAAGGCTTTAGGAGGCACATGATAGATAGAAGAAATATGTAGATCTGGGAGAAGAGTTCACCGTAGTTATGAGGTGGGAATGAAGGTGTTAGACCTCATAATATCCCTATCCGTTATGGAAAAGGCTCTAAGTTAGCTCCTAGATTTTTGGGTCCATTCGAGATCTTGGAGTAGATTGGTCCCTTAGCTTATCATCTAGCCTTGCCACCCAACTTGTCTCGCGTCCACGATGTATTTCATATTTTTGTTCTTAGGAGATACATTATAGATCCCTATCATATATTGTATTGGGTGCATTAAGAGTGTAGGAGCGAGTAGGTAGGTGACCGTGGATCTGTGGGAATCATAGAGCACGGGACTCTGCGGGCCTTTGAGGCCACAAGATTGACTAGGTGCGAGTCTAGTGGGATAGGTATGATGAGACTACAACCACATGGGAGGATGCTACTTTATTACGGACCCAGTTTCCACACCTATTTCAGTGACTTCTAGGAGGAAGTCGAGTCTAAGGGGAGGGGGATGTAGTGCCCACTCCTCTTCGAAACTATTTTCATTATGATGATATTACTGTTAGATTGATGCTTAGACATTTTGATTGTTATATATTGATCGGTAGATGATAGACTATGCAGATATTTGGACTATTGACATGTTGTGATTCACATTTTTATTATGATACACTAGATGACACTGGTAGACAATTCGATATATGTTGATTTGCATTATTT
Source organism: Taxus wallichiana var. yunnanensis (assembly GCA_018340775.1). Classification (NCBI taxonomy): domain Eukaryota; kingdom Viridiplantae; phylum Streptophyta; class Pinopsida; order Cupressales; family Taxaceae; genus Taxus; species Taxus wallichiana. The sequence goes on from CM031241.1 coordinate 550,652,599, forward strand.
AGATTTTATATTGACACATTATACTATGGATGTTTTGAGTAGAATTATGATCTCATGGATGTTAGAATTAAATTATTTGATATGTTGATAGATGATAGAATTACTTAATTTTGGATGACGATTATTGATTTCTATGTATATTATTCTCGATGTGGTTACATAGAAATCAATAATTGTCATCAAAATTAATAATCTATCAATAATGTACATTGAAGGGGGAGAGTGAACAAACCACAAAATAATGTTGGGTGTTTTGCAACATGGCCAAATTTGACAACTTGTGTCTAATGTTTATGTTGTGTTATTGCATGCCTAGTTAGGAGGTTTCCCATGGGGGTGACCTCACATGTGTGGCCATGGGGTGTAATGTTTTTCCTTCTTTTAATTTTTTGTGTGTTTTATTTTGTGTTATATGTATTTAATTATTGGGAAATTTTAGTCACTTTATTAGTAATTATTAATGTGTCTTAATTAGCTAATCCAACTTAATTTGTTAACTAAAATAAGGATGTGACAATTGGATATTTATCGGGATTGATGGTATTTTGAAATATTATGCATGTAAATTAGATTTGTGTTGGATTTTGTGTTGTGTACTCCTTCCCAAATTAAAAATTCAGATTTTGACTTGGTGGATTTTTTTGAGGCTTGTGGGACAAGCTAAGCTTATCCCATGCCTCTTAAATTCATTCAAAACTGTACCTATGGTATGTGTGTAACCTCTGTTATATGAAAGGAGATACATGTACCTTTCTTTTGCATAAATTTTATAGAGAAGACCTTGGGGAAAATATGATCAACACACTAGATCTGACTCTCACGAGTTGTCACTTCCAGATCATGGAGATACTTTCACAACAAGGAAAAGGTTACTAAAGACATTTGAGACCCTCTTGCTTTCTGCATGTTTAGGTGATGAGGATTGTGCATTGGCATACACACATGAAAACATAGGGTAGTATGGGTAGGATTGGTTGTTGTTAAATGAATTTTTGGTGGGAGGTGGGGTAGGTGAAACTAGATTCACTAGATCCTTGAGGAACCTTACAAAATGGAAGTCATACCAACAGAATGCCACAAAATAGCTAAAATGTTTCTTCAACTAGAATATGTGCTTCAATGGAGGCCCAAATTAGCACTCTTTCACACAATCTCTGAGATTCTATCATGAAAGGCTCGAGTTAGAAAACCCAAAAAGCATCAAGATCTAAGCCAAATCATGCCTAAGGTACACCCAAAGGCTTACAGACAATCTCTGTCAACAGATGAGAGAAAAGTGATTTTAAATCATTTATTCCAATCCCAAATGAAAGCTCTTCTGAGAAATGAAATTGCAGATGCCACTAAACTATCACAAGGATTGAGGCTCTGTGTGATTGAATCAGATTTTAATACAAGATTGCAATAGAAACAAGAAAAACTACTTGCATACATTTAGAAATAAAACAAACACATTTTTCTCAAGACAAACACAAAAAAACTTGAATTTGATTAAGTCTATTAGCAAGGGAAAGTTTCTAGAATAGTCTCAGAGCTTGTCAATGGTTGTACACTTGCAACCACCTTGACACAATAAAGCTTAATACAAAAAGAGATAACCTAGTTTCAGATGGATTCTCAAAAGATAGGCTTAGTCAAATTTTCCTCTTGGGAATTTTCTTCGACCTCTAGCACTCTGACCTCCAACTTCCAACCTCCCAACCATTTTGCATGAAAATTTGTGCCATTTATAACATTTACAACAGAGCCTCTTCCTCCTAAAAGAAAAAAATGTTTAATGCACTAGTGTTCGCCATGATTCTTTCGTGATTCTCATAATAATGCAAGAAGTCTCTAGGTGCTCGAGGGGTAGATTTCATCAAATACCTCCCGCATTCAACTCCTCCTTTCTCGGTAGATCACTCTTTCCTTCAATTTTCCAACCACTTCCACCCCTAATCTATCAAATCTATGGCCCCTTGTGTGCTTGGGAGAAGAAAAATGGAAAATCTGATCGGGCATGAAAGTCAAGACCATTTTAATGGTGAAAGATGTCCTCCAGATCTTCCCACCAAACTTCAGATATCAACATTAACTTCCTTCTCTGCTTGGCATGTAGAAAAGACCAAGAAATCATGGAGACTTGCACTTCCAGATGTGTTTCAGAGAAATGGGGGAAAATCAGATTTAGACTCACAACTGCCATTGATCTTTACTTTGAATTTGGGTCATCCATGTGGTAGATTCAAACTTTAGAATAGACTGGGGGCTTCCTTGACTTTTTACAACTTTTTGGAAAAATGGAAAAAAATTTCCATTTTTCTCCACACCTCCACCCTCGAGAAATGAGCCTAACACGTGTCCAAATGTGATTGGAGTGGAACCATGGCCAAATTCTACCATTTTACTCTCTTTTTGGAAAAGGGAAAATTTTCCAAATTTTCCCCATAGCTCCGCCCTCGGGAGAATGAGCCTGACATGTGTCCAAATGTGATTGGAGTGGGGCCACGCTTCCTTTTTTACTTTTGACTCTTTTTTTCTCAAAAGGAAATTTTTCCAAATTTCCCCGAGAGCCCGCACCTCCACCATTGACCGGGGAAAAACATTGACTTTTCCTCATCAAGCTTGTGGGCCATTTTGAAATTTTAATCCTTAAGGAGGAAAAAAATCCAAGTTGCCTCCGATGGTCCACCTCCCCACCTTTTGACTTTTCAAACTGCCATGTGTCACCATGGCGCACCTTGAGGTGGTCCCAAAATTTGATACCTTGAAATGAGCATGGGCTCGCCACATGTCCTGCTCAGCAAAGTTTCTCAATGTCAAGCTCTCAGTGGAAGGCCACGTGTCATGCTCTCGAAAGTCTCCTTTTGGTCATTGAAAAGTCTAAGTAAAATGCAAAGTGAGCGGAGGCTCCACGTGTCATCTTTTGCACTTTTGAAAATGAAACTCAAGGGCGGTAAATCAAACATGCGTGGTTCCTCCACGTGTCTCCATGGTGCAACTTCAAGATGGTGCCCAAAGTGGAGACCCTGAATGAGTGTGAGCTCACCATGTCTGTTTCCACCAAACTGCTCCAAATGCATAAAAATTTTTCTAAGTCTGGGCCAAGCAATGGAAGCCTCCACGTGTCCTCCCAGTGCTACTCCAAGGCAAAACCCAAAAGTAGATCTTCAAATGAGTCATGCCTCCACATGGACACATTTTGAGTTAAGGATTTTCATGAATTTTTCTAAGTACCCAACTGAGCCGCATCCAACCAAAAGGTGCCACGTCCCCTAGTAGATACAAGGATGCAAATTTGACCGAGAGAAACACCCGTCAAACCGTAAAATATAGAAAAATGACCATTTGAGCTGGGAATGAAATTTTCTTCAAGGAAAAAAGTTTAGAAATGTTACAAGGCTCAAATACATTCTTCAGGATACATCCATTCATTTTCTTCAAGTACTTAGGGCAAAAATGATAAGGAAGACAAATCCCGACCATGGAGAATAAAAAACATGGGGAACCCAAGTTTTTGATGAACAGAGAATGGGGACCCAAATTATAGACCCTTAAGTGATTTACAACCTAGGAACAAGGACAAAATGGACCCATAATGATTCATGACCCAAAAGACTAAAAATAGCAACAAAGATTGACCAAGCTCAACACGGGGAAGGAGAAAATGACAGAGGCCATAAATCAATAAGTTTTCATAGGCACAAATGGGGTGAGACAATTTTGAGCACCAACATAGGCTCCGACTCGGGGATGGGCACTCCCTATGAGTGCCACAAGAAAAAAGTAGACCAAGTGCCAAAATATCCATTGGGAAATGGAGTCATCTTTGCAGAGAGAGAAACAAAGCCATCTTCAAAAACAAATAGAGAAACCAAGCAAAAATAGGTCACCGAGGACCAGAATGAGCAAAAACACAAAAGGACAAGGAAAACAAACAACAAACTATACACTGTACACAAGATTTATGCCTTGATTAAGGGAATCAATCCAAGAAATGCTTCAAATGCCTGCCATTGATAGGAAACTCAGAGCAGTTCACCATCTAAGTCCTTGAGGAAGAAGGTATGCTCCCCAATTCTGATGTCAATAGAGTAAGGGCCCATCCATAATGAGTCAAACTTGCCATGCTTTGCCCTTATCCTCATGTCTATTATCCCATAGTAGCACAAGATCTCCAACATTGAAAGCTCTGGGAGTGACCTTCTTGTCAAATAACTTCTTCAGTTTCTCTCTAAATTTTATATGCCTCTGGTGGGATGCCCTCCTCTCTTCATCAAGCTCAACAATCTAGTTAATGTGAGCATCATAAGGACCTACCTCTTGATCTTCTAGTTGTTGCATAAACTGATATGAAGATAGTTGCATATGAAGAGGCAGTAGGGCCTGAGTCCCATATACCAACTCAAATGGACTCTTTCCAGTGACCCTCTTGACAGTGATCCTATCTACCCAAACAACAAACTTCAACTATTCACCCCACTTTCTCTTGTTTTTGCTCCAATGTTCTTTGATGATCTTCAACAAATTTTTATTACTGGACTCAGCTTGTCCATTTCCTTGAGGATTGTAATTGGAGGCATATGTCAAGTTGATCCCATACTCTTTGCACATTGCCACCAAAGGTTTAGCTCTAAAGCTCATGGCATTATCAGCTATAATCTGATTGGTACCCCAAACCTGTAGATGATGTTGTTTAGCACAAAATCCATGACAACTTGGTGTGTTGCCTTCTTGGTGGGGATTGCCTCCACCCATTTAGTAAAATAATCAGTTGCTACAAGAATCCATTTGTGGCCAACACTTGAAGGGTCTGAAATCTCACCAATGAAATCCATTCCCCATTGCTTGAATGGAGCTTCAATTGATACAAGATGCAAAGGAAGGGAGCTGAAGCTTTCAGTCTTCCTAGAGAAGCATTGGCAACTTTCACATCTTCTAACCAACAAGGTTGTATCCTTGAAAAGAGTTGGCCACCAATAACCAGCCCTCAGATCTTATGTGTTGTGACTCTTGCAGCAAAGTGCCCCCACAAACTCCTCCATGGAGATCAAAATTATCTTGGGGGCTTCTTCTTCAGTAATGCACCTTAAGAGGACTCCCTCTGGGTTCTTCCAAGCTAACCCATAATCAAGTGATGACATATTTTTGGGAAGCCAACTTAAGGGCTCTCTTCTGGTTCTTACTTAAGTGCTCAGGGAAGCTCAAATGTCTGAGATAAAAGATTACATCTTTATACCACTCAAAATTCATCAACCTTTCAAATACACCTACCCTTTCTTCTTCTACCTCATTTACCTCAATAGTTTGCAAGTTTCTCTCAGCCATAAGCTTAGCCAAGCCCAAACCTCTCACCAACTTTGTGGTTTGGATGTCCATATCATATTCTTGCAATTTGTTCACCCATCTACATCTTTTTCTTGAGACTTCCATCTCTGACAAGATGTCCTTCACCATGTGTGGGGAACATAAGAAACCACTTTAGAACTTAGAATGTAAGGTCTAAAAACCTTTGTTGCTTTTACTAAGGAAAATGCTTACTTTTCCATGATAGTGTACTTTAGCTCAGCCCCCTACAAGGCCTTACTGAAAAAGGCAATTGGCCTCTCAGCCCCTTCATCATCCTTTCAATAGTAAGACAAAAGCAATAGTGTTCTCTGAAGCAAAAAGAAAATAGTTGAAAGGTTTCTTATAATCTGGCTGCCAAAAATAGGGGCATGCTTCAATGCCTCTTTAATTCCATTGAAATCTTGGATGGCAGCCTCCTCCCATTTGATGACCTTGGTCTTTCTTCAGCATGGAAGTGATTGGAATGGTCAGTTCAACAAAGTTTGATATGAATCTTCTAATGAAGTTTATTTTCCCAAAGAAGGACTGAATTCCTTTCTTAGTCTTTGGGATTGGGACCTTGCTGATGGCCTCTACTCTTTCTGGATCAATCATCACTCCTTCTTGTGACACTATGTGACCAAGAAACTTTTCCTTCTGCACTCCAAAATGGCATTTCTTTGGATTGAGTGAGATGCCATATTCTCTACATCTTATCAACATCTTCTCCAAGTGCAGCAAGTGGTCACTTCTCTTTCTAGAAAATATAGTTACATCATCTTGATAGACTGCAATAAATTCATTGATGTAACCAAAAAAAGCAACATCCATTCTCTTTGAAAGGTGGCTCCAACATTCATCAGACCAAAGGGCATCCTGACATAAACATAGGTCCCCAAGGAGTAGTGAAGGTTGTCTTGATCCTTTCTGATTCCTTCACCACAACTTGGTTATAACAGAGAAACCATCCAAGGTGGAAAGCAACTCAGAACCAGTCACTAACTGCAACATGTTCTCCATATTTGGTAAAGGATAATTATCCTTCATTGATGCTCTATTTAGATTCCTGAAATCCACACATAACCTGATGTCACCATTTTTCTTTCTCACTGGCACTAGGTTTGCAACCCAAGAGGAATACCTTGTGGGCTGGATAATCCCTCCATCTCTTAGCTTCTTCAGTTCCTCTTGCATTTTGAGGGATAAGAGTGGATTGATGGGCCTCTGTTTTTTCCTAAATGGATTTGCATTAGACACCAAGGGGATCTCATGTTGAAACAAGTCCTCTCTGTATGCTTTTAGTTTAGAATAGGTCCAAGCCATACAATCTTGGTATTTTTTCAACAACTGGATGTATGACTGCTTCTCCTCCTTGCTGAGATTACTACCTAACCAAATTTTCCTTGGCTTCTCCTTTGTACCAAGATCATGCTCCTCAATATCCCTTGAGGCTGCCATGCATCTATTAACAATGTGATCAACATTATCAAAATTGGACTCAAGAGCAACCAACCCTCTAGGAATGGTATTAGTTTTAGTTGGATGATACCCTTGCCAAACAAGGTTTCTTTTCCTTTTGTACAAACCATTGGCTCCCAATCAATACTTTGATCAAAAAATTCTCCTTGTTTTGTAGAATCTTTGATGAGTATCATCATCAAAAACCTGCCAATGCTTAATGTTGTCAGGACAGAAGGTCTGTCAATACCTCAACCTCATATTCACAATATGGGGACATTGTACAATTGTCAAACCGAGACCCCAACACTGCAAGCTTTTCTGCCAAGTCATTGAACTTCCTATCATGATGCAAGTATGTTAAATGAATCAAACATCTCAATGAAGTCCCAAACTGCATGCTTATATTGTTTCATTCACTGATTCTTTGTGGCATACAATTTTCTGACTTGTTTCACAATTAATTCTGAGTCTCCTTTGACAATGATGTCCTTGACACCATATTTCCAAGAAATTATTAAACCCAACAACAATGCCTCATACTCAACAATGTTTTTGGTGCATTCAAAGTTGAGTTTGAAGGAAAAAACAAATTTTTCCTGACCAGAGAAAGTAGAACAATACCAACACCATTCCCAAATTTGGAGCAAGCTCCATCAAACAATAGAGTCCATGGAGAGCCCATTTGTTCAAGGCATTTTCATTCTTCAATCTTGTGCTCCTTTCCATCAAGCAAATCCCACAAAGTTTTTTGCATCAACATTTGTGTACAATACCTCATAGGATGCATTGTTGGGATCCTCAATAAGATGCAACATTTTCTTTTCCCCATACAACCTGACAAGGCTGCCCTCAACTGGAATGGTAGCATAAGACATATCCATTTGGACACTCCCACCAACACTTGTAGCCCATTTTCTTGACAAGTAGCATGCCCCACTTGGCTGGGCAGTCAACAATGACAACATCAAGTTTTAAGTTTTTACCTGGGTAAGCTGCAAGTTGCACCACCAAACCCTTCACACATCCCACTACTGGCACTTCTCTGGAGTCCATGGTAGTGCACTTCCCATATGTTGTTGTCACTTTGATGTTTAGCTCATTCATGACTTCCAAAGGCATGACATTGCATGATGCCCCTGAGTCAAACATGTAGTTGTGCAAATCTATCCTTTATGATCAAAGTGGTGAAGAATGGATCCACATTCATTTGAGAGTCCACCAAGGATGTCCCCAAATAGACCTCAAGTGGTTCATCTAGCTCTTTTGATGCTGGTGGTGCTTCTGGTTCTTCAATGATTGGAGGAGTCTCCACAATATTTATATTTCTGCCTAGGGTCTTCTCTTCTTTCAACCCCAAGTATTCAAATGCTCTCTTTTTGTGCTCAGGAATCCTAAGCAACTCAACAATTGGGACAAGAGACTTTGATTTGACTCAACACTTGGGAAATATCATATGGGACATTTTTTGGCAAGGCAGTATTGGAAGGAAAGCCAACACACTCATTAGGTGGTACAAGATTTTTGACAACTTGGGCATGAGGAGGGGTATGATTTTTGTTTGGAACTGCAGGCTTTTGGTAGATGCATCTTTCCTAGGAGCCTCTTTAGGAATGTTTGAAAGTAAGGGAGCTTTAGGCTTGGCTTGAGGCCCTACCCCTTTGACAACCTTACTTCTTGTGTTATATTCCCTCTCTTGAGCAACAACAACATTCATCAACAACTGTCTATCTTCCTCAGATGGGATTCCTCCATCATACTTTTTTATCATTAAAGCCCTTAAATATTCAAATTCATTATTGGGAAATTCAAAATCTTGTACATTATCTACTTCTAAAGTATGAGAGAGAGGAAGAATAGGTACCCTATGAATGCAGTCCCAAAAAAAGGTGGCAGTAGTTCTAGCACTTATCACCTCAGTTGAGTTTGCCCCTTGTTGTGAGCTAGTGGAACAACCCATCATGCAAACATCATCATCATCATCATCATCAGCTTCTTCTTCTTTTGTTGATCTTCTTCACAAGGAGCATGAGGCATGAAACATTTGTCACACCAATCAATGACATCTCTCCTCCACCACAACAACTCTGGCAGCCAAAGGATCAGGCACCATTCTATTTATCCCTAGCTTGGGACTGTCTATTTCCAAATCCAATAGGTCCCTTGCCTCTATCATCAGATATTTGGTGATTTGTGAACCTATCTTGGCCTTGTTGCTTGTGTTGACCTTGTGAGCTCTACCCAATTCCTTTCTCATCCGGGCTAGCTTGTAGGAAATTTCTTTGACCCTGCCAAAGTCTTCACAACTTCTTCCAAATCAACAACCTTGCTTTTGGGGTTTTTCTAGGTTAACCAACTTTACACCTTCCCTTTTGGAGGCTTTCCAATTGCCTTGATATTTTTCTCTATTTGCAAAGCCATGGTGAAGGCCTGCCTCAAATTTGTGGGGTTTTTGTCTCTTAAATAATATGCAGCCTTTTTATCAAATGCATCAGTATATTTGATCAAACATGACTCATCACAAGGCCTTATTCTAATAGGAAATATTCTCAAGGTCTTATTAAACCTTGTGTTGAAATCATGTACTGACTCATTAGGGTTCTTCTTGATGTTTTCAAATTCTGTCAAAAGAAACCTAGGGTCATTTCTATCACCATATATGCAATCTGAATGCATTACTCATCTCAGTCCAAGAATCAATAGAGTTATCTGGAAATGCTTTATACCAGTCCCTAGCATCCTCTTCCAAGGTATGGATAAATAGCTTGATATATACATCTTCATGTTCAATCTCAAAATCTTCCATCATATTGATAAAAAGCTTTAGATGTTGATCTCCAAGTAATAGCATTATTTCCTGGAACTTTGGCATTTTGTTCCTTACATCTTGAGGCACTGCATTTGGGTAACCAGCCATTCCCACAAAATTTATAGGTCCAAAGGTGTTTACAACAAATGGAGGCCTGGGTTGAGCCATATTGATTTGAGGAGGTGATCCTGGAGGGGTGACAAATTGATGGGGGAAGAGGGTTCTTGGAACACAGGAGTATAATTTTCAAAATGGATACCCCCAAAGGCCTTGTTTCTTGGAAATCTCTATCAACCTCAAAAAAGACAGGTGCAGAGTGTGAAGCAAACCTTTCAAAATCAAATGAAGGCCCCTCTCCAGCTAGAGAGTTCAATTCCACAAAGAGGCTACCGATTCAAGAGTCACTTGAATGGCAGTCTTCAATGATAGGCCGATCACTTTCATCAATGGAGATCCCTCTTCTTGTCTGTTGATCTCCAACAACTCTCCAAGATTTTCTTCCTTCTGATTTTGCTTTTCCTAGCTCTGGAAACAATGTCCTAGTAGGATCCCTAGCAAAGAAAGATCTTCTTCCTTCCATCTTTGCAAATATTAGTAACAAATTTGATTTTGATAGAGTTTTAAGACACTGGTACTTATTAAGAATTAGATCAACAGGAGTCACCACTAAGGATTTCCACCTTAGTTGTGCAAATGCACTAAATATGATCTGTCAAATGTTGTCAATGCTAGAAACTAGAAATGGAAAGATTCTGACCTTTCTTTACCAAGATTTATCAAATGAAAGCTAGTGCACTAGGTGTGAAAATGAAAGTAACTGCACACAACACTTGGAGCATACAAGAAGTGTTTTACTCAGGTTCTTGATTTTGAATCCCAATCAAAAATCCCAACAATGTTGGTGTTTTTGCCAAATCTGTGAATGGATCTAAATCAATATGCCACTTATGTTGGTGTTGTTGATAATAAATAGATAGACTGAATAAAAATGAATCAATCTAGAATTCAATGCAAATTATTCTCAATGAAATTTAATCCCCAAAAATGTGCCATTTATGTTGGTACCCAAATTTAACCTCCTTCAAAGACCAAGAAACATCATGGATTAGACAGACACTCAGAGGTAGATAGACAATCATGTATGTCATTTTGTAGTTGGGGAAGCAATCTATCTGACTTGTTGGCACTCAAGATTTGAAAAGGAGTGGGTAGCACATTAAAAAGGATGTGATCTGATCCTAACTATTTTAGGTTGTGCCTTTCAACCAAGGTAAGAGAACCTATTTTGTAACCTCTGTTATATGAAAGGAGATACAGGTACCTTTCTTTTGCATAAATTTTATAGAGAAGACCTTGGGAAAATATGATCAACACACCAGATCTGACTCTCACGAGTTGTCACTTCTAGATCATGGAGATACTTTCACAACAAGGAAAAGGTTACTAAAGACATTTGAGACCCTGATTGCTTCTGCATGTTTAGGTGATGAGGATTGTGCATTGGCATACACACATGAAAAACAAGGGTAGTATGGGTAGGATTGGTTGTTGTTAAATGAATTTTTGGTGGGAGGTGGGGTAGGGTGAAACTAGATTCACCAGATCCTTGAGGAACCTTACAAAATGGAAAGTCAGACCAACAAAATGCCACAAAATAGCTAAAATGTTTCTTCAACTAGAATATGTGCTTCAATGGAGGCCAGATTAGCACTCTTTCACACAATCTCTGAGATTCTATCATGAAGGCTCGAGTTAGAAAACCCAACAAAGCATCAAGATCTAAGCCAAATCATGCCTAAGGTACACCCAAAGGCTTATAGACAATCTCTGTCAACAGATGAGAGAAAAGTGATTTTAAATCATTTATTCCAATCCCAAATGAAAGCTCTTCTGAGAAATGGAATTGCAGATGCCACTAAACTATCACAAGGATTGAGGCCTATGTGATTGAATCAGATTTTAATACAAGATTGCAACAGAAACAAGAAAAACTACTTGCATACATTCGTAAAATAAAACAAACACATTTTTCTCAAGACAACACATAAAAAACTTGAATTTGATTAAGTCTATTAGTAGGGGAAAGTTTCTAGAACAATCTCAGAGCTTGTCAATGGTTATACACTTGCAACCACCTTGACACAATAAAGCTTAATACAAAAAGAGATAACCTAGTTTCTCAGATGGATTCTCAAAAGACAAAGGCTTAGTCAAATTTTCCTCTTGGGAATTTTCTTCGACCTCTAGCACTCTGACCTCCAACTTCCAACCTCCCAACCATTTGCATGAAAAATTTGTGCCATTTATAGCATTTACAACAGATCCTCTTCCTCCTAAAAAGAAAAAAATGTTTAATGCACCAATGTTTGCCATGATTCTTTCGTGATTCTCATAATCAAATCTGCAAGAAGTCTCTAGTGCTCGAGGGGGTAGATTTCATCGAATACCTCCCACATTCAACTCCTTCTCTAGTAGATCACTCTTTCCTTCAATTTTCCAACCACTTCCACCCCTAATCTATCAAATCTGGCCCCTTGCATGCTCGGGAGAAGAAAAATGGAAAATATGATCGGCATGAAAGTAGACCATTTTAATGGTGAAAGATGTCTCCAGATCTTCCCACCAAACTTTAGATATCAACATTAACTTCCTTCTCTACTTGGCATGTAGAAAAGACCAAGAAATCATGGAGACTCACACTTCCAGATGTGTTTCAGAGAAATGGGGGAAAATCAGATTTAGACTCAAACATCGTTGATCTTTACTTTGAATTTGGGCCATCCATGTGGTAGATTCAAACTTAGAACAGACCCGGGGGCTTCCTTGATTTTTACAACTTTTTGAAAAATGGAAAAAAATTCCATTTTTCTCCACACCTCCGCCCTCGGGAAATGAGCCTGACACGTGTCCAAATGTGATTGGAGTGGAACCATGGCCAAATTCTACCATTTTACTCTCTTTTGGAAAGGGAAAATTTTCCAAATTTTCCCCATAGCTCCGCCCTTGGGAAACGAGCCTGACACGTGTCCAAATGTGATTGGAGTGGGGCCATGCTTCCTTTTTTACTTTTGACTCTTTTTTCTCAAAAGGAAATTTTTCCAAATTTCCCCGAGAGCCCGCACCTCCGCCATTGACCGGGAAAAACATTGACTTTTTCCTCCTCATCGGGCTTATGGGCCATTTTGAAATTTTAATCCTTAAGGGGAAAAAAATCCAAGTTGCCTCCGATGGCCCACCTCCCCACCTCTTTGACTTTTCAAACTACCACATGTCACCATGGCGCACCTTGAGGTGGTCCCAAAAATTTGATACCTTGAACGAGAGCATGGGCTCGCCATGTGTCCTGTTCCGAAAAGTTTGTCTAAATGCTTGAAGCTCAGTGGAAGGTGCACCATGTGTCATGCTCGAGGTAGTCTCTTTTGGCCATTGAAAAGTCTAAGTAAAATGCAAAGTGAGCGGAGGCCTCCACATGTCATCCTGGTGCTTCTTTAAAATGAAACTCAAGGGCGGTCCCCAAACATGCGTGGTTCCTCCGTGTCTCCATGGCGCAACTTCAAGATGGTGCCCAAAGTAGAGACCCTGAATGAGCATGAGCTCGCCATGTGTCCTGTTCCACCAAACTACTCCAACTGCATAAAAATTTGTCTAAGTCTCGGGCCAAGCAATGGAAGCCTCCACATGTGTCCTCCTAGTGCTACTCCAAGGCAAAACCAAAAAGTAGATCTTCAAATGAGCGTCGTGCCTCCACGTGGACACATTTTGAGTTAAGGATTTTCATGAATTTTTCTAAGTACCCTACTATGAGCCGCATCCAACCAAAAGGTGCCACGTCCCCTGTAGATACAAGGATGCAAATTTGACTAGGAGAAATGCCCGTCAAACCGTAAAATATAGAAAAATGACCATTTGAGCTTGGGAATGAAATTTTCTTCAAGGACAAAAGTTTAGAAATGTTACAGGGCTCAAATACATTCTTCAGGGATACATCCATTCATTTTCTTCAAGTATTTAGGTAGAAAAAAATGATAAGGAAGACAAATCCCGACCATGGAGAATAGAAAACATGGGGGAACCCGAGTTTTTAGATGAACAGAGAATGGGGGACCCAAATTATAGACCCTTTTAGAGGAACAAAGAACAAGGATCAAACCATGGACCCCTACATGAACCAATTAAAAATGGCCACAAAGATTAACCAAGCACAACATGGGGAAGGAGAAAATGACAGAGGCCGTAAATCAATAAGTTTTATTGAATTTGAAGGATTTTGGGTTACTTGTTTTATTTTCTTCTCTTGCACTTTTGGAATTGGGAGCTTGGTGGAGTTGCGATTTGTTTGTGCTTGACTTTAAGGTGTGAAAAGCTTAATCGAGTGAAGACTCTTCGAAGCTTGATGGAGAGGTAGTCTCTCCACTTTTCATTCTTTTATTTATGCATTTGGATGTAAAAATTTTGCTTGTTTAATATTGTATGAGTGTTGTGAATGTGGTTTTTGTGGTTGGGTAGTTTTCCTTAAGAAGGGTGTGGGAGATGGAAGTATGGGACCATTAGGGAGGAAAAGGGGATACGAGGCATGCATTTTGGAGGGAGCGTGATTGAGATTTTCACCTATGGGGAGTGAAAAGGAAAACATGGACATATTTTTGCATTTTCAAGGGGAGAGATATGGATGTATTTAATTGTTTGTATTGTGAACATGGAGGATTTTGGGTGAAATTCCTACTTCATTTGGGAGGAAAATGGATGTGGTTCCCGGTGTCCCCATATTACTTGTTCCTTTTGGCTTGATGCTAAGCTTATTGTTGGGGTGTGGAGCCTAATTTTGGTCTTCTCGGATCGGTATTGAAGTGTGGAGTTCAAATTGGGAAGATGAAAGGTCATGTTGTTTCTTTTCTAGCCATGAAAAGATGAAAGGTCATGATAGTTTTTTTCCAGCCATGGAAAGATGAAAGGTCATGACCTTCAAACTTCTAAGTGGAAAGATAAAAGTCTAGAGAAACTACTTACCAAATACTTCATGTCACAACATTTTCTAAAAGGTATTCTATTGTCACTAGAATATTCTTTTCGAGAACTCGAATCTCCTAATAACACCGTGTCCCGAAAATGGTGCTAAAATGATGAGGGTCATCAATCCTCGCCTTAATAACATCAATCCGATCCGGCTGTGTCGATGTGTATGCATTCGAGAGAAGAAGATCTTGGAAAGTAATTCCTTTAAACACAAACCAAACTTGCATAAAGTAAATCACACTTACAGAAATTGAATGCCACACTTGTATAAATAAAGGCACACTTGCAGAAATAAAGTTTGCATAAAATAAATCACACTTGCATAAAGGAAATCAAACTTACGGGAATTTAAATACATTTGTATTAATTAAAATTTCTTGAATTGAAATAAACATAATTAAACAAAACATACGTAGGTTCACAGTAATGAATTTTCACAATACAAAAATAAAAATAATACAACAAAATGAATTACTGAGAAAAATGAATAAACATAAACATAATACAAAGATCCATCTTTCTTGAAATGAGTGGACAACTCATTTCTTGGAAAGGATTTAAATCATACTTCGATTTTAAAACTACTGAGAATATTTGAGAGGAAAGAACATATCTTTATATCTTAATCTTATGCATGTCCTCATGCATTACATTATTATATCCTCTTTTTAGATTCTTCTCCATATTGAGGACACGTTCTTATGGATCTCCTTTTGTTTATTTTGATTTCTTTCTTTTACAACAAGTTCTTGTGTGGATCTCCTCTATTGCTTTTGATATTATTTCTTTTATAACAGGTTCTTGTGTGAATCTCCTTCTACTGCTTTTTATTTCTTTATTTTACAACGAGGTTATGTGTGGATCTCCTTCTTCTACTTTTGATTTCTTTCTTTTACAATAGGTTCTTGTGTGGATCTCCTTCTGTTGCTTTTGATTTCTTTCTTTTACAACATGTTCTTGTGTGGATCTCCTTCTATTGCTTTTGATATTATTTTCTTTTACAACAGTTTCTTGTGTGGATCTCCTTCTATTGTTTTTGATATTTTTTCTTTACAACAGGTTCTTGTGTGGATCTCCTTCTGCTGCTTTTGATCTCTTTTATTTTACAGCAGGTTCTTGTGTGGATCTCCTTCTATTGCTTTTGATATTCTTTTCTTTTATACAAGTTCTTGTGTGGATCTCCTTCTACTATGTCTCATATTTAAAATCAAAATGCATAGCTCGTGCTTCTCCTTTTCTCCCACACATAAGATCATGCATGTCCTCATGCATGTTGTTTATTTATGACTTACCATAAATTAGACTCCAAAAGTTTGATTGCAAAGAGGTGCACATATTTTTCATATAAGTAGGGGAGATATGAATTTTATCTTGCCTTCCTTGGAAATCTTTAAAAGTGGATCTAGCTGTAATAAAAAAACTTACAAGAAAGCTTAAAAATAAAATAGTAGAACAAAATAGCTTAATCATAACTCTAGTTGTCTTTGTCATCATATTGTTAACATGGTCAAATAGTGCCGAGAAGAAAGCTACAAGTTAATTGTTGATTTCCTTTGAAGAAGAGCTACCTCCTTTTTCCTTTGATTGGCGGTAATTTGGTTTTCCAATAATTTTTTTACCTTTGATTGGCTAGCAAGTTGGTTTTCCAATCAAAGCTTTTTGATTTTTTTTTTTTACCTTTGATTGGCCAGCAAGCTAGTTTTCAATCAAATATTTTTTTTTTTGCCTTTGATATGCAACAAGTTGGTTTTCCAAACAAAGATTTTTGATTTTTTTTTGCCTTTTTTTGGCGTGAGCTAGTTTTCTAATTGAAGCTTTTTGATTTTTTTTGTTTTTTGCTAAAATGATAGCATGAGAAGGATTAGAGAAAAATTTGATCCATCATCATACTATATTCATCAAATTACAACTTGTGTAAAATAGGAAGCAATGTCTTAGATCTCATAAAAACCTTTTTGCATACTTGATAATTCCAAGAAGATTTCTAAAAATTGTGTAGACAAATTCTAGGTCTTGAAGCCCATCTTGAATTGTGCATTATTGGAATCACCATAGTAATCTTCAAATCACGAGACTAGTGATCTCGGAGATGGATAATTGTTAAAAGAGAGAGTGAAGGTATCCATGTGTCCCTTCAAAATCTACATGCTCCTTGGTTCATATTGTTGGTACTCCAAAATCTACATCTTTGGTATCAAGAAAAACTCGTAAATTCTCTATAGATCTAGTCCTCGAGATGTTAGTACATAAAAATTATTTCCTTGATATTCACTATAATGTCTTCTTAACGTTATACAAACATATACAAAAATGAAAAATTGAAAGACATGAAAACAAATTTATCTAATAGATATGGTTCAGGATTGAATTTTATTATGGGATGAAAACTAATTTGGATGGGTGGATATATTATGAGTGAGTTTTTATTTTGGCTCTAATGAAATCTACGAATATGGATGGAGTTAACTAGAAATGCTACCACTTCATTATTATAAACTGGATAAGCTTTTACTAAGGTTATGTGTAATAAGATCACTAAGTTGTTAGTTGATACAAGGGAAATGGTGGTGGTTATCATGAATGAGATATGATATTTCATCAATTGGATCTACTTCAGATTCAATATCATATTATATACCATTTCCAAATCTGAATTATTTGTTCATACCATTGTACCTTCTTGATCAAACATCACTTTGTCATTTTGTTATACGGTTAATTTGTGGGAGATAAATATTTACAATCTAATATTTCTAATTGCGAAATAAAATTTTAATCTACTTACGAAATAAAAGTCTAAAGAAACTACTTACCAAATACTTCATGTCATATAATTTACTAAAAGGTATTCTACTGGCATTAGAATATTTTTTTAGAGAACTATGAATCTCCTAATAACACCGTGTCCCCAATGACGCCAAAATGATGAGGGTCGTCAATCCTCGCCATTAACCATGTCAATCTAGGGCTGGTGCTTTGAATGAATTTATGCATTAAGAGAAGAAGATATTGGAAAGAAACTCCTTTAAACACAAACCAAACTTGCATAAAATAAATCACACTTGCAGAAATTGAAAGCCACACTTGTAGAAATAAAGGCACACTTGCAGAAATAAAGTTTGCATAAAATAAATCACACTTGCATGAAGGAAATCAAACTTGCAAGAATTTAAACACACTTGCATAAATTGAAATTGCTTGAATTGGAAATAAACATAATTAAATGAAACACCTACGTAAGTTCACAACAAACTAAATTTTCACAATACAAAAATAAAAAAATACAACAAAATGAATTACTAGACAAATGAATAAACATAAACATAAATACACAGATCCATCTTCCTTGAAATGAGTGGCCAACTCATTTCTTGGAAGAGAATTTAAATCATATTTTTGATTTTAAAACTACAGAATATTTGAGAGGAAAGAACATATCTTTATTTCTTGGGAGAAAGAAAATTACATATCTCAGTGTGGAAGGTTACATTTATAATTCATGCATCTAACCAACTCCTTATTTTAGGAAATAAAATATGATCTTATCTTTATTCCAATCCTAACAACTAATATCTCCATCTCCACAAAATATGGAGAGAGATATATTATTGAAGTCAAATCTTATCTTGCTTATTTTAGGAAGATTTGCTCCCAAATATTCTCCTTGCTTTTTGGTAATAAGAATCATAATGATTTTATTCTTCTACATTATTGGAAGGAGGTTTTTCCTCAAAATATGATTTTGACCAAATACCTTTCCTAGATTTTCCATTTGACTTTGTTGTTTTTTATTGTGGAACTTTTGACGCTTGTCTGA
Source organism: Taxus wallichiana var. yunnanensis (assembly GCA_018340775.1). Classification (NCBI taxonomy): domain Eukaryota; kingdom Viridiplantae; phylum Streptophyta; class Pinopsida; order Cupressales; family Taxaceae; genus Taxus; species Taxus wallichiana. The sequence goes on from CM031241.1 coordinate 550,671,003, forward strand.
TACGCTTTTTCCTCGGGAATGCAGTTCACTAAAAGTTAGATTTCTCTTTATTGGTAAAACTGTAGCAAATATGAATGAAATTTTTGTTAAACACATTTCTATGAACAAAAACCTCTCTCAGATTTTCCATTTGAATTTTTTTGTTTTGTTTATGGAACTTTTAGTGCTTGTCTGATACACATTTCTCGGACTGCAGCTCACTAAAAGTTAGATCTCTCTTCATTGGTAAAACCTGTAACAAATCTGAATGAGGTTTTTGTTAAACACATTTCTATGAATAGAAACATCTCTTAGATTTTCCATTTGAATTTTTTGTTTTTGTTTATGGAACTTTTAGTGCTCATCGATACACTTTTCCACGACTGCATGTGACTCACTAAAAGTTAGATCTCTCTTCATTGTTAAAACTTGTAGCAAATATGAATGATGTTTTATTTAAACACATTGATATGTAAAAAAACCTCTCTCAAATTTTCCATTGGAATCTTTGAGTTTTCACAATCCCTTAAAAGCTGTCATTCTATTGATGCAAGTTCCGGAACTAAAGTTGTCATTCCTTTTATGCAAGTTCGGAACTAAATCTACAAGTTCTAGAACTAAATCTGATTTGTCCATGAATTGAAAGTTCCGAACTAACTGTCATTCAATTGATACAAGTTCTAGAACTAAATCTGTGAGTTCCGGAAGTAAACCCTGCGAGTTCGAACTAAACCCTGCAAGTTCGAGAACTAACTCTATGAGTTCGGAACTAACTGTGAGTTCGCAGCACTAACTTAAAACAACTATAAATTTTGCATGCGACCTTGGATTGAGATGATTCTTGTTTTGAAATTGCATAATTTTTTGAGAGGAATCTGAATATGAAATCAGATTTGATTTTAAATATATTGTTCATGATCAATTCCATTTTTCTCAATACTAGCATTATCTTTTCTTTATGGCCTGCATACACAAGATTTTACATCTTTTCCTAAATAATCAACACGATTAGTCAAAAGATATATAACAAAATATTTCTAAAGAATGAACAAGATATTTATTCTATACTCTATCTTAAGAAAACTATAAGTTCTTAGATTACATTTAAATCCACTTTCAAAGGTAACTTGGAAGGACAAAATAATGATAATTTATGATCAATTTATGGCCTCGGCATTGCCCCACACTTAATCTTATGCATGTCCTCATGCATTACATTATTATTTCCTCTTTTAAATTATTCTACTCTGTATTGAGGACATGTTCTTATGGATCTCATTCTTGTGGCTTTGATTTCATTCTTTACAAGAGGTTCTTGTGTGGATCTCTTTTTTTGCTACTTTTGATTTCTTTATTTTACAACAAGGTTCTTGTGTGGATTTCCTTCTCTTGATTTTGATTTCTTTATTTTACAACAAGTTATTGTGTGGATCTCCTTCTGCTGCTTTTGATTTCTTTCTTTTACAACAAGTTTTTGTGTGGATCTCCTTACATTGCTTTTGATATTATTTTCTTTTCTACGGGTTCTTGTGTGGATCTCCTTCTGTTTCTTTTGATTATTTTCTTTCACAACAGGTTCTTGTGTGGATCTCCTTCTATTGATTTTGATCTCTTTTATTTTACAATAGGTTCTCATGTGGATCTCCTTACATTTGCATTTGATATTATTTTATTTTATAACATGTTCTTGTGTGGATCTCATTACTGCTTTGTGTCTCATATTTAAAATCAAAATACATAGCTCATGATTCTCCTTCTCTCCCACACATAAGCTCATGCATATCCTCATGCATGTTGTTTATTTATGAATTCCCATAAAGTAGACTCCAAAAATTTAATTGCGAAAAGAGGTGCACATATTTTTTCATATAAGTAGGGGAGATGAATTTTATCTTGCATTCCTTGGAAATCTTTAAAAGTGGATCTAGGTGTAATAAAAAAATTTACAAGAAAGCTTAAAAATAAAATAGTAGTACAAAATAGGTTGATCATACCTCTAGTTGTCTTTGTCATCATATTGTTAACATGGTCAAATAGTGCGAGAAGAAAGCCACGAGTAACTTTTGATTTCCTTTGAAGAATAATTACCTTCCTTTTTTTCCTTTGATTGGCTAGTAAGTGGTTTTCAAATCAAAATTTTTTTGCCTTTGATTGACTAGCGAAAGTGGTTTTCCAATCAACTCTTTTTTTAATTTTTCTTATTTTTTACCTTTGATTGGCAGAAGTTGGTTTTCCAATCAAAGATTTTTGATTTTTTACCTTTAATTGGCTTACAAGATGGTTTTCAATCAAATATTTTTGATTTTTTTGCCTTTGATTGGCCAACAAGTTGGTGTTCAATAAAGATTTTGATTTTTCTTTTCTTTTTGCTGAAATGATAGCGTGAGAAGGATTAGAGAAAAATTTGATCCATCATCGACTATATTCATCAATGTACAACTTACATAAAATAGGAAGCAATGTCGAGATCTCATAAAAACCTATTTTGCATACTTGGTAACTCAAGAAGATTTCTAAAAATTGAGTACACAATTTCTAGGTCTTTAAATCCCATCTTGAATTGTGTATTATTGGAATTACCATAGTAATATTTAAAGCCTGGACTAGTGATCTAAGGAGATGGATAGTTGTTAAAAGAGAGAGTGAAGGTATCCATGTGTCCCTTCAAAATCTGCATGCTCCTTGGTTTATACTATTGGTGCTCAAAATCTACATCTTTGGTATCAAGAATAACTTTGGAAATTCCTATAGATATAGTCCTCGGATGTTAGTACGTAAAAGTTATTTCCTTGATATTCACCATAATTACTTCTTAACATTATACAAGCATATACAAAAATGAAGAAATTGAAAGACATGAAAATAAATTTATCTAACGGAAATGGTTCGAGGATTGACTTTTATTATGGGATGAAAACTAATTTAGATGGGTGGATATATTATGAGTGAGTTTTTATTTTGGCTCTAATGAAATCCTGAATATGGATTGAGTTAACTAGAAATGATATCACTTCATTATTATAAGCTGGATATACCGATTTTTACTAAGGTTATGCGTAATAAGATTTCTTGATTTGTTAGTTGATATAAGGGGAAATGGTGGTGGTTATCAAGAATGACATATGATATTTCATCAGCTGGATCTACTTTGATTCAATATCATATTCTACCATTTCTACATCACAATTATTTGTTCATACTATTGTACCTTCTTGAGCAAACATCACAAGTCATTTTCTTATACACGAGTTAGTTTGTGGGGAGATAAATATTTACAATCTAATATTCCTAATTGTAGAAATGAAATTTTAATCTACTTGCAGGAAATAAAAGTTAAATAAACTATTTACCAAATACTTTTTACATCTGTCACGGAATTTGCTAAAAGGTATTCTCATCACTAGAATATTCTTGTAGAGAACTTTGAATCTCCTAATAACATGTGTGTCCCGACAATGATGCCAAAATTATGAGGGTTATAAATCCTCGCCATTAATAATGTCAATCCAAGGTTGGTGTCGATGTTGTATGTATTAAGAGAAGATATCTTAGAAAATAACTCCTTTAAACAAAAAACAAACTTGCATAAAATAAATCACACTTGCAGAAATTGAAAGCCACACTTGTAGAAATAAAGGCACACTTGCAGAAATAAAGTTTGCATAAAATAAATCACACTTGCATGAAGGAAATAAAACTTGCAGGAATTTAAACACACTTGCATAAATTGAAATTGTTTGAATTGGAAATAAACATAATTAAACGAAACACCTACAGGTTCACAACAGACTGAATTTTCACAATACAAAAATAAAAACAATACAACAAAATGAATTACAGATAAATGAATAAACATAAACATAAATACACATATCCATCTTCCTTGAAATGAGTGGCCAACTCATTTCTTAAAATAGAATTTAAATCATACTTCCGATTTTAAAACTAAACAATATTTGAGAGGAAAGAACAAATCTTTATTTCTTGGGAGAAAGAAAGTTACATATCTTAGTGTGGAAGGTTGTTATTATTCAAGCATCAACCAACTCCTTATTTTAGGAAATACAATATGATATTATCTTTATTCCAATCATAACAACAAATATCTCCATCTCCACAAAATATGGAGAGAGAGATATTATTGAAGTCAAATCTTATCTTACTTATTTTAGGAAGATTTGCTCCTAAATATTCTCCTTGATTTTTGGTCATAAGGATCATAATGATTTTTTTCTTCTACATTATTGGAAGGAGGGTTTTCACAAAATATGATTTTGACCAAATATCTTTCCTTGATTTTTTATTTGACTTTTCTCTTTTTTTGTGGAACTTTTGGCGCTTGTTTGATACATTTTTTCTTGAATTGCAGGTCACTAAATGTTAGATTTCTCTTGATTGGAAAAAATCATAACAAATATGGATGAGTTTTTGTTAAACACATTTCTATGAACAAAAAAATCTCTCATATTTTTCATTTGAATTTTCTATTTACATTTTATAGAACTTTTAGTGCTCATCGATGCACGTTTCTCGGACTTCAACTCACTAATAGTTAGATCTCTCTTCATTGGTAAAACCTATAACAAATCTGAATGAGGTCTTTGTTAAACACATTTCTATGAATAGAAAAATCTTTTAGATTTTCCATTTGAATTTGTGTTTTGTTTATGGAACTTTTAGTGCTCGTTTGATACACTTTTCCTCAATCAGCAGTGACTCACTAAAAGTTAGATCTCTCTTCATTGGTAAAACCTATAGCAAATATGAATGATGTTTTATTTAAACACATTGTTATGTAAAAAACCTCTCTCGGATTTCCCATTGGAATCTCCTCGAGTTTTATGCAATCCCTCAAAAAAGATGTCATTTTGTTGATGCAAATTCGAAACTAAAGTTGTCATTCCTTTTATGTAAGTTCTAGAACTAAATCTGCATGTTCTGAAACTAAATCTGATTTGTCCACGAATTGAAAGTTCAGAAATAAATGTCATTCAATTGATACAAGTTCGAAACTAAAATGCGAGTTACGGAACTAAACTGCAAATTCCATAACTAACTCTGTGAGTTAGGAACTAACTTTTCGAGTTCATGCACTAACTTAAAACAACTATAAATTTTGCATGCAACCTTAGATTGAGATGATTATTGTTTTTAACTTGTATAATTTTTTGAGAGGAATTTGAATATGAAATCATATTTGATTTTTAATGTATTGTTCATGATCAATTCCACTTTTCTCAATACTAGCATTTTCTTTCCTTTATGGCCTGCATACACAAAACTTTGCATCTTTTCCCAAATAATCAATAGGATTAGTCAACAAGATAGATAAAAAAATATTTCTAAAGAATGAACAACATATATATCTTATATTCTATCTAAAGCAAACTATAAGTTGCTAGATTACATTTAAATCCACTTTCAAAGGTGATTTGGAAGGACAAAATAATGATAATTTATGGCCAATTTATGGCCTCATCGGGACTTCTTAAAGGATTGTAATCCTATAAATATAGGTGTTAGGGTATTTTGAAGATATCTTGTGTGTTCAAGAGGTCTCGAGTCTTAGTCATCAAGAGGTGATCAAGAGTGATCAAGGTTAAGAAATTGGGTGTCAATTGTGGTTTAGATGTGGTTTAACATCTTTGGAATTCTGTTGTGAGTTCATAACTGAGAGAATACTGTGAGAGTTGTTTTAATCTTGTTGATAATAAAATATGAGTAAGTTCTTGGTTGTCGTAGCCCACATTGGGTGAACCACGTTAAATCTTGTCTTGTCTTCTTTTGTGCATTATTTATTTATGTTGTTATATTTCTGCATGTATAATTCTGCTATATAGTTTCCTACTATTGTGATTTGAGGAATTGTTTCCACATATTTGTTCACTAATTCCTAACAATAGCTATCGGATATTTGGTGGTCATTTTGCTAAAGTGGTAAATTATAGGAAAGTTTAGCTTGAGTGGGAGCTATGGCGAGATGAGGAAGATCGAGAGTTGAGAAGTTGATGGGCAGAAATTTGGTTTGTTGAATACGTAAATGGAGGATTACTTATATCAAAAAGACCTCCATGTTCATTTAGCTAGAAAATCAAAGAAACCTAAAGCCATGTCGGATGAGGATTGAGAGTTGCTAGATAGAAAGGCACTTGGGGCAATTCAATTATGCCTTGCATCTTCGGTTTCTTTCAACATATCACAGGAGAAGACCACGGAAGGTCTCATGAGTGCATTGAGGAAGTTATATGAAAAACCCTCTACCTCTAATAAAATATTTTTGATGAAAAATTTATTTAATATGAAGATGTCTAAGAATGGTTCTATTGTTGTTCATTTGAATGAATTTAATACGGTTGTGAGTATGTTAAACTCGGTAAAAATTGAATTTGATGATGAGGTCAGGATTTGTTGATTTTGTGCTCCTTACGGATAATAGTGGGACAATTGGTTATGGATGTAAGTAATTCAATATATAATAATTCAAAGATGAATTTTGAGGATGTAATAAGTGTGATCCTAAGTGAGGAAATTTTAAGGAAGAGGACCATAGATTCTTCTACTTCTAGAAACACTTTGACGGTGGAGAGCGGAGAGAGAGACAAAAGAATAGAGGGAAAGGTTACCATGGGAAGTTGAATGATCGTGGAAGGTAAAAGTACAAGAGTAAATTAGAATGTTAGCACTTGTGGGAAGGTTGGTCATGTTTCACCATTTTCTTTACCTTTTTGAAATGATGAAACAAATAGCAGTAAGGGCAAGGAGGAATACTTGTTAGATGTTGGTTGGTTGATGGTTGTTGCGTACATTACATTTGCTTGATCCATAGATGAATGTGAGAGCTTTCTTTTGGCTAGGAGGAACTACTTGTAATAGAAAAAAAGACCAAAAAGAGATAGTTAAATGATATATGACAGTGGAATGCCTAGCGTATGCTAGTTTTAGGAAGTGCGATACTTCCTTGACGACTGTCAATCCACTATTTAAAACAAGTTAATGCGAGAAATAAAGAAGGTCCTATTGTAGTTGATATGATTTAGGTATCTCATTCAAATACAATAAACAAATCCAATCACAATATGCTAGGCTATGGTTGGATCTAAGAGATGAGGGTGTCTCTTCCATGTACTAGGACTAGTCGGGGGTAGATTCTAGGTTATTTAGGTCAGCTGGTAGGGTGATTGTTAGGTCTGTTCTTGGTTAAGGTGTAAAACACAGAGACCAACATCAGCTAAATGTGATCGATTCTAGTTCGGGAAGAACCGAGTGACGGTTGTGGATAACCGGCATCGGTATGGTCGGGGTAAAAGAAACTCAAAATAGGTTAAATGGCAGGGGTGATATGAGGTCAGATAAAGTTTAGGTGAGTGAATGGGGAGGTTTGTAGAGATCTTAGGTATGAAAAAAGGATACTGACAAGTGAGAATAGGTGATTTGGTGATGTGGGTGAAGGGATATTTGGGTTTCTGAAAGTGGGTCATGAAGCAATAAGCATGCAAAGAATAGATTAATAATAGGAGTAATAAAGATTACTAAGCGAAATAAACCATACTAGTTACGGCCATACTTACTATGTTAAGGATCGATAAATTTGAGTAATGGAGGTGGTTGATTGGAGAATACATGTATGGTCTATAGTGAGTTATTTCCTAGAGTGTTCCCATGAATGCAATGGCTCTACGATTGATTTTGGTGATGGACACAGATATACGGATGTCTAAAAGGTTGTTTGTTTCACTTGCATTGCACCTTTGATCACCTTTCTTGATCTTAGAAAAATTCCAACCTCGAAATAAGGTTACTGAAAAGGGAATAAAAGGTAACTTGATGAGCGGTTCGAGTTGATTTGCGTCGGTTCGGGGGTGGCCAGCGTCGGTTAAGGAAGATTCCCTAGGTTTACTAAAAATGGGAGATCGTGACAATGATTTCTGCTAGATCTCTCTATATTCGGAAAGAGCAAGAGTTACATTTTCTTATGTGGGAATGTGGTTAGAGGGGATGTAGGATTTTATTATTAGGGTTTAGTTAGGTCTTAGTTAGTTATGGCAACATACTAAGAATAGACTTAGGGTGAGGTGGCTAGGTGAGGATTATCTTAATTAGGATAATTAAATAATAAATATTATGAGGACATGGATTAATTTAATTAAATTAATATTAGTTTGGGGTGTAAGGGGCCATGGTTAGGTGAGTGTATTCAAGTTGATTATTTAACGAGGGTGAAGGAGCGTGTGGCCCAATTTTGGTGTCTACATTTTGCCCCTTTTTTTGCGTAGCTTGTGTTGGTAAGTGACGTGACAAAAATAAGATGTGGTTACCCCATGTGTGGGTGTAGGTGATCCCCTCAAACTAAGGCGATGAGGTAGAAGGAAAAATCGGTGAGTGGTTTCATACAAGATGAATGTGATGAAGAGGAAGGTGGACAACGGGGGTAAGGGGGTAAAGGACCAATCGGGTAATCTAGTAATGGAATGGGGGTTAAAGGTAGTAATAGTCAAATGCATGCACACATATAAATTACAACATGATACTAGGTTGAAGAGCATGCAAACTCTACATTGTCTAAGGTCGATAGGTTTATCCAAACAAGGTTGAGGTGATTCCGATATCAAGGTATAGGATATGGCGCATAAATAATTCATAGGTCAGTGTAGGAGCGTTTAGGTATGTTCGGTACACGAAAAGGTTAGGTCGGGATAAGCGATCATAGAAAGAGGCAAGGTAAGGTCATTAGGTCAAACAACATGGGTAATAGTGTCACAAGGTATAACGAGCACTTGAAATCACGGAGTCACTAACTTGATGTTCCAGGTCTAAGTATTAGGTCATGGCATGAGTAGGGCAAGGTATTGGTAAAATAATAAGTCCCAAAACACAATTAAGGACAAGTATAGGTAAGGTAGGCATGGAGGTTGGTTGCAATAAGGGTGGGTAAGGTCAAACGATGGTTGGGTTGGTTAAGTGGGGCCAACAATGGGGAATGGGAAAGAATATGACAGTAACCGATGTCGGTCATACATAACTAGTGACATTCAAGGTAAGCCGATCATGGTCTATTGGGGTAGATGACCAATGTCGGTCTCAGTATAACTAACCACGGTGAGCTAGGGCACAGGACCGATGTTGGTTTAGGTATAACCGATATCGGTCAAGTCGACATGGGTATATAAAAAGAAAAATCCATATAATACGAGATTCATTTGTACATTTTGGCTTTTGTGAAAATGACAGAGCATTGAACAAGTTGTGCTTTGTTGGGAGAAAAATATGAGGGATGATATCCTATTGAGGTGGAGGGATCTGGTTGGTTAGAGGAGTCCAGGTAGACGAGTTCAAAAACACAAGTGGAGCGATTGTGATTGGGTGGAGATCAAGAGGATTGTATTTGGTGATTGGAAATGGTAGAGGTGGGAGAGGGATTGGGTGGACCACTAGTACGGTGGCCCGATGTGCCACCATGGCGATGGAAGTGTGATGAGGTAGGATTGATATCTTGCATTAGTTTGGGAGGTAAAGCTGGGTATATAGGTTTGAGAAGGAATACATGCATTTGGGGGAAAAGGGGATTTGAATTTGGGAAGGAAAATTGGGTAAAATAGGAATGGGTAGAGGTGTGGTTAGGTGTACGAGGGGTGGGGAGGAGATGAGGGTAGAGTTAGGTAGGAATGGGTGAGAAGAAGGGAGTGTTTTAGGAAAAAGGGGGTTTGAGTGTTGCGAGTTACGTGTGATAGTGACTGCATTGGTCAAGGGGTGGCGATGTTGGTGGTATCAGTAGAGGCCCAGTCACGAGATAAGGTGAACAATTACGGTGTGGGATAGACCATGGTTGGTTAGAAGTAACCGGTATCGATCATCATGTGGAGAAAAAGGGGAAAATAGAGCGCTAGAATGGTTGGGTGAGATAGATAGTGGGCAAGGAAGATGTTGTTGATGAAAAAAGCATGGGTAAGAGGTTGAAAGAGGTATGGTATGATCGATAGTGGGTTAGGGTTGGGGTGGGTAGATAGAATATGTGATAAGAGGGTAAGTTGCGAGGGGAAAAGGAAGGAGGGTAATAGGTGTAGGTGAAGTGTCAAGAGTGATTGTGGGTATGATCAAGGTGTATTAATGTGATGTTTTGTTGGATGCAGGTGAGAGACCAGCTACAGATGTGAGATAGGGTGCCGCCCCTACTCGTGATGGTTCGAGGAGGTGTGACAAACTAGGGATTGGTGGCATGTTTGTAGGTTGTCTTGATTAGGTGAGACAACTTTATCGACATGTAGTAGAAAGCCTAGTTTGATGGTTGCCCTCATCGAAAGATGGGATTCGGTGACCAACACATTCCATCTACCAACAGGTGAGATCACGAGTCACCTGGAGGATGTTTATAGGATCTGTGATTACAAATAGTGGGGGCATAAGTATATTCGATCTCTTGAGGAGGCATTGGAGGAGTTGATGCTTACGGTATTTAGTGAAAGGTTGGCGGAGTTGAGGTTCCACAGGCGCCAACACTGAGGCTACATAGAGATATACCAAGCCCATCGGGAGGAATCTAGGGTTGTTGTGTTGTTGATGGAGGCACTCTGCTACTTTACACTTGTTAGATGTAGAGGTGGGAGATTCCCACGATCATTTATGGGGGTCTGCATGATATGGTGATAGACCAAACCCATTTTGCATGGGCACTAACATTCCTAGTGTAGCTATACTGAGGATTTATGGGCATATGGGTGGCTTTAAGGTTCGGTTTGTGCTGCACTTTCCTATTACATTGTTGGGAATATGAGCATATTGTGCGTGTGTGTGTGTGTGTGTGTGTGTGTGTGTGTGTGTGTGTGTGTGTGTGTGTGTGCCCGGTTGGTATGCCCGGGAGGATGTATTCGAGCTAGGTTTTGTTTGATTGGGCTATAGGCAATGGGTGTTGGTTATTGGAGAGCGTTGAGTGGGCAAGGCTATGCATGATGTCGCACTCTACTGAGGCACTTCTTTGGAGGGGTTTTAAGCTAGACATCATTTGGAGGCCCTATGTGGGTTATCTATTATATGGGCGAGATGGCTATGGTGCTAGATGGATTGCAGCTACTCGAGATCAAATAGAGGCGGCGTGCGAGAGAGCACAAGATGATATGCGTAGATAGGGTTGACGACAATTCAGCCATCGCGAGATATAGCTCCACCCTTCCCACAGTATAAGAGGGATGACGTGGAGAGGCCATTGCCTCTTGTTGTGACAGTACCTATAGGGAAGGAGGAGTAGGTGAGAGACCAATGAATTGATGATCTTTGGGGTGGTGAGTAGATATAGATAGTGGTGGGATGTACACCTACGAGTAGTACCACAAATTACGAGGTAGTCGGATTTAGCCAACATCATTGTTTAGAGGAATGCCCTCTTGGGGCAGGTAACTACATTGATTACACAACTAGGGATGGTACATGGGAAGTTGATAGGTGCGAGAGGCACGAGGTTGCCACTTTACTGAGCACGAGATGGATAGTTTATAGGCCTAGATGAAGTACGGGGACAAGCACCTACATAGCTTGGTGATGGTGATGGGATACGGTGGCCTCCTACAGTGCGAGTTATAGGTTTATAGGGCTAGTTAGTCTCTACAAAGGCACAAGTTGTGGCTCTTGAGACCCAAATACATGTAGGAATGGGATAGGGTCCCTTAGGACATGCACAATAATTGGGTTAGAGGCCCATGGGGCCACCCATAAAGATACCGTAGCTTTGATTGTGAGATGCCCTAGGTGAGTCCAGGTATCATCAGGATATTTTGATGGTGGTAGCGATATATTTTCTATTCTATGGAAGTACAAGGCACAAAAGGCCTCAAGTGAGAGCACAAGGTCATGCACCCATAATGTGGAAGCACGGGGCTAACGAGCCTCAAGAGGGGTGAGGTGAGGCCACCGGTTCATAGAGGCTAGTTCCGTGGTGTGGTACAGCGAGGACCCAACCATGACCCATGTTGGGTGGTGAGATGTTAGCAAGCTACCGTATAAGAGCCGAGGAGGAGGAGGAGACAGTGAGACCGATATGGAGGATATCCAGCAGGGTGATATCTGATAGCCATATGTACCTCTTGTTTTGTATAGTTATTTATTTTTGATATATACCAACTTGCATGCCAAAGAGAGTGAGGATGTATACGAGAGTTGATTGATTTTGATCATATCTTGCTTTGTGTTTGAAGATGGTGAGTATTTACATGAGAGTTTTGATATTTTGTATTCATTTGTATTGGTGTACATATGTATGTATACATAGGCGTCATGATTTATAGATGATGATATTTATACTATGGATGGTGTACTTGTTTTAATTTCCATTATTATTTGTGTATGTGATGGAAACTAGGTGAATTAAGTATGATGGAGTCAGGGTCGTGTAGGCATGGATTAATTTAGGTCATAGGCATGGATTGAGTCAAGTTGAGTTGAGGTTGGTTGAGTTTTTAATTCATTAATTTTTGCAATTAATCTTTGATATGAGTCACGTTAAGATGTTTTGTAGTAAAATTCATGATAATGGTAAGGAAATGATAGAAATAATGAATGTAGGTGTGATGATGGTAAAGATGTGAAGCAATTTTTGTTTGTGTGGTTTAATTTCTAATTATTGATATAAAGGAAACTAACTAGGGTAAAATGTGACTAGGAAAGGGGAGATAGATTTGGTTAGGGTAGAGAGTGGCGGAGCTAACCTCCGAGGGCCCCATGCCTCTCGAGTGCTACCTACATAGTCCTAGCGAATATAGACCTCGGTGATGTAGTTCTCCCATAAGCTAGGGAAGATTAGGTTGAAATAGCGGAATGGCTGAATAGGTATTAGGCATGGGTGATGTAGGTCATAAGCATGATTGAGGCTAGGTTGTAGGTATGGTTGATTGATTTTTAAATACATGTCTTGAGGATCTTGTCTGTATAGGATAATCAATGGGTAATGAGGAAGGTGAATGGTAAGAAGTGGTAAAAGAAATTATTAATTGATAAGAACCACGATGAGTCTATCATACCTTAGATAGGTTGATGAATGTAAGACCCTATAGGCCTTGCATAATGGGTATTTTAAGGGTCAAGAAAAGTCACAAGATCAAAAAATTTCGCATTTGGAATTCCCTTGAGTAATGAGGAATTTAGGTGGAAAAGACAAGGAGGTGAGAATGAGAGGTTTAGCGTAACTTAGTGTACGATGATGTGTATTTTGGAACAAGAAACCCAGAATCCAAAATAGGCAAGTCCATGATGAAAATTTCATCTTTTTCTTGATTTGTTTTTTTTAATAGATTGATTGATGCGGGAAGTCTATATGGGATGAATATATTATCTCCTTGAGGTCTTCATGAAGCTGATCGATGCGGGAAGCTTCTAAATATTTATTATATTTTTGTAATGACCGTATATAGTTTTCCTTCGAGGGAGCAGTCTATTGATAGTGGTAGAATATGGAGAAGAGATGTCCCTTTTGAGGGAGTCATCTTTTTCTAGAAGTTTGACTCAAGGAGTTGTATCCCTTTTTGTTTTTAGACGTTTAAGTCATGGACAAGATTATAGAGGATGATTAGGTTCCAGTTTTAGAAGACAAGATTGTAGTACACAAAGATTAACTGGGAAAGAGGTGGTTTCAAGTGATGAACGACCATGGGATTCCATCTTGAAGAAGATGAAAAGTATCCATGAGAATCATGCTATGAAAGCGGAGCCGTGGTACTCACATTAAAGACAAAGGTGACAGGGTGACGGGTAATCACATGATTCTTGTTTAATCGTGGATCCTTAAAATGGATAAGAAGGGTAGGTGAAAATTACTCAAGGGATGAGTGACCAATTGACAAAATGTAATATAGAACTTGATATCAAAAATAAAATGGTTGAAGATGCAAGGTATTAAGGGGCTCAAGTTTGGGTTTACCTTGGGTGAAGACAAATGTTAAGCAACTGATCCATACGCATGGGTGACGATATAGGTTCCAAACCAATTAGGAGCAATTTTTCCTCATTTACTTTCCTCCTCTTTGGTTACATGTTGATTTTACTTCAGGACAAGGTGACCAACTTTAAAGGTTCATTCGTGAACACATTTGTCATAGGCATGTTTGATACATTTTTGATTGATTTGGAGATTGTCTAGGGCTATGAGATGATGTTCATCTAATAATTCAAGTTGTGACAAATGATCCTGGCGAAATTCATCATCGTTAAGCATGTCTTGTAGTGAGATGCAAAGGGATGAAATCTGGACTTCGAGAGGTAAGACAACCTCATTTTCATAGACAGAGAAAAGGGGGGTAGCGAGTGAGTCGAAGTGTGAATACTAGTGCGGTAAGGTGACAAGGCGAAAAGGAATGTGTGTATGCCAATCCTTCCCAATATCATTGACCACCTTCATAAGAATTTTATTCAAGGTTTTATTGGTTGATTCGACTTGATGGGAATGGATTCTACCCTTTTAGTGTAATATTCGATGCGGTTATGATCCATTGGTGGCTTATTGTGAAGAATGGGGGTTAATCTCATTGACAAGATCAAAACCCCATTGAGAAAAGGGCCAAAGGTATCGCGTGACATGTAAGGCATGACTAGGGTTGTGGTGAAGATTAGAATGTTGCTGGAATTTTATGCAACAATTGACATAATCACAATAATCACGGTTCAAGGTTGGCTAGTAATAGCCTAGGCGAAGAATGCATTTTGCGATAGTGAGACCACTAAAGTGGCCTCCACAAATCCCATCGTGGACTTCCTAATAGTGTAAGGAAATTCGAAGGCTGGTAAGGCATCGAAAGAGAATCTTTGTCGAAACCGTGTTTGTATAGAAGACCACCCATGATGACAAAATGGGAGAAACCTTTAAGAAAGGAACATTGTCCATTACAAGTGAGATCGGTGGGTAAAATGGAGAGGGAAAGATAGTCTTTGTATTGCTTATACCAAAGGTCACTCGGAGTCAGGAGCGAGTGGTTTCGATAGAGTAAACTTCATGAGGTAAATAAGAGGGTGATTGTAGTCTTTGTATGGTGACAAAGATTTTAGAGTCAATAAAAGCGAGGGATCGAGAAGCCAAGAAGGCCATGGTATCTACAAATTTATTGGTAGAACGTGGGGGCGATTTAAAAGTGTAATGATCGAAGGTGGTCAAAATTATGTCCACATGATGCTTATACTTTTGAAGTATCTCATTATGACATTGGTATATACCATTGAATTGGTTTATGACCAACTGAGAATCACCAAAGATGTTGATTGACTTAACATCTAAGGCATAAGCAGCCTAGAGGCATAATACGAGTGCTTCGTATTCAACAATATTGTTTGTACAATCAAAATCGAGTTTGAAAGACAAAGGCCTAGGTTCACCATCAAGTAGAATGAGGATAACACCCCCATGCTGACACTTGGAGCCATCGAAGAAGACTATCATTTGGTAGGTAGGTTCATCCGAGAAAGGGTAACAATAGACTCATCGGGAAAGTTGAAGTTAGAGGGTTGATCCCCAAAAATAGGTGCGTCGGCCAATTGGTCGGCGATAACTTGGCCCTTGATGGAATTTTGATGGATGAATTTGAGGTTGAGGTTGGCAAAAAGCATAATCCAGCGTGTGACACATTGATTTTGATAAGGTTTGGCATACATGTAGTGTAATGGGTTGGTATTAGTAATGATGAAGGTTTTGTGGTTGAGTAGGTAATGGTGAAGTTTGGTGGCGATGAAAACTAAGGCTAGGAAAAGTTTTTGGTGTGGGTATATATAGTTTCGTAGTCAAGAAGGGTACGACTTATGTAATAAATCACTTGCTCTCGGTGTTGGTTGTCATGATGAGAAAGCATGACACCTAGGGAATGGTCAGTGGTGGAAATATATAGGTAGAAGGGTTGGTCATCCTTAGGAGGAATGAGCACTAGTGGTTGAAGTAGGTATTGTTTCAAGGATTCAAAGGTTTTATGACAGTCCTCATCCCATTTGAATGAAACATCTTTCTTGAGAAGGCGATGATGAATGATTGATAGTGGTCGAGACAAGCTGGGAGATAAAATGATGAATTGATTGCAATTTTCCTTGTAGGCTGCAAAGTTGATGAAGATTAGTGGGTGGCAAAATTTCAAGGATAGCCTTGAATTTAGTAGGATTGACTTCTATGCCATGCAATGAAAAGATGAAACCTAAGAGTTTTCTGAAATCTTGCAAAGTCACATTTTTTTGGTTGAAGATGAACACAATATTTGATGATGGCTGTCAAAGATGACTTTTTAGAACGGGTAGATGTTCGATTTGATGTTTGGATTTAGAAAGTAGATGATCTAAATAATCCTCCAATATTCGATGCATGATGCCATAGAAGATGCAAGTCATGGCCCGTTGATATGTAGCACCAAAATTTTCGAGACAAAAGGGCATGACTCGATAGCAGAAAGTACCCCAAGGGGTGATGAAGGTAGTCTTGTGTTGATCCTTGGGAGCTAGTAATATTTTATTATAGCCTAAGAAATTGTCCATGAGTGATAACATTTCATGGCCAATAGTGAGATCAACTAGTTGGTCAATTCTTGGTAGTGGGAAATCATCTTTGGGACGGAGTTGAGGTCATGGAAATCTATGCAAATGCGAGTCTGCTGTCACTTTTGTGGCGGGAATGATGTTAGAAATTCATTGGGGATAATCAATGGGTAGAATGAAGGAAACCGAGAGAAGACATTGAAGCTCTTCTTTGACTAGAAGAGCAATGCGAGGATGCATTTTTTATAACTTTTGTTTGATAGGTTTGGCATCAGGAATGGTCATGATATTGTGAACCATGATTTTAGGATCGATACTAGGCATATCGACATAGGACCAAGAAAATGCATCGCTATGGTCCCGAAGGAAAGAGGTGAAGGCTTCTTGTTCAGTAGTGTCTAAAGATTGGCTGATCTTTAGAATGTGTGGGTCGTCTTGGGTATTAATGTTGATTTCAATGGTCGATTCATTCAACATGGTTTGCATCTCGGAGGGTAACGACCGGTGAATATAAGAGTCTTCTACACCAAGGTAGGTGAGGATGGACTCATTGTCCTGACATTAAACGACGTTAATTGAAGGTGTATCATCATTGATCATGTCAGGATATAGGAATGGGAGAGAAGAGGGAGCCTCACCATCACGTTGATAGGTCAATGGTCCCAGGAAATGGTGTTTACAAAAAAAAAAGTTAGGAGGTATAGATTCAGGATCTATGGACTCCATGGGTGAGGATGGTAATGTGGGTGAATGAGAGGGGGAAGATTTCTCATCTGAATAAGGTTGATGTGAACCTTCTTAGAAGATGGAGCATCAAAACCAATGCCACTACGGTCATTATGTTTACGAGAGGTACATGAGATGACAAGTGTGGTGGCCTTGTTCATAAAACCGAAGCCAAATCCTTTCCATGCGCACCGGTGGAGGAAAGTGTGAGCGAAATGGTGGTTAGTGAGGGAGTGTAGGTTAGTGGAAAATGGTTGGGTTTGGGATGGAGGTTTGGGTTATAGGTGGCCATATCAAGTCCCCCATACGTTAGGTTGGTGCGAAGGTGGGGAGGGCCATAAGGGAAAACATCACCGATGTGAATTTCATAACTGGGGTGTTGATGTATATTCTCATACTCTTGTGGGGTGAGGAAGGTATCGATATTGTATAGGTGGTATTCCCCATAGTGAGGCATTGAAAAAAACCTTCTAAGGGATCAATAGTTGGTATGTGGGTAGCGGGTATAGATGGCTCGCTAGATGAAGGGGAAGTAGGGGCACTAGCAGTAGAGGCTACAGCTGCAGTAGGGATAGCGAGGTTAGACACAACAGAAGTAGTGGAAATTTTGGTGGATGGGCTCATGGGTGGAGGTGAAGTGGTTTTGGTGGTGGATGCCTTGACTGGTACAAGCACATCATTGGGTCGATATAGCATGTTACAGGTCTTGAAAGGTGAGGGGTTAGCAAGGATGGTGTAATTATGTCCCTCGTGTTCAAATTTGAGGCATCGATGTAACGTCGAAGGGACACAACCCATAACATGGATCCAAGGTCGACCAAGCAACAAGTTATACTAGAACTCCCCTTCTAGGACAGAAAATTTTGGGATGGTGTAGGGACCTACGCGGACATGGAGAACAATGGTACCTAGTGTAGAGGTTATGGTGTCATTGAAGGAACACAACATAATGGGGTTACTATGCATGCAATTGGAAGGTATTTACATTTGGCGTACACATGGGAGGAGATGATGTTAGTGCTAGCACCACCATTGATCATAATGCGTCGAGATGTGTATATTATCGATAAAGACGAAGATGAAAAGAGCGGGGTCGGGGTCATCGGACTAAAAGGGAGTGATCTCTTTATCTGTAAAACTGAGGGTGGCCACTTGGCGAGTGGGTGAAGGTGTAGAGGAAGGCAAAGAACTAGTGAGAGAGACTACATGGTGAGGGGTATTGATGGAGGATACGGGTGTGGGGTCATTTGGTAAGACTTTGATAGATTAAAGGACCTCCACGAGGGCTTGACGATGTGACTCAGAGGTGCTGGACGAGGTCATATAAAGACATTTGAAGGGGATTGGTGTAGTTGTTTTAGCATTGTACGATATGTGACTCCATCGAGAAAAGGGTATGCAAGATCGTGAATGATAACTTTAGGTATGGGCGCGAGATGGTATATTGGGTATGTGGTTAGTTGATGGGCAATTTCTTTCTCCTTGCCCATGTCTTTACGAGCATAGTTGGTAATGTTGATCATGTTAATCCAAGGGAGGTGGATGAAGAGGGTGTGTCATGGAAGGTATAGCAACAAGAGGGGAAAACCTAGTGGTGGCTCTGACCCTTGCAAGATGAGTAGGGCGCATCGGAATTTGGGTGGTGGTTTGGTCAACTCATTTATGTGAACCACTTTAATTTTGAATCTCGAGGATGGATCTAAGAGTTGTGGGAGTGGAGATTTTGGCCCCCTGAGTAGGCAATGAGGGAAGATCTATGGAAATTGGTGAAGGTGACATGGGGTCCTCATCAAGAAGATCATCATCGTCAAAGTTTTCTTCAGGAGAAACAATTGGACAAGAGTGGATTTCAAAGCCTTACAGTTCTCTACATCGTGTCTTGGCACAATGGTAGGCACAAATTTTGGTTTTGTCAAACCCTTTTGGTTTGGGTTTGAGTGGGTCATAAGGTCTAAGAGGTGGTAATGTGATGACATAAGTTTTGAGGAGGTTGGTTAGGATTTTTGCATAGGACCCTGCTAATGGATCATAATGGGAGGTGAATGTGGGTTTGGGTACAGGTGCGGTTGATTGTGTAGGAAGAGTCTTTGCAAGAGGGGGAGTAGGTTGGGCTACTAGTTTGGTGTGTGGTGTGGTCTTAGGTGTTGGTCATATCTGCTTGGGTAGGGGCATGGTAGATGAACTAGCAATGGAAGGTGTGGTTAGTTTAACTACCTTATTGGAGGGTAGCGGATTTTTAGCTTTAGGTTGCATCTTTTTGGGTAAAGGTGATATAGGCGCATGAGATGTGGAGGAAAAACTGAAGGTAGAAAAGGGTGGGCTACCCACGGGGAGTAATGGCCGAGGTGTTGTGGAGGTAGGTGGCGTGGGTCGGGCAAGAGACGTGAGTGAAAGAGAAGGAAGTGTCATGGGTAGTGAAGAAGTTATTGATGATATTGGAGGTATGGGTGGTAAAAGGTTACACATGAGGGTAGAGGTTGTGTGGGGTGCTTGGGTATATTAGAGGTCTACGATGGGGAAATGGGTTTTACGTGTTCTTGGTTTATTGGTGGATGGGGTTTCTTGGCAGTGGTCGATGGTTGAGGTCTAGAATGGACGGAAGGGTGAAGGTGATAAGCGTGTGGTTGGTGAGGTTGGGGTATGAGATCTAGGAGATTGGCTCTTACGTGTAGGGGATGGGTAAAGTTTTGTGTTAGTTTTGAAAGCGTAGCTAAATCTAATTTGATGGGTGGGTGAGTAAGGCTAGTTGTTGGTATGACCCCTAAGGTAGTGATAGGCTTAGGAAAAGGAGATGATATATGCGTGGGTTTGGGTGCAGATGCATGTTTGGTTATGGGAAGATATGTGAGTTGAGCCATGAGTGGTGTTGTGGGAAATTTTGCGATAGTTATGGTTGTGTTCGGATTTGGTCGGTTGAAACAATTTTGGATAGATAGTAGAGGTATCAATGAGTGACAAGCATGTATTTGTGTTGAAACATGAAGTAGAAGAACGCCCAAAAGTAAGGCTCTATCAACATAGTCTAGGTGATTGGCCAAGCGTGAGAATGACATGCATTGTAAGTGGAGCCTACATGGACCATGTGGTAATCCCCTTAAAATGTGTTTGAGATCTTTGGGAAATGGCTATCCTCGGACTACTGTGGGTAAGAGAGCCGAAAGTAGATCAATGGGATATTTGAAGGTCGATGGTGAACGGTCATCAAAGGTTGTGGTACTTCACATAGTATACTCCATGGGTAGAGGAGAGGATGGGCCAGGCTGAAGTGGGCTCTCTCCTTGCGTTGGTGTGGATGATGAACTGCATCTTCTATGAGTAGGAAAGGTGCCATTGACAATTTGCTTAGAATTTTGAATGGTCAAAGACGGTGTGCTGATTATAGGCTTTTTCATGAGTCAAGAGAAGATGAAGGGGATTCCTCTATGGGTAGAGGAGTAGATGAAATAGGTTCTGGTGTAGGTAGGGGAGCGCGGGCTAAGATTTCATCTATGGAAGGAATATGAGGCAATTGGGAAACAACTGGTGTATCATTGAAAATAGCGTGGACCTCATGGACAGTGCTATCATTATTTGAGGTATCACCCACTTGGTTGGAAGATGGGGCATGATTAGGGAATGACTTCTTGAAGATGTGTAGGCTTTGGTTAGCGGGTGCATTAGGATATCCAAGACTAAGTCTCTGTTGTCTATCATTTCTTGAATGATATTTTTGAAGGTAATGCAGTTATTGTCATTGTGACCTTTGACCCGATGATAGTTACAAAATTCATGTTCCTTATACCACACAAGCATGGGTCACTTAGGGTCAAAACCAGTATGTGGTTTTATGGGTGGAAGGGTAATGACACCTACCTTAACAAGATTTTCAAAAATGGAAGAATAAGATTCTCTAGGAGGTATACTTTCGTTGTTCTCATCCGAAATGGAATGCTTGGACAGAGAGAGATTAGAAGGGTTTGGTTGGCTTTGATTGATGAGGGGACCAACTTTGAGAACTACGGAATTAGTAGACCCTTTGGGATTTGAATAGTTTTTTTGAGGTTTCAAATATGAAGAAGTATCATTTGATTTGAACGCGATGTTCTTGTTACGAAGTTGAATCTTCTTTTCTTCGATAGCATGAATTTCCAATTTCCATGCCATGGTGAATGCCTCATCGAAAGTGCAAAATTTTTGCACCTATAGGGTTGGTGAGATGTGTCTAGCACATGCCCGAGTAAATAGTTCTATAAGCTCGGTTTGAGGTAATTGGAATGTGAGCTAGTTAATGAGGCTACGTGAGCGAGCGAGCGATGAAGTCATCATATTGTCGTGTGGAATAAAGATAAGTCATGGTAACCTTCTTAACAACATTGATGGAGAAGTGATCTAGGAAGGCTTAGGCCACTTTATTGAATGAGTAAATGGAGTGTCTTGGTAGTCCATTGTAATAGTCCAATGCAGGTCCTATCAGGGACATTGGGAAAGTTCTCAAAAGTAAAGCGTCATCGTGGGCAATCAGGTAACACCCATGTTTAAAGGACCACAAATGTTGTTGCAGATCTTCTTTGCTATTGAAGTGGTTGAATTTTGGCATCTCCCAATGTACGGTATGGTCAAATGGGAATGGATGGGTGAATAGGCTCATTAAAAATTTCATCATAGGTGAGGGAATTGCGTGAGTCAGAAACCGATGCTTCTAGTGTTTGCATCTTTTCCATCATCAACTTGATGAGGTTGTTGGTAGGTTGTCATGGGGGGCACCCCTGTGGTATAAGGAGGTGGATATTGAACGATAGGCGAGGTTGGAAACAAGGAACCGACATAGAAGGCACATATCGAGAATGGGTGATCAGAGATAGGGGTTATTGATAATAGGTGTATGTAGGTGGGATGATTTTCGTGACTGTAAGTAGCAATTGGGCACGATGTTTGTGTGATGGAGAGGACAAGATTTTGGAATGAGAGTCGGGGTCACCTTCACCACTGGCGGTTGTGTTTGCAATGGGTATTTGTGAGACAATGGAGTGCAAATTGTCTTGTGGTTTAGGTGGTGGACAAGGGGACAACGAATACGACGTGCACGAGGAAACCACACGATACATGGTCATGGTAGGTATGGGTCCTAGCTACAAAACTACCAGAGGTGAACCAGTGAGGGTAATTGTTGGCACAAAATCATAGCACCCCTGACGCACATCGAGCTTCTAGGTTGATGTTCGGGCATCCAGTGTGATTACCTGCAACATGGAAACCTCTCTCCAAGTGTGGGACTTGTGAAAGAGAGAGGAATCTCCGAGAGAAGGTGGTTCTGCTCCTAAACTACACGCTACAAGCTATTCCAGTGCAAGCAAGCTAATATCCTAATCTAACCATGCCAAGGAGATAGAGAGAGAGAGAGAGAAAGGAAAAAATAGCAAAATCCTACACTAAAATGGTGATACACCGAGAGAAGGAGAATGTTGAACATCTATCAAAAGCTGCCATGGGACAAGGAGAGGTGAGCAATGGGAAGGATGGACGAAGCATCACGAGCCCAAGGATAGATTTCACCTGAGAAAATGTCCCAAAACTCCATGAACACGCTCTCGGACTGCAATGAACATTCAAACATGCACAGATACCTCTGATGAAGAGAGCAAGAAGAGAATAAGCAAAAGCGAGAAAGGATGGACAGATGCATCACAAAACACGTTTTGTTGCTCGTAAGTTTGCATGAGAACATCATTCCATTAGTAAAAGGCAAAAATGCCATTACAGAGCGAGGAGGAGGTTCAAACTCCATTTTAACCCTTGAGAAGAAAAGAAGGGAGGGCAGAGCAGAAAGAATGAACAACCTCTTTTTCAAAATGAGCCAAATCTGGCTTTTACATTGCATGGGTCGAGCCCAGGGGACAGAAAATGTGGGAAAACGTGTAAGCCCATTCCTCATTGAATGCCAACGCATTAAAACGGCATAGGATACCTTACCAACCCATACCCTGCCATCTTTGACCGATTTGGAGGAGAATGCGACCCATTCTGCATTAATTTGGCCGCTGAAATGTCACTTCTGGCCGTGCACACGCGTCAGAGCCGTTTCTCGATTTTCTCTCTTCAGACTACACCAAAACTTGAGGTTGATCCCAGAATCATGTAGAGCATCTCAACAGCTTTCCGTTGATATAAAGAACATGGAAATCGAGCTCTGGATCAAAATATAGCGATCCTCCGAAGATTTAGGGCACGCAAGCAGACCAAAGGCAGATTTTGAAATATTTCCCGCGCTTCGCCACCCTGGATGACACGTGGCGAGGCTCGATTGGACGAGCAATTCTCTCTCCTCCATCTTTCACGGGCTTTCCTTTGAAATTTCCTTGTAGGGCCCTTTCTTAGGACACGTGGCACTATCCCATGGTTGGAGTCGGCGCTTTCAAACCTCCACTTTGACTTTTTGACTTTTCTCCTAAGACACGTGGCATGATCTGGTTGGTTCTCGGCCTGCCAGCTCCTTCGCGCCTTCGCGCCTTTTTGTCCTAGGCGTCCCAATTGCTTAGTGATCCTTGTGTTTGATTTGGCGAGCGAAGCCGGTTAGGCATCCATTTGTCCGGATGTCCCGATTGCCTCGGTTGCGTTTGACCTCTTTCACCCGATTCGGAGTTCGCGCCCTTTTCTGGGTCCCGCTTGTCCCAATGTCCCTCTCGTGATTAGTCAATTTTCTCTCGGTAGAACCGGCATTTCGCGCCACTGCGTACTTTTGTCCCATTTGTCCCATTTTCTTTTGGATTGCTGTGCTCATTTCGGCGAACCGGCATTGGTTGAACCTTTTGTCTCAAACGTCCCGAGACACTTAGCCAATTTTCTTCCTCTTTCGGCCCGGATCGGCTTTTCGCGCCCGCCGCGTACTTCTGGCCCGATTGTCCCAAATGCCATTTGGGCCGACTGGAGGCTTTTCGGCCGATCCGCGCATTTTTGTCCCAAATGTCCCAATTGCTCCTAGGACTAGGACTTAGCCGATTTTCACAATTTTTTCTGGATCAACCTACTTGCCTTCTGCAACCTTTTTTCGCATTTTCTCAGAGCTTGTTCCTTTTTTCTTCGGCCGGGAGTGAGAAAAATATCTGAGAGAACCTCAGAAACATGATGTTTGCTTTGAATTAACCAATGTGCCTAGGACTTGAATATTCTGATGCATGTTATCAAAATTTACCCAGGGGTGAATTTTGGATAAATAATGTCACATTATTAGGTGATGCAAAGCAATAGGAATAAGGGTAGGAGAGATTGATACAGGCATGTCGTATATCAATTGACCTAGAGGAGTCTTAGGTGGAAGAGTGGGAAAGGTAGAACTATAAGGCCACGAGATTATGATCAAGAGTTGTGCACACTCTTCATTCTTTAGCAACAATGGTGGTAGGTAAGGTTGGATCCATGGGTGATAGGATGGAAGGTGGTGAGGGACTAGGTGGGAGTGGTTGATGACTAGCGTGGAATATGAGGGTGTTAGTTTGGCTATGAGTCAACACCATGTGAACAAGTGTTAACTTGGTAAGACTATATTTTGTAGATGACATAGAAAACAATAAAAAAAGAGAATAATGGGGTTCGAGAGATGAATCTGGTCAATGTCTAGATTTTGAAAAAATTAAACACAGGCCCAACTAATGTGATTAGGTTAACTAGTAGCGGTTATGAGAAAAATGATGACGGTTAAGATGACCGTAGCGGTTGGGACAAAGCTGATGACGGTTTTGAAGCGATACGGTCACTATGGAAGAAACCAGTCTCAAAAAAATGAAGTGGGAATGTTGGATTTGTCTATGGTGAAACTGTGAATGACAAAGAAATATCAATAAGGGAGAAATATGATGATGCCCTAAGGGCCGGAAATAGAATAGAAGCAAAGTGATGAAAGTTGTTCTAGGTAAAGTAACTAGAAAGCTAGAAGTGACACCAATTAGGGTTTTTAAGCGATGGCGGGATTAGAACCGATGATGGTTTCGGACCAATGTCAGTGGATGTGAAATAAGAAAGAAATGAAGAAAATCGGTTTTGTGAATTAAATTAAGTGAAGAATCAAACTCAAAACACGATAATGAGGAGATGGGGCCACTGACACACTCGCGATAAAAAGTCGAATACTCCAAATATGATGGTGGAGTGTGCAAGGAATAAGAAAAATAAAGATTCATAGTCTTCACACCTCAAAACTCAAGCCAAGAAGAACGCTAAGAAAAGTACGATCCTAACAAAGTGATTTTCTTATTTTTTTAATCTTATGTTATTTAGGATTATTGTGTGTATTTAGAATAGAATTTTTGGTTGGGAAGGCATCCTATGAAGAAGGATATCTAAAGGGAGAGGTTTGAGGTATGTTATGGTGTGGGTGGGCTATCCTTTGACATGATGACTTGACAAAGGAAATGATCCGGGAGTCTTGTACGATAGAAAAGTGACATGCGAGGATGATAATTGGCAAGTGACTTTCCCCATACCCGACCTCCCGAGGTCGTGCGAGATTTCGGTGGTTTGAAATGCGGGTGACTTAGATGAATTCACAATTACTGATATTATGGCGAGCTTTTCATGATAGAAAAGCTACATGTGAGGATGAGAATCGGCAAGCAACTTTCCTATAGCTAACTGTAGGAGGATTAGTGACTAAGATCTGGTAGTGTGATCTCCTGGTAACTGAAATGAAAAGGGGAGATTTAGAGGCTATGAGCGGATAACGTAAATTCCCTAGTGGTTTATCTTCCTAATTAGGATCTAAGTATTAATCTAAAATGAAGTCTCTGAATTAACTTAAACTGAAAATAACAATTTATACTACTGCTGAAAGGGAAACTAATATAAACAAAATACACGATTGAAACATTATAATTACAAACAACTATTTAAAATACTTTTATACTAAAAATAAACAAGCGAGATAACTTGGTGTGGTTATTCACTGTGCAAGTGTGTGAATATAGATGAAATACAACTAATTAAATTAATTGAAAACCTTCAATCTTACCTCAGAAGTGAGGAACAAATCATAGCTTCTCGAAACTATCATTCCCCATAACTTCCCTAGGCAATATTGAAAGCGAGCTTAACTAAAATAAAATGATTCACTACTCTATTTGATATATTGTAACTAGAACTTTAATATCCCAAACCTAGAGTTTCTGAGAATAGTGGTAAATCCAATTGTGTCGTGACTTGTCCCCTCGAAGTGTGATCTCCTCATTCCTTTGCGTTATCGTGAATCCAAAAAGTGTGTATGTGATAGTTTGAGTAGAAGATACTCAAACAATGGCAGCTTTGGATATAAAGTGAATACAATGTAATTAAGAGAGGGATAGTGCAAGTGAATAGAGCTTGACTATTCAATTTCTAGCAGGATTTACTGTGGGGATACAACGTAAATACACTGAGAATTCTGGGATCTATCTCTTATGACAAACAAAACCTACTAACTCTAAGATGGATTCTAATCTAAAAATGAAACTATCTTATGCTAAACTGATTGTATGGGACAGCAATGAAGTAAGATGAAAGCAAGAAGATCAAATGATCTCTAAAATAGAAATGAGAGGCTGATAATTCATGCAAAATATGAAACTATTGAAACTCATGCAAGAACTTCAAACAAACTGAATAATCAAACACAGAAGGAGAGGGGCCATTTGTTTGAAAACAAGCTGGCTATTTATAACATTTGGATTTACTAGAGGGTAACTTGGAATTGATCTCCTTTACTATAAACAAAGGGAAAACACTATTTACCAGTGCAGCCAAAACATAAATGCAAGCCAAAGTGGTTGAAGAATGTGGGTGAAAGTTGAATTTTTACGTTTGACGCAATCATTAGAACATTTTGGAAAATGCGCATAGGACCACCGCCCCATGTGGGTGGTGGTGAATTCTGAACCACAGCCATATCACAGGCGGTGGTCATGGGGCCTCCGCCCGGAGTAGGGTGGCGGTCCGTCACTTAAGACCAAAATGCAAAGAAAAGGGGGGCAGAGGACAAAACAAAGCACACGGAGCTTGGATAGAGCATTTGGGATGCAAACATATACTTGGCAAGCTTTTCTGGATTCCAAACACCTTGCGAAGAGACTTGAATCATCATTGGGGCTTCCATAACCTCTTTCGGTAGTATAGTACCTACATTTTTGGGTATGTACATATTTCCCCCTCGAGAGAGGTGTTTTAGCCATGAAGAGGCATAAAATAGTAGGTACGAGTGCAGCGGTCCCAAAATGGGAAGTTATATGTTATATACCGACACGCTTTGTGTGTCGAAATGTCACCATCCAGATTCCCGCTACCTGCAAAATGAAAAGAGGACTCAAGTGCAGATAGATAAAATAAATCGAAAAATAAAACTAAATTAATATGGAATGAGGACTTACCATTCACGCGGGGATTAGAACTTACCTTCATCGACCCTCCAACTCTGTGTAAAAACAATCAAAACCAAATTAGAATACTATATATATTTAAAATGAGCTCATTTTACTATTCATTTATGCGTGTTGATTTGGTGGTTTTTGAGCTCTGGGACCCACGGTGACCGTTTTCGACGAGAGTATAGTCAAAATGTCCATTGTGAGATCGTGATCATGCCTCTAAGAGCAGGACATCGGCTGCGAAGTTTCGGAGTTAGTTCTTCTCATTTTATCATTTTTAAATCCAAAATATAGAAATGTAGAAATCTTTGTCTTGGGGGGATTATTTTCAAAAATGTTAGTCTTAAATGAGTCTCTAGGGGGGGCGCCCATAGGGTAGGTCTTCATTTCGTCCAAAATGATGTATTTTTGCATTTTTAAGTGTTTTAGGGCTTAAGGGGTGTTCACCGATTTGGGACAGGACCGCCGCCTTGCACAGGGTGGCGGTCATGGGACCGCCGCCACAGAAGGCAAAAGTTATGAAACCGCCGCTTTGCACAGGGCAACGATTTTGAACAAAATGCAAAAAGAGATGTAGTACTTGATTGTTTTTACATTTTTGGCATTTTTATATGTTCCTGATGATTTTTCCAGTTGGATTATGTTACTAACTTACTCATTTTCTATGTTTTGGGTGGATGTAGAAGGAGGAGTACATCAGATGGAGTAGAGAGGGAGTGTGATTGGCTCCCAAAGCAAAGTGTTGGATGCATTGACCAGTGAGAGAGATACTTTGCGGTGGTGGCATCTTACAGATCTCTCGGGTTCGTCACGTTGCTCCTTCTAGTCACATACTATTTGACTTATTCTCATATTGGGATGCTAACTAGAATACCTTCCGGTTACTTAGAGTGCTATGGGTGAGTGGACTATCACCCTTGAGGATGTCTACCGTATATTGGGGGTCTCGATTCTTGGGAGGTGACGGTCTCTTAAGAAAATAGTGTTTAGATATCAGATGGTTGATGGGCCACATATATAGGAGATGTTGTTGTTTCCATGGGGTCGAAGGTCCATTCTATTGTTGATTTTGATATCCCTGTGCTCTGAGGCTATTATGGGCATCCTTGCCTCATAGTTGATTGGGGACAAGGGAGGGGATACTCTCTTATACTGCTAGGCTCCTATCATTGCATAGATTGAGGCCCATGGCTGTATTTACGCTTGGGGAGTAGACATTCTTGGGACCACTTACCACGATTTATACAGGGTGGTTAGATTACAGGGACAGTCACTAAGTCACCCTACTCTAGTTATGAGTTGGGTGTATGAGCACATCATTCCTTATGGGAGAGGTATATAGGTAGAGGATCTAGGGGCTATCAAGGCAGCGAGGTGGATAGGGATGACCATACTTAGGATGCCACACCAGCTAGTGGCTTCCCTGACTATTGCAAACATAGAGGCCACCCCTTATCAGGACATGGCAGGGTTATGGGGAGAGGAGACACACACACACTAATTGCCTGCTCTTCCACAGGTCAGTTGGTAGACAGGATAGGAAGTTGGAGATCCACCCCTTTGACATAGTACCTCAGTAGTTTGCCCTCCCCTTCATTGATATGCTTCCTCAGTGGGCCGAAGATATCTGAATCATTCGCTTGAGGTTAGGGGAGGTCCTAGAGGCCGAGGTTGGACTACAATCACTCCTGGAGTTCCCATTGCAGCTAGGTGGGTGGTTCATGCCCGAGGAGTAGCTGGTGCTCCTCAAGCACCATTACTTCAGATTGGAGCCACTCCTGCTTTCAGTGGAGAGAGCGATGAGCCCATTGATGTGGACTCAGACTCTGAGGAGTTCATAGGAGAGGAGACAGAGGAGGAGATGGAGGGAGGCGAGACAGGAGGTGGAGCTGGTGGGACAGATGAGGAGGATGAATGACTTTGAGTGGCATGACACTCAGAGTATCTTGAGGGTTGAGAGGGCAGAGGAGAGCATAGAGAAGGTGACCTTGATTTCAAAGGAGTTTCCTTCTCGGGACGTAGGGCAAGATGATGAGTCCGTAGTAGGACATCACTTCTTTCCATATTTGGGAGAGGTCCCACATTCGGTGGTAGCATTAGTAGTAGGCGCAGATCCTAGAGATCCCACCTGGAGGCTGGAGATCCGAGTGAGTTACTACTCTTTTCTTGATTTTGTTTTAGTTAGAATTGTTTAGTTGATATTTCCCTTTTGTTGTTTCGTTTGTTTTTTTGATCTTATTTTGGACAACTTTCTAACTTGTTTATTTCTCCTTTTTATTTATAGTGACTGTTGAGGGATGGCGAGACTTGATTCACCAGGTGTGCACGGACACTCTACTACTCCCTTCGGAGAGTACATGGGCCGAGCTTACTATGGACATGGGAGAGCCTTCAGTAGCCGGTAGACATACCGACGTGTTTGCCCCTATCTAGAAGGTGACAAAGATCATGACTTCTCTCCATGCTGAGGTAGTTGGATATAGGACCATTGAGCACTTGATGAGGAGGATTCATTCTCATAGTGAGACCACAGCTACTGGTCATGATTGTGAGCCCTCAGTTCATTTAGAGCATCGTCGCAACAGGATTCCTAGATGCGGTCGTGCACCTTCTGAGGGATCTCACAGGGATTGAGAGATCACAATGTCCTTTTGTAGTGATTTTTGGTTGGATGTTTATACGAGTGTTTTTGTATTTTTCGGGCTCATTGAGCATTTTGACCATGCCTAGTGCATGATGGCATTGTATATAAAACATGATTCATATATATATATATATATATCTTTTTGGATCTAGATCTTCTTGTATCTAGAATTTTTGTGATTCATTTCCCATGTGTACACTAGATGTTTTTAGAGTATTTATTTTTATATGCTTTTCAAAATGTATGCAATGGATGACAATGATATAAAAATACCCCAGATATGCTGACATGATGGGTTGAAAAAATGTTTTACTTTTATTTGCTTTTGTAATGCTGATACGTGATGATGTAAAACATATTGTAGTACTGAACTTTTGGCTTCTTTGGGAAATGTCTGTTGTTTCTTCTTATTTTGGAAAAACGTGATGACCATGTAGTGATGAGAGAGATGAACTTGCCCCACTCCTAACTCCACGCAACTAGTAAGATGTGAGGGCTCAACACCAAGAGTTGGGAAGGGTGCAAATTATATGAGTTTGACTGAATGAAATGATGAGAGAGAACAAACCAGTGACAGAAACCAAACTTAGACCTACACACTTACCCTACTCAAAACTACCACCAAGCTCAGAAGGCAACTTACTTTCCAGTTTATCTAGACTTAGATCTATAAATGGCAACCTTGGTTGACAAAATCTGGTTTTGAGGATTTGATCTCTTTGGAATTTGGACACTTATTTTCACTTAATATAATTTGCTTTGTATTTGTAAAAGACCAAGTTTTTAATTTGTGTGAATGGACCCCCACACCTTGCCCCATGCCATTAGTAAGAAGCATGGGTTTGTCACCAAAGGGGATATAGCGAGTAAGGGCACTTATTTCCTTTTCCAACCTCGCACCACTAGTAAGAGATGCGGGCTTATCACCGAAGGTTTGTGGGAAGGGCGGGGGCAAAAGAAGTGTGTAAAATAAAATATTCTATTTGCTTGGTATTTTTGATTCTATTTGATTTTGACACTTCGATATGGTATTTTTGATTCTATTTGATTTTGACACCTTGCCCCATGCCACTAGTAAGAAGCATGGATTTGTCACCAAAGGTAGGATATAGGTGAGTAAGGGCACTTCTTTCCTTTCCCAACCTCACACCACCAGTAAGAGATGCGGGCTTATCACCGAAGGTTGGTAAGGGGAAAAGAAGTGTGTAAAATAAAATTTTGTTTGCTTGGTATTTTTGATTCTATTTGATTTTGGAATATCCTTGTTTCAAAGAGACGTAAGAGGGATAGATGTGACACCAAGAAGCTTCTAGAATAGACCATAGGTAAGAAAAACTTCACCTAGTAGAAAGAAAGAGCAAAACCAAGTATGTAAGCCTTGGTATGGTTTTCGTCAATATTTGTCTGTCGATCTTGATGAAAAGATTTTGGAATTATTTGATGATATTATGAAAACTTGAAGAGATATGATTTTGAATGTTTTTGCCAATACTTTCAGAAGCTTGTAATGAATTGCTTAAGAATAAGTTCCTTGACCACAATGGTTACGAAATGAGTGAACAAAATGAAACAATTAAGTGACTAATGTAATGTAGGTAGATATAATATACAAATGGTGACGTTGATGCCTTATGCGTAAAACCGTTTAAGATGTAAGGAATTGATTGTTTCATTGAATTCCTCACCTTCTAGCATACACAAAAGATACACACCATTTCCATAGTCTTTCATGACTTGGTATGGGCCCAACCACTTGGGCCATAATTTCCTTCCTTCACCGGTTTCCTTATTAATCCATTGTCTAGTCTTAGAACTAGATCTCCCTCATATATTTCTTTCTCGTAGACCTTTTTGTTATATTCTGGCACATCCGATCAGCATAGGCTTTGTGTCATTGTTCGAATTCATCTTGGCCTCATCAAGGCTTTCTAGTTGAGAGAGGTGTGCCTCTCTATAGGCTTCTTCTCCCAAAATCCCTTGTAATGAGATGCAGAGACTAGGTATTTCGACCTCAAGCGGGAGAACTGCTTCTACCCCAAATACTAATGAGAAAGGGGTTGCTCTATTGGTGTTCTTATTGAGGTTCGATGGGCCCACAAGGCCGGGTATAATTTTAAATGCCAATCTCATTTGTTCTCCTTAACTGTTTTGAGGAGAATAAATTTTAATGTTTTGTTTGTTGCTTCGGCTTGTCCATTGGCTTGAGGGTAGTAAAGAGAGGCCGTATGATGATTTATCTTGAATTTACTGCATAACTCATGGACTTCATCATTCTTAAAGGATGTGCCATTATCTGAGATAATGACTTGTGGGACCATACCTGCAAATGATTTGATTCAAAATAAACTTGGTGATTACAGAACTTGGTACGGTGGTGAGAGGCATAGCCTCTACCCATTTGGTAAAATATTATGTGGCCGTAATTATAAAGTTATGGCCATTTGTTGATGAGGGGGAGAATTTCCCTATCAAATCTAGACCCATGTGGAAAAAGGCCATGGGGTTGCGATTGGTTGTAGAGCCTGTGCTAGCATGTGAATCTCGTTAGGGAATTCTTGGCATTTATGGAATTTGCACACAAACTCTACTGTGTCATGCTCTAGAGTGGACCAAAAATAGCCTATCGATGTATTTATGAGTAGTGGCATGACCACCAAAGTGGCCTCCCACATATCGCACTGTGGGATTCATAAAGAATCTTGTTGGATTCTTCTATGTCGACACATATTAAAAATGCATGCCATCGGAGGCTTTACAATAGAGTACTTGTTCTAAAATAATGTATTTAGTAGTGATAATGCCTAACCGCCTTCTTTTTGTGATGTGGCACCTTCAGGTACGTATGGTCCATGATAAAATTGATGATGTCGGTGTACCAGGGGACATGTAGAGATGGGGGCCTAGTTTTGATAAAATATATGCACTCATCGGGAAAGGCCAAATTTATCGAGATCACCTCCATCTAATGGATTATCACTAACCAATCTGTAATGATTTTTCCCTTAATGGATTTCTAGTTTACAAACATTAATTAAAATTCTTCCATTAAGGTTATGAAATGTCCAACCTTTTTAGATAAAGACCTTTACATGAGGAATGTTCGTAAATGATCTATCTTTACAATGACCCTTGTTTCTTGGTTTAACATGTAATGTCTTAAACATTTTGTTGCAAAGACTATGGCAAGGAATTCTCTTTCTACTTATGTATAACATGTTTCATAATCAAGCAACATCCGAATAATGAAATAACGCACATTCTTGTTTATCATTGTCTTCTTGAGCCAACATGCAGGCTAGTGAGACATCAGTAGCTCGTGAATATAGGATCAAAGGATGATCGGTGCAGGAGGCATTAGCGTGGGAGGAGACAACAAGAAGAGTTTAATCTCTTTGAAGGCCTCGTTGCATTTTTCTATCCAATCAATGCTATAATCTTTCTTTAATAAATTGTTGATTGGGTGAACAACAAAACTTAAGTCTAGAATGAACCTTCAAATTACACCTAGTTTCTTGAGAAATGATCTGATACAAGACTCATCTGATGGTGGAATCATTTCAAGAACAACCCAAATTTTGCTAGATCGACATCAATCCCTTGTGAGGATATAATGTAACTCAGAAGCTTTCCTCCTGTTATGCCAAATACACATTTCTATGGGTTTAATGTGATGCCATACTTGATCAATCATGAGATAATGATACAGAGTACCTCTGGGTGATCACAGCACTTCTTGGCCTTGGCCAACAAATCATCCATGTAGGATTCCACAATTTTATGAATAAGGTCATGGAATATGTATGTCATTGCCCGCTGGTATGTAGCAGCCAATGTTCTTAAGACCAAATGACATGAAAGCGTAACAATAAGTTCCCAAGGAGTTATAAATGTGGTCTTGGCTTGATCTTGTTTAGATATTTTAATCTGATTATACCCTGAGAACCCATCCATGAGGGACAACAGTTCAAATCCAGTTGTTGCATCAATAATGACATCAATGGATGGTAACGGGAAGTCATCTTTGGGACAAGCTTTGTTAATATCCCGAAAGTCTATGCAAATGTGTATCTTCCCATTCTTTTTGAGAACAGGACAATATTAGATACCCATTGTGAATAGTCAACTGGTTTGATGAATCCCACTTGGAGAAGTTTCATTACTTCTTCTTTCACCATGAGAGCCACTTTTGGCTTCATTGGTCTTGACTTTGTTTAATTGGCTTTGTGTCTGGTTTGGTGACAAGATTATGTATCGCGATATGTGGTGTAATTCCTGTCATTTCTTTGTAGTTAAATGTGAAAGCCTTTTGATGTTCCTTGAGGATTTGGGTGTGTATTTCTATCTCCTCTAGAGTTAACGAGGATCCTAACTTTAAAATATTTGGTTCTTCCTCTGTTCCAATGTTTATGTCAATTGTTTCTTTGATTAAGGAAGCATTGCCTTCTTCAAATTTAGGTGGGGCCGGAGGTAGTTCCAAACTTTCTCCATTCTCTACCTCGTAGATATCAAGATCCTTTTGCAGAGGAGACTCTATCATGGGATTTCCAAAATAGGAAGAGGAATGTGGTATTAGGGAAAGATCTCACTATGTGATGAGTGAGATGTAGCTCCACATAGGTGTTTAGATATTCGAGAGTGACTCTATCACTATCAAAGTGATCTAGGATAGAAAACTCATTCTCAGCTTCTATATGAGTTAGGAGTGGGTTTTTGGTATTTTATGCACCAATGGTTTAGTATGAAGTGATACCGTGAAACTTGTGTTTTCAACTCATTGTTTGGAGTGAAACGGATGCTAAGGTTGTTATTGAATCTACAAGAAGGTTCTTCTCTCGTGGGATTGCTTCAATTGATATGAAGTTGAATCCTTTGCTTAGATCTAATACCGCCATTTTGTAGAGTTGTAAATGTTCAGCTCTAGTCTCATATACCTCAGAGACTTGGTTTGCAACTAGTTGCGAGTCTCCTAGCACTCTAATGTTATCGACACCCATTCTTTTGGCTATGATGAGGCTAAGGAGGAGGGCTTCGTACTCAAGCCCCGTCATTGTTTGTACACTCAAAAGTTTAACTTAAAGGAAAAGGGTAGGATCTTTCCCTCGGGAGAAGTAAATATCACACCTTCCCCAGCTCCAAAATGACATCTAGCTCCATCAAAATGGAGAGTCCAATATTTTCTTAGAAAAATGGATGTTGGGATATTCTTTGTGTCTGTTTCTTCTACCTGGTTATTTCTACCATACAAACTTTTTGATGGAAGGTAACCAATTCCTAGGGTATATCCTATACCTATAGAATCAAATGGTAGGGAATGGGTAGATCTTTCTCTAGTAATTCAACATTTTTGTAGTAGTCCTAATGATATCTGTTTTATGATGTTAGTTTCATTTTTGAGTGTTGGAATGCCCTCGACTAGATTCGTAATTTCTAATTTTGTTGTAGGTATCGGTTTCTCTTGGTTTTGAATTAATTAGTTTGCTAAGTTGATTCATTGGGAGTTCAAAAGTGAACACTGGTCTTTTCTTCAAGTCTGTTAGGTGTATATCAAATGGTTTTGGGTCACCTTGTGCCACAAATATTTTCCCTAGGTGCAAAAATATTATTTCTTGGAATAACATGGAAGGGATTGCCTTCATGCGGTGTATCCATGGTTGACCGAGGATCATATTATAGTTGGTTTCCTGATCTATAATATAAAATTTGGTGTGGACCTTCTTGGGTCCTAAAGTGATTGGTAAAACTATGGTTCCAATTGAAGTGGCCTTGAGGCTATCATAACCTCTTAGTGTATTTCGTGTTGTGGAACAATTTGTTTCTCCATATCCTAGCTTTTGAAGAAAAGTGAAGGGGACTATATTAACTACTGCCCCATCATCAATCATTACACATTTAACATAATTATTGTAAACCCATACTTGTAAATGTAAAGTTGGGTCACCTCTTCACGCAATTTCAACATCTGTTGGCATTTTGCTTATATCAAATATAAACTTAGTATCCCTATCTAGCTGCCCTGGAGGGTAGACATCAAAGTATACATGGTTTACTTGTGTTTCCGGAGGAGGAGTGATGTTAATTAAATGACCAAGGCCTAATGATTCTAAGAGAGCAGCCCTATGGGTGGGAGAGTTCTTCAAAAATACAAGAAGGAAATATGAGAGAAGGTCTTTGTTAAGTCATTAATTAAATGATAAGCACCTATGAGTTTTGCCAATGTTTGTTGAATGTTTTACGGTTTTAATGGATAACTTGGAACTAGTTGAGAAGAATAATCCCATGTTCTTGTTATGGTTTCTACAGGTAGCTCAGTGTCTAACTCTACTAGGCCAACTATCTTGGTTTGTGGTCAAGTTCCTAATCGGGGTACGACGGTGGATTTAATGAAGTTGAGGCTTCATGATTGTTATTTCCTACCATAAACCATTGTTCATTATGATTGGATCTAACCTATTATTGTTAGAATGATTTGGGAGTAGATCGTTAAAGATCTTGAGGGTGCATTTTGAGGGAAACCGCCCCTTGTGTAAGTGTTTGGCATGGGTATGATAGAATTTTCTAAGAACATATCTATAAATAGTTTCTTTGGTCTTTGGAAAATGCGATGCATGAATTTATTGTAGTCATGGAAAGTCCTAGTATCATGGCCTTGAATCTTGTGGAAACCACAATACAAATTGGGATTATAGTTTTGAGGTTGTTGATTTGAAACCAGCTATGGCCCAAAATTCTGATAAGGTTGTTGGTTGTTAGAGTTAAAATTTTGAGGTTGTTGCCTTTGGTTTTGACTCTGATATCTAGTTGGGTTTCAATTTGGACCTTGTGTTTGGATTTTTGTTGTTGTTGTTGTTGTCGTGGTGGATGATTAAAATCCACCGCATTGATTATTGGAGTAAAGTTGTTATTTCGCTGATTGTTAATGGGTGGCAAAATGTTTACAATGTTTGCTCTTTTAACTTGGTCTATTACTCCATTTGTTGTAACCCGTGGTTTTGTTAAGGATTTTAGGTCCTTGATTGGTATTCCCAACATTAGGATAGGCCATAGTGTTTTGATTGGGAGTGATTAATTTCTTGTTTGTTCCATATGTCTTACGACCACTATCTCTATCGCTTGGTGTATTTGGAGAGCACTCTAGAGTACTTCATCATAAGTTCTTAGTGGGAACTTATGGAATTATTCCTTTATCTCTCTATTGATGAAATGAAGGAATAAATCACATAGTTCCATCGATCCATGTTTGGAGCACTTACTAATGAGTAGAGAACCATATGCCATCTTTGAATAAAATGAGCAATGGATTCATTATGCTCCTTTTAATATGCAAGAATTCCTCCATTCATGTTCTTAACAATTTGTTCATATCAAAAGATTTGATAAAATCTAACACAAGTTGTTTTAATGAGTGTATCGAGGCTTCAATTATTGTGTAATACCAATCAAGGGCAATGACCTCTAAGGTTTTAGGGAATATCTTGGAAACAACCCCATCCCAAGGAGTAATTATCGTATGGCCATGGCATAGGCCTTGATATGCACATTTGGATCTCCCTCCCCTTTGTATTTGGGTAAATCGGGAAGAGGTCTTGGAAGCATGACACTTTGTATGGTGAAGTCTAGGGGCTCTTTTAAATATTCTGAGTAAGTCCCTACCACATAGGCTTCGACCATCGATGGTTCCTACGCTAAGGGGTGGGGGGCATGGGTTGTTGATATGGCATAGCATATGTATTTGCAGGGACATAAGGAAATCCCTATGGTTGAGTGAACATCCCGGGAGAGGAGAACATGTCTCCTTATGGTGATTTTGAATAAATGTTTAAGTAGGGAGGAGCATTGCTCTAGTATGGATTATTTGGTGCTAATCCGGAGGTATCATATTTTCAACTGGAGTGGCATTTGAAAATGTGGTTCTAGTTGGTGTTTTTGCTTGATAGTTATATGAATGTTGAGGAGGCATGCCTAATGTGCTTGTTCTTGTAAGGAGGTCAACTTGGCTGGGATGATGTGGAGGGTTGGGGATTCCTGCTTTCCCAAAATATGAATTTTGATTTGCTTGAGCAAGTTCCAATCCTCTAACTTTCTCAACTAAGGCTGAGATGACCTCGATTGGCGAAGACACAATGTTTTTCCTTAATGGTGGTTGTTGTACACCTTGAGGTTGTAAAGGGGTATGATACCCTGCTATGAATTGATCATTACCCTGCCAAGCTTCACCGAGAGTATTTCCCATAGGTGGAGGAGTGGGGGTGTTTTCTTGGAGTAGGGTATCGGGTTATGTTTGCAAACTTCCTATAGGTGGGTACATGTTTTGGAAGCGTTGTTCACTTCTAGCATAGCGCGCTAAATACTCCTAAAAATGGGAGTGGATCCTGATTTTGTCTACCGATTTGTGGTCCGAACAAAACCTAAGGAGATGAAATGGATTCTCCACTAAATGTCATATTGTTATAGCCTAAGGGCTTTAGTTGTTGCATTTGTGCAAGCTGATCTAACTCAATTCGGAATGAAGAACTAGAACTAGTTATTTGAGGAGGAGTTTGTGATGACAAATAATTACTTGAATAGTTATTAGCCCATGTAGAAAGTGAGGGTGACGGTTCTCTATTTGTTTGACCATAATTTTCTGGTCAAGACCGAGAGAGGTCTACCATATA
The DNA here is from genome assembly GCA_018340775.1 of Taxus wallichiana var. yunnanensis. NCBI lineage: Eukaryota > Viridiplantae > Streptophyta > Pinopsida > Cupressales > Taxaceae > Taxus > Taxus wallichiana. Next base: position 550,709,852 of record CM031241.1, read on the forward strand.
CATCATATCTCGACATATTCGGGGGTATATGAATACCCACAACAATGGGAAAGAGCAAAGGTGGATGAAAGAAATGATAATAAAAGGAGAACAATTATTAGTTTCACATCGGGTTCACCAATTTTGTACTGACGAGAAAAGTGACATGCGAGGATGATAATCGGCAAGTGACCTTCCACGTACCCGACCTCCCGAGGTCATGTCGAGACAGCCGGTGGTTTGAAATGCGGGTGACTTAGATGAAATCATAGCCAAGATTATGGCTAGTTTTTCATGATAGAAAAGCTACAGGTGAGGATGAGAATTGACAAACAACTTTCCTATGGCTAACTGTAGGAGGATCGTGTGACTAATATCTGGTAGTGTGATCTCTTGGTAAATGAAATGAAAAAGGGGAGAATTAGAGCTATGAGCGGATATAATAAATTCCCTAGTGGTTTATCTTCTCCAATTAGGATCTAATTATTAATATAAAATGAAGTCTCCAAATTAACTTAAACTGAAAATAATAATTTATACTACTGCTGAAAGGGAAACTAATATAAACAAAATGCATGATTGAAACATTATAATTACAAACAACTATTTAAAATACTTTTATACTAAAACTAAACAAGAGAGATAACCGGTGTGGTTACTCACCTATGAAAATGTGAAAATCTAGATGAAAGATAACTAATTAACTTAATGGAAAACCTTCAATCTTACCTCGAAGTGAGGAACAAATCATAGCTTCTCAGAAACTATCATTCCCCACAACTTCCTGGCAATATTGAAAGTGAGCTTAACTGAAATAAAATGATTCACTACTCTATTTGATATATTGTAACTAGAACTTTGATAGCCCAAACCTAGAGTTTAAAGAAAAATGGTAAATATAGTTGTGGCGTGACTTATCCCTCGGTGTGATCTCCTGCGTTCCTTCGTGTTATCGTGAATCCATAAAAGTGTGTATGTGATAATGCGAAGAATGAAGATACTCGAACAATGGCATATTTGGATATAAATAGAATAAAATGCAAGTAAGAGAGGGATAGTGCAAGTGAACAAAGCTTGACTATGCAATTCCTAACAAGATTTATTGGGGATATAACACAAATACACTGAGAATTCTGGGATCTATCTCTTATGACAAACAAAACCTGCAACTCTAAGATGGATTCTAATCTAAAAATGAAACTATCTTATGTTAAATTGATTGTATGGGACAATAATGAAGTAAGATGAAAGCAAGAAGATCAAATGATCTCTAAAATAGAAAGGAGAGGCTGATAATTCATGCAAAATATGAAACTATTGAAACTCATGCAAGAACTTCAAACAAACTGAATAATCAAACACAAAAGGAGAGGGGCCATTTGTTTGAAAACAAGATGGCTATTTATAACATTTGGATTTACTAGAGGGTAACTTGGAATTGATCTCCTTTACTATAAACAAAGGGAAAACACTATTTACTGTGGCCAAAACATAAATGTAAGCCAAAGTGGTTGAAGAATGTAGGTGAAAGTTGAATTTTTACGTTTGACACAATCGTCAGAATGTTTTGGAAAATGCACACAAGACCACCACTACTATGCGTGGTGATGGTTACAAGGACCACCTGCCATATCATGGGTGGCGGCAATCATGGGACCGTTGCCTGTAGTAGGGGCGGCCGGTTCCGTCACTTAAGACCAAAATGTAAAGAAAAAGGGGGCAGAGGATAGAACAAAGCACACGGAGCTTGGATAGAGCATTTGGGATGCAAACATATACTTGGTGAGATTTTCTAGATTCCAAACACCTTGCGAAGAGACTTGAATCATCATTGGGGCTTCCGTAACCTCTTTCTGGTAGTACAATACCTACATTTTTGGGTACGTACAAGTACTCTACCAACTAGATCATGTGATCATTGACAGATGTTCTGGGTAAGATGTTGTTTAAGAAAGATGTGTATATTTTATTTTGTGCAAGTTTGGTAAGACAGAGAGAGAGAGAGAAAAATTGCTTTCTACAATTCTTTGTGTCAACCATCAGCTGGGCATGACTTCCAGCATATAGGTTTCCCTCAATTTTAATGTGAGCTAATAATGCAACAAATTAGAATGCAATGCAAGTGTTTTAAACCCAAATCAAAGTGTGATATTTGATGTAGCAAGAGATGAACAGGAAGAGGGATGCTCTTTCACTAATGCAATGAAAAAGAAAGGAAGATGTGTTCTTTTTAAAGCACCAAAAACATGATTGTTTTTAGACAATAGAAAGAAGGAGAATGATTCCAAAGAATAAAAAATTAATATGGAAACTTTTTGAAGGGAAACAAACACACAACTTTCACCTAGAAATGAATAAATGCAAAAGAACCCTTGATGGGTCCCACTGGGCATGCCAAAATGTTTCACCATTTTCTTAACCTTTTGAAATGATGAAATAGATAATGGTAAGGGCCAAGGAGGAATACCTGTTAAATGTTGGTTGTTGGTGGTTGTTGCACTGCTGACTTCTTGATCCACAACTAAATGTGAGAGCTTCCATTTAGGCTAGGAGAAACTACCCGTAATAGAAAATAAGAACACAAAGAGATAGTTAAATGATATATGATAGTGGACTACCTAGCGTATACTAGTTCTAGAAAGTGTGATACTTCCTAGATGGTTGTCAATCCACTATTTAAAATAAGTTAATGTGAGAAATAAACAAGTTTCTACTATAGTTGATATGATTTAGGTATCTCATTCAAATACAATAAGAAAATCCAATCACAACAAGCTAGGATATGGTTGGATTTGAGAGATGAGGTGTTTATCAAGGTATTGGGACTGGTCAGGGTCAAATTCTAGGTTATTTAGGTCAGCTAGTAGGGTGATTATTGGGTCTGTTCTTGGTCAAGGTGTAAAACAAAGAGACCGACGTCTATTAAATGTGACCGATGTTGGTTCAAGTAGAACCGATACGGCTTGTGGATCACCGGTGTTTCGGTATGGTCGTGGTAAAAGAAACTCAAAATATATTAAATTGAAAGGGTGATATCGAGGTCGAGATAAAGTTTGGGCGAGTGAATGGGGAGGTCTATAGAGATCTTAGGTATGCTCAGAAGTATATAACATGTGATAATAGGTGATTTGGTGATGCGGGTTAAGGGATATTTGGGTTTACAAGAAAGTGGGTGATGAAGCAATAAGCATGCAAAGAATAGATTAATAACATGAGTAATAAAGATTACTAACTAAAATAAACCATACTAGTTAGGACCATACTTACTATGTTAAGGATCTGATGGCTGAGTGATGGAGGTGGTTGATTGAAAATACATGTATGGTCCTGTAGTGGTGCTTTCCTAGAGTGCTCCCGTGAATGCAATGGCTCTGATTGATTTTGGTGATGGCTCTAGAATGTCTAGATGCGTAAAAGGATGCTTGTTTGTTTGCATGCAACTTTGATCTCCTTTCTTGATCTTAGAAAAATGCCAACCTTGAAAAAACCAACGATGGTTAAAAGGTCGACCGGCATGGTTCGGGTTGAATGGGGTGATCGGGGATCATGGTCGGGCTTAGGGTGTGATTCCCTAGGTTTACTAAAAATGGGAGATCATGGAAATGATTTCTACCAGATCTCTCTATATTCGATAAAGAGCGGGAGTTACCTTTTCTTATGCGGGAATGTGGTTAGAGGGAGATGTAGGCTTTGATTTTTAGGGTTTAGTTAGGTCTTAGTTAATTATGGCAACATACTAAGAATAGACTTAGGTGAGGTGGATAGGTGAGGATTATCTTAATTAGGGTAATTAAATAATAAATATTGTGAGGACATGGATTAATTAAATTAAATTAATTAAATTAGTATTAGTGTGGGGTTTAAGGGGCCATTTTTAGGTGAGTTTCTTCAATTTGATTATTTAATAAGGGGTGAAGGGAATGTGTGACCCAATTTTGGTGTCTACAGGTCATGCTAAGAAAGGTTACTTTGGGTTCTTTGGGATAAGAAGAACAAGGAGGAAACTAAAGAGGTAAATGGGTAGCAAGTGATATTTGTTAGGATGCCTTAATTCTTTCTTTAGATAATATTGCTGAGTCTTAGGTTTTAGATTTAGGGGCTTCTTTCCATGCCACCCCATATAGACATTACTTTACTGATTTTGTTCAAGGAGATTTTGGACATGTATATCTTGGTGATGATGAACCATGCAAAATAGTAGGGAAAGTTTGTGTTTAGGTGAAAATGTAGAATGAACACATGGCTACTTAAGGATGTCAAAGCATGTGCCTAACTTGAGGTGGAACTTGATATCGGTGGGTCACCGGGTAGTGATGGGTATGGTCGGGTTTACAATGGATTCTTGAAAGGTTACCAAGGGAGCTCTTGTGGTTGCAAGAGGTAAGAAAATTGGTACTTTGTATTTAACCAATGGTATTGATTATTGTAATTTAGTTGCTGCAGATGGAGATGTAACTTTTGGCACCAGAGACTCAGTTATATGAGTCAAAAGGGCATGCAAATTATAAAGGACATGTTTCCCAGATTAAAGGAGTTAGATTTATACTTCTATGAGGACTGTGTTTATGGAAAATAGAAGTGGGTAATATTCCTCAAGGTTGGACCTACTGAGGTAGGAGGGTAAGTTGGATTTAGTGCATATAGATGTATGGGTGCCAGCTAAGGCAAACTCTATTAGTGGTTCATGTTATTATGTCACTTTCATTGATGATGCAACTAGAAATGTTTGGGTATATTGCATTAGAAAGAAATCTGATGTGTTTGAAACCATAAAAAGATGGAAAGCCTTGGTTGAGAATGAAACAAGTCTCTAGTTGAAATGTCTCAAGTTGGATAATGGAGGGGAGTATTGCATAATGAATTTCTTGATTGTCGATTCGGTAAATGGGATCGCAGCAAAGAACGGTTCCAAATACTCCACAGAAAATGGAGTGTCAGAGAGAATGAACAGGAAAATCATGGAGTGTGCTAGGTGCATGAGGTTACATATGGGCTATCACTCATGTTTTGGGTAGAAGCGGTGAGCACAACTATTTATCTGATTAATAGAGGACCCTCTATGGCTTTGGATGGAGGTACACCTGAGGAGGCTTGGTCTGGTAAGAAAATTGATTACTCATTTCTTAGAGTATTTGGATGTGAGGTATTTGTTCACATTGATAAAGATGATAGGACCAAGTTAGAGGCTAAGTCTAAGAAATGCACCTTTGTTGGATATGGTGAGGATGACTTTGGTTTCCGTGTTTGGAGTCTTAAGGACAAGAAAATATTTCGGTCTAGAGATATTATCTTTAATGAAAAAGTCATGTATAAATATCAGTTACTGAGGAATAGAAAGAGGAATAAAACAAAGAATACACAATGTTAGAGGACATTTTGGAAAAAAGGTGTCTAAGGCACCCATTCGGAGTGTAACATGTTCCGACATAGCCAGTTCAAGAACCTACTCATCAGGAACCCCAAAATCCTGAGGTGAGAAGGTCTTCTAGGGTAAGAAGGGAACCCGCATGATTTACTTGATCTTTGAATTATTTATTGCTCACGGTGGAGGACTAGAGTACTTTGAGGAAGGAGTGTAGGTGGATGTCAAGAAGAAGTGGGAGTAGGCCATGGATGAAGAGCATAGATCTCTTATGGAAAACCAGACTTGGGATTTGGTGGAGCTACCCGAGGGCAAGAGAGCATTGCAGAACAAGTGGGTGTATAGAATCAAAGAGGAAGATGGAGGTAAGAAAAGATACAAGGCCCGATTGGTGGTTAAGGGATTTGCACAGAAGAAAGGTATAGACTTTGATGAAATTTTTTTCTCCTGTTGTTAAAATGACTTCTATTAGAATTGTTCTTGGTTTAGTAGCAGTAGAATACTTACACTTAGAGTAGTTAGATGTGAAGACTACATTCCTTCATGGTGAGTTGGAGGAGGAATTGTATATGCAACAGCCACATGGTTATGAGGTCAAAGGGAAGGAGAGGTTAGTGTGCAAATTGAAGAAGAGCTTGTATGGCCTAAAACAAGCTCCATGGCAAAGGGTACAAGAAGTTTGACAATTTTATAGGATCAAGGTTACTCTAGGTGTCACTCAGACCATTGCATGTACATCAAGAAGTTTCTTGATGGTAGTTATATTATTCTATGCCTGTATGTGGATGATATGCTTGTTGCAGGGAAGAACATGTAGGAAATAAAGGTACTCAAGAAGCAACTAGGTGACTCCTTTTCTATGAAGGATTTGGGGGCAGAAAAACAAATCCTTGGTATGAGAATAACTTGGAACAAGAAAGAGAGGAAGCTGGTGTTATCTCAAGAAGAGTACATAAAGAAGGTCTTGGAGAGGTTTAGTATGCAGGATGCTAAACCGGTTAGTACTCCTTTGGTAGGTCACTTTAAATTATCAAAGGAGTAGAGTCCCAAGACTAAGGAGGATAAAATCTAGATGTCCAAGGTACCATACTCATCAACAGGTTGGTAGCTTGATGTATGTTATGGTATGCACTAGGCCTGACATTGCCCATGTAGTGGGAGTAGTGAGAAAGTTTATGAGTGATCAGGTAGAGAGCAATGGAAGGCAATGAAGTGGATCCTTCGGTATTTGAGAGGGACCATGGGAGCAACATTGTGTTTTGGTGGATCAAACACTACATTGCATGGTTATGTAGATTCGATACATGCCAGATGTAGGCATGAGGAGGAGCACAATAGGTTATGTTTACACCGTAGGTACATTACGTCGGATTTCACAACTACGTAAGATTGGCATGGCGGGAGATTTGGATAGTAGGAGGAGCATGATAGGTTATGTATTTATGGTTGGTGATACAATGGTGAGTTGGATTTCATGGTTACAAAAGGTTGTGGCTTGTTAACCACAGAGGTTGAGTATGTTGCTGCACAGAGGCAAGCAAGGAGATGATTTGGCTACAATAGTTTCTTGATGAGTTGGGTCATAAGTAGGAAGTTGGGAGACTACACAATGATAGTCAGAGTGCTATTCATTTAGTGAAGAACTCCGCTTTTCACTCTAGGATGAAGCACATTTCAGCTGAGATATCATTTCATCAGGGAAGCTTTGGAAGAAGATAAGTTGAAGTTGGAAAAGATTCATACCAGAATCCTGTGGATATGATGACCAAGGTGGTCACAAGGGAGAATTTGAAGTTGTGTTCAACTTTGATTGGCCTTCATGGTTGATAATGAAGGGTTGAGAAATTTTCTCAGTAGGAACAGTCTCCAAGTGGGAGATTGTTGGGGTGTGGAGTCTGTTTTCGGTCTTCTCAAATCAGTATTGAAGTGTGGAGTTTGAATTGGGAAGATGAAAGGTCATGACCATTTCTTTTCTAGCCATGGGAAGATGAAAGGTCATGACAATTTCTTTTCCATCCATGGGAAGATGAAAGGTCATGACTTTTAAACTTATAGGGTCAGCTTTTGGACTTCTTAAAGGATTGTAATCCTATAAATAGAGGTGTTATGTTATGTTGAATATATATTTTGTGTTCAAGAGGTCTTGAGTCTTAATGATCAAGAGGTGATCAAGAGTGATCAAGGTTAAGCAATTGGGTGTCAATTGTGGTTTAGATGTGGTTTAACATATTTGGAATTCTCATTGTGAGTTCATAATCGAGAGAATAATGTGAGATTATTTTACTCTTGTTGATAATAAAATTTGAAGCAAGTTCTTGGTGGACATACCCACATTGGGTGAACCACATGTTAAATCTTGTCTTGTCTTCTTTTGTGCATTATTTATTTATGTTGTTATATTTCTACATATATAATTCTTTTTATATAGTTTCCTACTTTGTGATTTGAGGAATTTTTTCGAATATTTTTCACTAATTCCTAACACTTATGTGTTATTGAAAATTTTGTAAATATTTTCTATTATGTCCATTTGAATGTGTTGTAGAATTTGTGGATTGTATGTTTTTGTGGAATCCATTTTTATAAAGGTTGTCAAAGTTGCATTATACTCCCCATTGTTCTTTGGTTGGGGCTCGGGGGCCAATAAGGGGATGGCTTCTCCTCTTATTGGATTAAAGGTTGGGTAGAGAGCATCACCTATCCCCCTTTCTTTTTATTGTGATCCAAGTTTTTGAAGAGTTGAAGAATGCAAGATTGAAGCTATGAAGTTGGGAGAAGACATTGAAATGAAGACTTGTGTTTTGACCTTATTAAAGAATCTCTATGTTGTAATTTGATCATATTATTATTCCCACTTTGAGTGGAAGATTGTAACTTTTGTATGTTTGAAAGAAAGTTTTGTAATATTTCATTTATTCCAAGTTGTAGTGATTTAGTGAATGAAGAAAGAAATTTTTTTGTATACCTTGTTGGAAAGGACTAGTTTTATTGAAAGAAATGGATTAGAAGTTCTTGTATTGCAAAAATAATGTTATTGTAACTTATAGATATCATACCATGAAGGAAAAAAAGTGGTGGATAGTCTTGCTAACTATGGTGTTAGTAATAACATGCAAAAATGGTTTAGTGATGACATTATCCCTAACAAAGTATGCAATGACATCATTAAGGATAAATATGATATTAAAAATCATCATTAATGAATCCCCCACCGATTTGAAAGTAATTATATCCTTCACATGTAGGTAATTAATATCACTCTCATTTCTCATGATTTTTAGGTATATCGAAGAAGGTGTTGAGAAGTGGTTTTGGGGAAGAAGAATTATAGTTGGAGACAAAACAAAAAATAGCAGCAAGATGGGTGGGCATCCATGAAAAAAGAAACCCATTTTTGACTCGTTTTGGAAGAAGGATGTGGTCTTATGGACTTACTTGAAAATTGGTAGGGTTTCAAATTTCATGGAGAAAATACAGGCTATGATTAAGACAATCTGCTTAATTTGTAGCTGAATGGAAGCAAAGGATGGTTGAATATGAGGAAATCCACATCAAAATTCTCAAGAACTTATGTAAAGGTCACGATCGAGTCTATAAGGGGATAGATTTTTAGTAAATGGGTTGAAAAAATGTTGAAGCCAAGAAATTCCTTGAATATGGAGAAAATATTGAATTTGTTGTGGGAGAAATAAAAGTTTCCTCCATTCCCGAGCCCTTCAACGAAATTAAAAGGATGATTTTCATGTATGTAAATTTGTAAGGAAGATATGTGAAGGTTTCCTTTAAGAAATATGGTTTTCCTAAATCACTTTAGAAGGAATTTGCATATTAGCTTTCCGCACTATCCATTAAATTCCTTGGAACATTTTGTTCTTAAATTTTAAAACCAAACCCATGTCACCCCCTCCATCAAGGTCTCATTCTGCTACTACATCAACATTTTCTTTCCATGCTTCATGCAATCCCGATGCCCCTACCCCCTCACCATGAAACCACCGCCCCACTACTACATTTGAGTGTAGGAAAATCAGAACTAAAAATCCTTTTTACCCCATCAATCACCACTCCCCTCCCAAAGGGTTTTCGTAGTAGTAAAGAGATTGAATCGACAAAAAATTGCTTTATATTAGCAACCCTACTATCACTTTTGCTAATGAAAAGGAGGAAGGGCTACTTAGCATAATTGAAAAGTTGGAAAAGGAAGTTGAAAGAAGAGCTCAAACAGATTGGAAAGAAGAAGCAATGAGAAATATGAATATAGACTCGGAAGTTGAGAAAAGAAGAAGGAAAAGAGAAGGCAAAAAAATATGAATAATGACATGGATATGGATAATGAGTAGACTTTGTAAATCTATAAAAAAACTTAACTCTATGGACAATAGATTGGGTTTTGCAAAAGGAAAGCATGAATTTACTATGGTAGTGCTCAAGGAAATGTACAACTTCATGGAGAAACATGTTAAAAGTGTCTACATTCTCAGTGACATTCCCACTACCATCTGGGAGTTAGATTTAGCAAGGGACCTTGTTCTTTCACACTGGATAAAAAGGATCCCTCCCATGTCACTACCTTGGCATTATTCACCTCTCTTCAGAAGATAAAAACTAAAATTGATAAAGCAGTCAAGTAATGTGGACTATTACTACTTTAAGACTACTATTTTGATGTTGTAAGGATTCTACTTTCATGTTGCTTTATTGCGGATTTGATACTTTTTGTTTCCTCTTTATATCTTAGTTTAAACTATTTTGTTCCTCATGCTTATCTAGGATTATGATCCTTTTCTTGTTTTCTTACTACACTTTCTACTTTTGGGCTTGATTTTATTAGGGTATACTCCCTTAAAAACTATGGTATACTTTTTGATGCTCTATTTGGATTGTGAGCTCTTTTATATCGTGGGTATAGTCCCTTTAAAAATATTTAACCCTAATAAAAAAACTTGTAGTTATCATATTTGTATTTATGGTTGAAAGGAGAAATTTCAAAGTATGTTCAATAAAAGAAAATTTACATTTCATGTTGTTGAAGGTTGTATGATTGAATGGAAAAGCTATGCATTTGGAAATTTGAGTTATGAAACTTAGATATGTTATCAATCTATCAACCAATGAATGGAAGACACCTTAGTTAAAATTAATATTGCATTAAACACCAACTTAAGTTGAAAAATATTGAAAAATGCATATATTAAAGGTTCTATTTTTGGGAAACAAAACTGCCACCCTATGCAGAGTGGCATTTTTAGAACTACCATCTAGATCGAGCAGCGGATGTCGATGAACCACCCTCTAGGAAGGGTGGTGATCACAGATCGCCGACTTGTGTAGGGTTGTAGTTTCGTCACTTTTGATGGAAAAATAAAATTTTGACTATGCAAAACCCAAATTGAAATTTAATTGAAATCTAAGCTTTAAACCATCAAAAGGAAACTACTAGCAACTAGTAATCAATTGAATTTAATTTTTAACCTTTTCAATCTCTTTTATGGGCACCCAAATGTGTAAAACTCATAGATTTAATGAAATGGGGGGTTTTCCCCCAATTGTTGAACTCAATGGATGTTTACATTAAAATAATAGAAACAAATCCATGGTGGATCTCTATATCAAACAAATGAGAAATATTACAATAGTAAACCCTTTAAAACTAAAACCAAGAAATTTTTACCATGGTTACACTTCTTGCTCTCATGGCTTCTCCTCCTTCTTCTCCAAAACCTACGAAACAAGAATGAGCAAATGATGTTTTTTTAGGAAAATAGAATAAAAAAAGGACCATAAGGATATTTAGGGCAACCCAAATCTAAGGGCTAGGATAGGTTCAATACAATGGCCAAATTAAACCCAATTTCACTTAAGTGGAAGGTATTTCTTTGTAAGAATGAAATTTAATATAAAAGAAAAGTGCATGGGTAATGGGGTGCATGGGGCCACTTAGTGGCTAGACAAAATAATTAAACCTTTGTGTTAGAAAATAATTGAATCTTGGTGCTTGATAATTAATTAAAATTATGAAACTTGGTAAATGTATTCTTCTAAACCATAAATATATTTTAGGAAGTAAATTAGTAATATTTAAATATTAATTTAATTCCTTCTTTCACAAGCTTGTGTAGAAAAAAATTAACCAAGAAATTTATTAATTGTGGAAAAGTATAACCTTGCAAACCATTTTAAAACAAAACAAAAAAGAAAATCTTACCATAATTTGGACTATTAAATTATTAGTTTTATTTTGTTTGAAGTGTAGAATATTGTGGGCATTACGGTTGTCCTAATCTTACTCAAGAAAGTATTTCATGCTAGGAAATATATTTTTCTCCAATGTACCATTATGGAATACTTACATCTAATTATTCATTATAACTTGTAGTTGCACCAAGATGGTGCTTTGAAGATGATGAAAGGAGGAAATAAAAAATTTAAATTTGAATGATTGAAGGTGAAATTGATGGGGAGGAGTTTTCATGAAGAAGGGGATTGAGGGAGGATAATTTTCCGGTTGGGGAATCTATTTCAAGGAACATACATGAACCTCTCTTTTGTTATGATTTGTCACATATAGATAACATGATACTCTTTTTTACCATAACAACATCATATTTTTTATACAATGTTTGTTGAATGGTAAACTTTCTTAATAGATGCAAAATTGAAAATCCCTCCTTTTATTGGATTCATAACTTTTAAGTTATACTAAAATCACATTATTTATGTTCTAATAACATATAAGAGTAGATGAAAAATAAAAATTATTACATGTAAGTGAAAAATGATATATACTATGTGTAAGAACCCTTAAGGTCTTATAAATCCACATCTCCAAAGACAAAGTAGATTGTTTTTATTGGAACTATGTTTTTGTTAATGGAGAGGATAATTTATATGATAAGGATGAGCTATAGATTTTTATGGAAAGGGAAAAGAAGGTAAGACTCAAGGATAGGAAATCTTCCTTTTCTATAGGTAGTGATGAATGAGACTTTGAAAATCATCCAAGGTTGGGAAAATGTCAAGAATAAGGTGAATGGCCCAAGACTTGCCCCCTTTGAAATAGGTAAGCATAGTCCCTCTAAAGCTTACAAAGAGATTTCCCTTTTAATTGGGTTAGACATTTTTAGATTGTGTCTTGTCTACTAGGCCTAAATATTATGCAAAAATTATGGTTTCAAGTGGGAATGTTTAAAGATCATTCACATCATCTCATAAATATGTTTGAGGTCCTATAAATATTTTGTAATATAATTTTTTTGCTTCATGTTTTTAACATGATTCCATCCAACCGTTTTCATGTGTGTGTCACCATCGTGCTAGCTAGAAAAAATGGGAGTTTAGGAGGCATATAATAAAAGTATAAAATATTAATGGAAGGTATATTTTGTAGATGGATTTAACATTGAAGGGGATGTGTTGAAATTTTTTGCACCCTATGCAAAAGGGTCAACTCAAAACTTTTAAGTTTCTCAAATTGATCAAGTCGGAGGTTTGGCTATGTTTGGGACAACCACCTCAGAATAACATACAAATTTTAATTGTTTGGTTTTGGACAGTTGGGAGTTCATTTTTGGATCAAAACTACAACTTGGGTACAGTTACAAAATGCCATGCCTCATAGATGCAGCCATTCCATTTGAAACCCTTGTTAGAACTGTGCAACAACCGTAAATGACCATTGCAAGGCCTTGAGGAAGGCAGGAAGGGCAGCATGTATCAGACATGAAGTTCTAAAGTTGTGGATAGGGTGCGGAATAAATTTTAGTCATCAATGAACATCAAAAGGTACATTTGATTTTAATTTATTTCCATACATAAGTGAATTATTTAAGTGTGTTGAGTTGTACAAGTTCATTATTATCCATTCAAATGAAGAAAGTACAGAAAATAAAGATATACATCTCATTACATGAAAATAGTTCATCTATTCATATGGAATAAAAGTATAGTGAACCCACACAAGCCATGGGATGTAACTTGTATGTATTGGAAATAAAAGATGCATATACTTAAAACTATAAGCAAATGGAGAGAGAAGAAACCCATCATTGCATGTTTGGGTCGGTTCTCTCATGCTTTGGATTTGCTTCATTTTTAGTTACTTCATCCTCATCTCTAGTTCCCAGCAACAGGTACCTGTGAACATACAATATATATTGTTAGAGCTCTGGGTTTGGTCTATATCCATGTGTTTACAGTTTTAAGTAACTGAATATTTTAAGGAAGGCACATATAAGATACATAAAGGATAGAATCAGGAAGAACATCCCATAGTATAGATGGATCAGAAACAAGTACAATAAAATGCATAGAAGAATTCCATTTTTAGAAAGCATGGAAATGGGATCAAATAGATGATCAAAGTATAGAATAATCACATAGTGCATATCAATGAATTCAGTCATGAGAATCAATAGATCAAGTACAAAAGGAATTGATAAGAAAAATGTATTTTAGAAAGCATGACAAAATCAAATAGATGGACTTTCTCAACAAGCATACCTGAAATTATAGATAGTACATAAATAATATACATCTATTTTCATCTAGCTAAAAGTTCAAGTACATAAAGTACAATCATGCCAAAGGATAAAGGTGAAAATTCAACCAATGTGTATCTTTTCAAAAAAAAAAGAGATGAAGTTTTACAATTTTAGTGGATCATTACTTTTCACAAGAATCATCTATTTAATGGAATTTTTCTTACACAAGTGCAATAAATGGACTGAAATTACTAGCTAGAGGAAGTGATATAGATCCATCACCCAATACAAAGTTCGGGTAAGCCATTCTCAAGAATAGATTTTATCAAAACTAGGATAACTAACTCAAAAAAACAACAATAGATCATAGGTTATAGTGAATACAACTTACAAGAAGAGTACAAAATCCTTCATAACAAGCATATGGGAATATCACCATACTATAACTCAAGGAATCATATAAATTGAAGCACACAACTATACAAATCTGCAACATGAAAAGTAATACAAATTTTTGAAGATGGTTTCCAAATTCATCACTCTCAAGTATATTATAGAGTTCACAACAGTATGCATAAATGGAATGTTATTGGAGATTTAGTTTTCCGATTTATATGCCAAATTACAGCTTGCTACATGTTTCCACCAATAACATAGGTTTGAGGATAAGTTCCGAGGAATAACTGGCATACAATATTATTTGTTACAAGTAGTAGATAGGTTGGGTTCAACTTGTGAAAATATTTCAAATCCTCAAGTTTCAACCGAAATGGATAAACAAACTCGAATTCTACTCTATGATCACGAACAACAAAGAAATATCATAAACAAATCTCTAAATAGTATTCATAATAGGGAATAGCTCAAAGGTACAAAGACATAGTTTGAATATCAATACCAAAGCTCACCCAGATCAGAGAAAAGTTTCAGTGTCACGATCATTACAATTTTCATTAAATTTTGTAGAGAACTTGGGGAAGAGAGTTTAGCTTAATAGTTCTTCAGAATTTAAGTCTATAAAAGAGCGAATCAAGATAGAGCCAATGAATATTTGAAAGCGGAGCTTCAAGAAAATAGAAACAAGATGAAATAGATTACAGTCCACATCTCAGAGCACCAAAGAGCATAATGAAGAAAATGGTGTCAAAAAAATTAGGGGATCTGCCTGAGTTCCCTCACAGAACACTGAGACACATAGCCTTGATACTTACCAATTTTCATGAACAACAAATGATGACAACATTTTGTAGAAGAAAACTATTGGTTTGTGTAAATAAATTTATCAGAAGCTACTTTTATGATCAAAATGACTTATCAGAGTTAGTTTACAGAGTAGACAGGTTTAGAACATCATGTCACCTACCTTCTGAAGGTGGCCATTAAATACAAAGGATCAAAATAAAAGTTTAGTATAGAGATCCAAGTCTATTGAGATTCCCGAATACCAAGAAAACACAACGCCCAAAACCTCACCACAAGATTCAAAAGAAAAATCAGAGCAAAATGTGAGCTTTAGCTCTAAATACGATAGCCAAGGTGCCTTTTACACAACAAAATATGAGTACCCACAATAAAAATCAGAACCCAAATATGGAGAAATACAGAAACCCCAATGAGCATCAAATTATGGTGACTCGCTTAGGCACAAATCCGTAATGGGCTATATACAACTTCATTAAAATATAACAAGCCATACCCATTTCAGATAACCGGATCTCAAGCTGGAAATGATTAATAATGGCACTGTAATATGTCAAAAATAAAAGCACCCACTTCTACAAGAACTGAATAAAATCATAAAATAACAAAGCAAATGGAGATAGAATCCTCAATTTTAAGTTGAAAACTTAACAATGTCACCAAAGTTTACTGTAAAGTTCGAGTCACAGGGAGAACTGCGTGCAATACATAGTGAATAAACTAGAAACCAAAGATGACGGTTTACAATAATAGATTAGAATCTCAATAGCTCGAACCAGAATAATCAAACCAGAGAATAAAGGTGAGAAAAGTTGATACTTCCATGATTTTGGTTTATCACCATTCAACAGAGCAAACAATATAGAAGTTCAAACTATGAATGAGACAAACACATGCCCAAGTAAAAATGACAAACCCATTAATGGGTATTAGTAGATCTAGGTATTCCGATCACTTACCTAAAATTAAAAGGAAAATGACTCCACAGACATGAGCCAAGCTCACAGAACCAATCGAGAATGCATGGTCACCTTCCAATAGGTGTCAAAGTTTTTGCCTCTCCAAAGAATGAACTCTGTGAGTTTCTCAAGAAAATCACAGGCCAAGAGAGCATGAACAGAGAACCAGAAGTAGAAGAAGCTTCATATTCATCTTCCATAACCATAGAGCTCATGTTCACCCTGGAATTTGACCTCAAAAGGTTCATAATGGCATCTCGATAGAATTTCACGAGCGTTCCTAGCTCAATCAAAGCTCAAAAAATGATCAATGTTAGGGTTTGAATCACTTTATTTCCTCAACTCATCAGTGAGTTCAATCTGATGGTTCAGATTACAGAGTATAGAATCAATGGTTTACATTACAAACCACCATTCAACCATAGTGTTACTTTATTCAACCATGGCTATCAAAATGCATGTGTCATGCCCATAGAAAACCCTAACTTCATCATGGTTAGGCCTCATTACCAAAAACAATGGAGGGGTCAAACCATCATTGGAAAGAGTTGGCCACTTTGAAAATACAAAATGATTTACATATTAGACTTTATCCAAGGTCAAAACATCATAATAATACTTGCCAAAAGCCGACACAATGATATAGGCCATGATCAAGTCAAAGGTGCCAACAAAAGTATGTGTTATGGTCAATGAATAGCTATCCATGTTCAAAATGTGAAACCTAAATATTTCCAAAGACATGTACCTTGGATGAATACAAAAGGTGGCTAAAAACCAAGGTGGGTAATAATCATTTTATATGCCTTAAACTTAGTCAAGGTGGTCCCCACAATGGGAGGTTCTGAAAGTAAATAAATTATACTTGCTTGATGATGTAATTCTTCATGTGACCATAATAAGAAAAAATATATGTCATCATCGTAACCAAAAGTGTCCCCGTTAGGATGAATACATGGGTGAATTTTTGTAAATAAAGTATTTATTTTACTCACACACATGGACATATTATTTTGCATGTGCATCCAAGGGGGCAAGTGGATCAAAATTACAAATGTCACATCAGTGACAAAATGACAAAATTTGCATGCAAAATGAAGGAGACTTGCTCATCAAGCAAGATTTATTATTGGAAAATTATTCACCCATGCTTTTTCTTAAAAATAGAACATCCAATCTAGTTGATTGAGTTGTAACCAAAGGCTATTAATGCCTCAATGTATTAGCATGTTTATTTTATTCCTTTATTTATTAATAAATAAAGGATAAAAATAGGATGCATGGGCGAGTACAATTTTAGCCTATTTTTAGGAGGGGTGGGAAATAATTTTTTCTATATATTGTGTGCCTTGGCAAAGCAAAAAAGGAGGAATTTTAGACATAGAGTGTGAAGCAGATTTTTCTAGTTTTTCTCTCCGAAGGAGAAGTATATTCCGCCCTTCCAATTATTTGTAGTCTTGTGTATGTTTTATTAATCCTTGTGAATGATTAATTACCTGATCAATCATCTTACCCTATTGCAAATTTAGTAATTTCTACATGATATTAATGTGCATGTATAACTTAATAGTATTATTGTGATACTTTCCCTTAATACACCAAAGTGTTTTTCCCTAATATTATGTAGAAAACTATTGGCTTGTGCATCAAGAATTCATTCTCATATCAATTGTGCATGTGCTCAGTCAAAGACCTCATACAAGTTTGGTGTATCACCCCAGTTTTGAATCCATTTACAGTCATCTTTTACCCTCAAACCCCAAAAAATTAGTTTAGGATACATCAATAAGGAACCAACCTTGATACCGAGAGACTCACCTCAAAATAGGTATACCCACAGACCTGAGGTGTTTCCATTGTATCTACAAAAGAGAGAGATAAATTTTGCAAGCTTAGAACACTGCAACCATCTCTCTACAGGGTGCACTTTTGAGAGATAACATGATGGAAATACCTTAGGTGAAAATATTTGTTTTGAAACTTGTCTCTCATTGTAAAATAGTAGAAATAAACCCCAATTCATAAATCATCCATTCCTTATTTACTCTTTGTCCTCTATCTTTTAGTTCCATGTGATCTTTCAATGTTCTATCCTTTCTTATAATGGCCCTTGGAGCCTATCAAGTATTATTAATAAAAAAATCTTCCATTGCATTAACAAAATGTTGATTATAACAGTAAATACCATCACTAATATATATACAAAACAATTGTTTTAAAATGATTAATCAAAAAAAATAATACAAAATAGTGGGTTTTGAATTTGTAATGTTAACAAGTAATTATGTATTCATCGACCGTGCCTTACTTTTGATATATCTCCAAAGTACATTACCTAAAAGATGTGCGTAACTCATCTCATTTATGCTTTATTTTCTATCTAGATTTATCACACTAATAAGACTTTGAATACTAATGCATAGGTGTGGTCATATATAGTTGCATTATTTTTATTTAAATTTGTTAATATTCATGACATACATTATCCTTAAATATTTTTATCAAACAACAAAATATAATTTAGTAATGATATTATGAAGGATGTCCCAGTTATTGAGAGTTATGTAGTTTCATTACTCTAGAAATTCATGTTACTTCTCTAAGAAACATGCCACTACTTTGAAAAACATGCCACTTTGTTTTATATAAAGACTTTCTTAGATGTGACCCAATAAAAATTGTCTAGGATTCTTTCGCATATTGTTTGTCTTTTGTCTTAACCATGTCAGCATGTGAAAAACAAGCCATTAAGATGAATCCACATATATACAAATTTTAATGTCTTGTCTTGCTATTAAATGATCTTTTATCTATTACATTGCATTGCGAAGAGCAAACTAATAGAAAAAATTCATGTGTACATTGTTTTCGTAGTTTCAAACTCTATATATCTTTTCCATTGTGATATTGACACCCATCTTTTGATTTCGTTGACCTTCGGACCCAAAATTTTTGTCTCTTGGTTAATTCCGTAAGTTATTCGTGTGATGGAATTGTTAAGAAAAGTCACGAAATTACGACACATGTCTTCATTCCTTGCCACACTAGTTTAAATATTTAATCAAACATGTTTAGATGTAGCCACATATTTTTAAACTTATCTTAGTTTAATTAATCAAATATAGCTATAAATCGACTTAGTTTTCTCAATTTTAATAGTATTAAGATGTAAAAACGTATCAATATTTTGCAATAAGATCTATTGTCTGGATTATCAAATTTTATTGAGTTAAAATGTTGCATTTCATTTAGTTAGATCCAGATTAATGATTTGTGAAAAATTCACATTTCAAGGTTCAAACCGTTCAAGAGAAAAGTAAGTTGGTTTTAGGATTAATATTAGAGTGCTAAAGTTGTATGAAAAAATTATCCATGTGATCCCATCTCATCTAATGTAATTTTAGCACCTAAGGAAGAGGTATGAGGCTAAAAATTGAATATGGTTGGGTTTCTTATGTCACAAAATTGTTGAAGCTTTTAAAGCATTAAAGACTTGTTTGATTGTTAAAGACAAGTTTGATTTGAGATTGTTATAGCAAAGTCACTGTAATAAGCTATTTGATTAATGTGGGAATGAATATCCCGAGCATTTGATTAAATATTCTTAATGAAAATGAAAAGGTGTGGAAACCATTGTGTTGGTTCGTAACCACCTATGATGTATTATAAGCTATGTAATCTCTGTAAAAGCTATGTAAATCTGTGTTGAAAAGCTAATGGAAAGGAGTTAATTCTTCATTGATTCTGCTAAATGTGCTTATGAAAATATTTTTTATTCAAATAAGCATGTAAATGAATGCATTCTGATTATTTTGTTATGTATAATTTGAAAATACATATTTGTTCTATCAAAACAATGAATTGCAAGAGTAAACTAATGAAATACGTAATTTTAGCTATGGATGGTTGTTATTTTAAAATATCTTGTATAATTTAATGTAGAATAAGAACAAATATATGCATCTGATAGTATTATAACATATACCTTACAATTGAGTAGTGTTTATAGATTTTTGTATCGATTTCTATCTTTTGCGGTCGTATTGTCTATTTTTATGCTATGGACCATAAAACGTTCCCTTAGATACAATTAATCTCTTGCTTCTAATTTCACTCAATAAAAATAAATATATAATATTGTGAAGCTCTATAGTGTGAAGTTGGAGCCAATAAAAATGTTCCATGTAGCTTCGCTTATATCGAGTTTTCTAGATCTTTATGATTGTTGTGAAGCTTTAAGCCAATCATAATGTTCCATGTAGTTTCGCCTTGTCATAAATTTGTTAGATTTTTTTACAATTGCAAAGTTCTAACCAATAAGATAGCCTCATGTAACTTCACAATGTCATAATTTATTAGATCCTTCTAAGCGTTGTGAAGTGTGATCTAATGAGATCATTCAACTCTACACAAATTCAATCTTTTGCTAATATGTTTATGTCCAATGCAAAATACGATCTAATAGAAACGCTCCAAGTATTTTTCACATTTCACAATGTAACTCTTTGCTATCCTTGATAACTATTAACCAATAAGACTAAGCCATCGATCCTACTACTTTGCTTTATATGAAGACCATGTTAGAATTTGTCGATGCAAACCAATAGAACTTGTCCACGATTCTTTCACATATTGTTTGTCTTTTATCTTAACCATGTTAGTATGTGAAAAGCGATTCATTAAGATGACTCCACATATATATGGATTTTAATGGTCCGTCTTTTATTAGAAATTTTTTTCTATTACATTACACTTTCAAAGTGTGAACTAATAGCAAAGCACCATGTATACATTTTTTCACAGTGTTAGACTCTATATATCTTTTCCATTGTAATATCGACACATGTCTTTATCTTTTGATCTCACTGACCATTTGGACCTGAAATTGTTTGGTTCTTGGTTAATTCCGCAAGTTGGTGTCCGTGTGGTGGAATTGTTAAGAAAAGTCACAAAATTGCGACACTTTGTCTCCATTCCTCGTGATGCGGCCATTTTAAAATTTAATTAAACATGTTTATCCATAGCCGTAGATTTCTAAATTTATCTTAGTTTTATTAATCAAATAAGTGGCGCTCAACTGTGCATTGCTGGGAATTAATATTTTAAGAAGTTTTTCTATATCCGAATGTTGGAAAGGATGATGATGTGGCGAGTCCTCTATGATGCAACTTTAAACTTAAATGCTTTCATAAATTTTCTGACATCATAAATGCTAATGACATCATGTTTTCCTCAAAATTGTTGAAGGTTGTAATAACATGTTGATTTTTAGGCCAAGCATATTGAAGATAAATGCATATTTACATTTTTTTGTTAAAAAATGTGTAGGTTTACTAATGTTTATTTATGTGGAAATTATATATTTTGTTAATGAACATAATAACAATGTCTAAGATTCTTTCAAATGGGTCATCTTTCAAATGAATGTGAACATTCCAAACGTAAGGAAAAACTGCGTGGTGGAAGGAATCTCTGCCAGATCATTTGATAATTAGCCCCCATTTAGAACCGGTCATGGATTCATCAAACCCCTCAAAGGTAGACACTCCCCTACTACTGAGATGCCACATATATCTTCTACCCCAGAGGTTGATGTTATAGCTATGAAGAATTGTGCCCCATTTCCCTCATTGAGGGCCACACTCCTATCATGAATATTGAATTTGTTCTTCCGATCTTCACGGAAGATGGTAACGTGGATTGGATGGTGGTGGAATGGAGGAAGAAAGGACATAAAAAACTAAAATCCAACACTATTTCGGTCATGGAATAATGTTGTGAAAAGGTTGGATGCGAATATGTTGTGTTGTTGTTTTTGTCTTTATTAAGCTCCAGCTTTTTTCAGTTGTATTGAGCCGTTTGTTTTCTACTATTGGTCTATCATGTTATATCTTTATTTTGATCTTTTTTGTTGTGATAAAACTATAAAATCAAGTATTTGAGATTTTTGTACAAGGGTATAGTCCTTTCAAAAACTATTTACCAATTTAAAAAAACAATGTTTGATTGGTCGAAAATGACAAATAGTAATAACTGGTTTAAAAAAGTTGATACCTACAGAGTATACCGCTCCGATAGTACTAATAACTTCATACATTGATTTGCTAAAGACTTTCTATACACCTTTATATGGTTGTATAAATATTTATGGAAGAATAAATGATAAACATTTGTTAAAATAGGGAAAATGATAACATAACTATAATATTACATTAAAAATATATTATCTATTTAAAGGCATTACATTTTTATTTACTAATTATGTTGAAATTGAAATATTAATTAAGAAATGAGATAAAATTTTGTTTTATTTTTTGATGAATAGTGCATTTGTTGGGACACTAGATTGCATAGATTATTAGCATCTCGCTCATGCTTTAGAAGAAGCATATAACATTTTTACATTTATGAGTGAGTGTCTTCCTTTAGCTTAAGAAGTTACGAGTACGGGAATCCCCGCTATCATGTCACTCACACCGTAGGGCATGATCTTGGCCTAAACCGTTTTGACTCTCCGTGTTGGGTATCTCTAGGCCTTGTGCTCTCAACTCAAGAAGACTTGATCCTGGTAGGCTCTTTAAAGAACCTAACAACATCCCCAATAGGCCAAGGGCCCTTCAATAAAATTGAGATAATTTAATATAATATAACTTTAAATTTTAAATAATATAATTAAGTTTAATATTAAATATTGAATTAGTTATTTTACTATTAATTAAATTTTGAAAATATATATTTATTGTAGGATGACAATGAGAATTACATTGTTGTTGATTTTGAGTAAAATCTATACGTTACAAATAAGTGAGAGTATTATGAGATAGAAAACAAATTATTTTTAACTTGATGTTAAGTTAGAGTTTTTATGAGTAATTTTAATTAGATAGCAATTTTTTGGAATATTCATGTATGTGTTTTAAAGTCATCTCAACAATACCTCCATAAAGAGTTATTACAAAAATGGCATTTTCCTTCATTTATTTTGTTAATAATTATAAGATAAGGTAACCCACTTTAGCACACAAACAACTATAAATACTTGTTGATAGGAGGGAGGACTAGTGGATTACTTCGTCACCTCAAGCTTCTTAAGCTCTAGCATTTCTCACCATTAATAGAGATTTAAGTGGATTATTATCTAATATTTGCATTAGTTAGATGTCCAATTATACACAATGAAATAAATCATTATGAATTTATTGGATTTCTAACTATCTACAATTAGATGGAATGTTTCTCCAAATCATTCCATAAATTAGGACATGTAAACCATGAAATTTTGTAAAAGAAAGCATGGTAGGGTTAAAGAGTAGATAAAACTGAATCCAACAAGGATAAAACAAGGATTCATGCTTATAACACCATTTCATGGGCATGATCCCTTACTATCAACATGTATTTATGTCATATTCAAAACTCCTTTGGGCCCAATTACTACTAATTTATTTAGCCTAGGTTACATCATGTGAAATAAGTTACATTAACTATAGTAGTAGGCATATTTAAAACTTATGGGTAAAGTCTTATGAATGGGCTTCCACTCTCATATACCTAGTAATAGATCATATCACTTTTCAAACTCATTACAAGAATAAAATAAATCTTTCACTTGTAAAATTAAAAAAATTAAAAAATTGTCTTCGATTTTCAAAAATTGATTTGGGGGTGGAGTTAAAAATCTTATACAACTATTCAAGATTTTTCTACACGCACGACACCCTCGCATGTGGACTTTATCTATAGAGGATCCAGGGATAGTCGATTTGTACCATATTTTATACAAAGTTCAAATTAACATTTAAATAAAATATTTCCTAAATTTACTTAAAATTCTGTCAAAAAATAGTAGCCTACAAAATCATCTCCTCAGAAAAAGTTCCTAAAAGTTCTCACCATCACTCACTAATATTAATGAAAATTTTGTTAATCCTCTTTCATACAACATTAACCTTAACATTCAATTTATTTAACCCGGGTTAAATTTGGTGTGATGGGAAACATTTTAAAAACTAAATATATCTTAAAGCAACGCGTCGTGGCAACAGTAGTGCAAACCATAGTAAAGAAAGGCTACGTGTTTGCTCTTATTGACAAACGTGGGATTCAGCAGGGGAATGACATGTTTGCACGCAATTGACCATGCCCTCGTCCAATTTGAAGTCGTTGAGAATGTTGTTGCTATCAAAGCCAACTATTCACATCTATTCAACCAAAGAAAATTTGGATGAAAGTTGAATCTACATGTCTCGAGAGTCTTTCGTTGAATAGGGATTCAACGAGGAGGTGTATAAGAACATAATGCTTACAGTGTATATTCAACTTGGATGAACATTAGATGCATTTTCCATGCAAGTCCTGAGAGCCTTTTCTTGAATAGGGATTCCATAAGGAGGTGTATAAGAACATAGTGCCAATTGTGTTTTCAATAATAATTCAGGTGTCAATATAAGTTGCTTGAAAATGCCGAGATTTCTCCTTGAAAGGGCAGATGCAGCCCTGCCTGCAGGTTGGATGCCTGTGTTAATGGTATTTGTGGGGCTTATGATGGTCTCCATGGTTGTTTTTTCCTGTGCTTCTGGAAAGAAGAAGAAGAAGAAGACAAGGCGAAGTGATGTTTGGTTTGGAGGAGGAGCTGGTTTCGCTGCCGCAGGAGAGGCAGGAGGCAGTGGCGACGTCGGTGGTGGCGGTGGCTTCGGGGGTGGCGGCGGCGGCGGTGGAGGTGGCTGTGGGGAGGCGGTGGAGGAGGTGGCTGTGGAGGCGGCGGTGGAGGAGGTGGCTGTGGAGGCGGCGGAGGAGGATGTTAACTGAACTTCTCTACAGTGCGACATGAGATATTCTTCTTGTTTTCTTCCTCCATAGCAAGTTTGTTTTGCCATCTATTCCATGCTTTTCCAGATGTTTACGACTGGATATGCAATCTCAAAGCGAGTGGAAGAGAGGCATCAGCCCAGCCCTTATCCATTGAAAAGCATCTCGCCCACGAAAAGAATTTGAAGTATTTAAAGAAAATCAGGTCTTCATATATTATACTGATTTGGGCATTTAAAGGATAAGTCTTGTGCCACTTGCGTGGTTTGTAAGCTATGATGTATTATTTTTGGTGTGTTAGTTTTTAATTTATTTAAATTCTTACACAATAATAATGGACGACATGTATTTACATTATTTCATTTTTTTAATTATAATTTATTACTCAAATTTATAAGGGTTAATCTTAATTAATTCTTAATAAATTGTTTCAGATATTAAATGTATATGATTTCATAATTATATTCAATATTTTGGACCGTGGCCAACCTTATACAATTATAGTTCATGTTATGCAGTTAAAAGAGTGTTTCCTTGCCAAGGTTCTTCATTTCACACTATTTTATAAGGATTTTTTCCTTGAATGTTTGAAGTTTTATATCAAATGATCATATCACATGTTGTCAAAAACACTTATTTTGGAGGTTTTGGGATCTCTTAGTGTTTAGAGTCTAGCTTCTTGTTCATGTCCGCCGCCATCCGTACGCCTATCATACCGCAATCCCATTGGGAAACTTATAGGATTTTTGGTTTTTCACTCATTATTTTTTGTTGCGTGGGACTTTACTCTACCCTTTAGGTAGCGTTTTCCCTTTTAAGTGGCCTCCACGTCGACACCTTCATCTATTCATGCAAGGCTTGTTAACGGTGTGGCTACCAACCATGGCTCTGAAGAAAACTTGGAAGTTCGCCTTGAAGGTATTCGACGAGGTAATGAGTCCGATTCTTCTATTTCGATGTTGTTCTTGATTTACCTTGTAGTGCCTAATTTTAAGACTATATATATATATATAACAAAATTTAAAAAAAAATTAAAGGAGAGGAGATGCGTGTGCACGACGGTTGAGTGTGGCATGAGTTGAGGAGACATGGGGAAGATTGTGTTAGGAGGTGTACTAGGGTCCAGCAAGGCATGGGCCACCCAAAGGACTTTTAAGCCCTGTCATTCCTTGCATAATAATACACACACTTTATTTGAGAATCCAAAGGCTTTTAACCATACAGAAACCATGTTAACATTGGAAGTTTAGCAGTAATTGGTTAGGTGCAGCGAGGGAAAAGTGTGGCATAGAGAAAGATGGTTGCACATTTTGGGGGCGAATTTGATTGCAATGTTGAGGCTGAGAGTTCGTGCCTCCATTTTGAAGAAGATTGGGGTTAGGAGGTGCTCCATGGATACCACCTCACTGCAAAGTCCACTTATTCAGCAATCCATATTTAAATATGTTCATGTCATTCAGAGATTTTGGGTGGAATCAAACAAGAAATGGAGAAATTGCAGACCTTGTTGCATTAAATCGACTTGTAATGAATGGGATAGTTGTAGTCACTCAAGCCTTTACTGTGAAAATTGGCGATTTAGAGCTTGCATCTATTTCTATGGTCATCAATGTCATTTGGGGCTTCAATTTTGGCCTTATGGTGAGTTTATATACTCATGTTTCCCTCTCCATTAAAATATAGACATTGATTCATGGAACGATTGGAATGATATGTTTTTATAAGCATTTAGATAAGAGTTTAAAGTTTCAATATATATATCTTATTATATATCTATTGGTGCCTACAATTGGATTTGTAGTTGGGATTGGGAAGTACCTTCCTTGTTATCCCGCTTATTTCATGAAAATATTTGTCTCGTTCACTTTCATTGTGCCCAAAATGGGATCTTTGGAATAGGGTATGGACACCCAAAAATAGAAAAGATAGAGATATTTTGTTAGACGTTGTAGTTGCAAATACTCGTAGTAGATATGTATGCAAAATACAAAAGCATAGAAGGGAACATGAGCTGTTTAACATAAGTATTAGGAACAAACATGGTTTTGTGGACAACATGGACTGCATGATATGAAAAAAATGGGTTTGTTGAAAATTCTTAAAAACTTTCAAGAAAATGTGATCGAGTGTCCAGATCCAAATTTCCACAACCTTTGCCAGCATCCTCCTAGCCTATGTCAAAATGGAATTCGATGATTGCAGGGTATGTACAAAATGAGTGATTTAAGGAAGATAATTATTTGATGTTTTTCCTCAAATAAATGTAGCCTCTTTGAATTTGTCCCTTTTAAGAAGTTCCAAAATGTATAACCCCCGTAGTAGTGATTCACACGAGAGATAGGCGATTTTATCTACTAGATTGGAAGTGTTTGAATGAGACTCCATATGATCTTCACATTGCTTATAGAAAATTTTCTCTCTCATTTTCAAGGAGAGATTTTCATTAATGAAACCATCAAGCAGACTGGGCTCACCAAGAATCATCCAGTGGATAGTATGGAGAGTTTGTATTTTTTGGTTTCATCAATGCATGTATACACATGACCAGTCCACCTTATTCATCATTCTCAACCTGCGTTGAAGATAGGATATGTGAAACAAGGCTTCGACATACACCAAACCATAGTGGATGGGGGATGGGAATTTGTGATATAGTGTAGTTGTGAGTGCTCTATTAGACATGTGTGTGTTGATAATAGATTGCACTTGCACGGAAAGTATTTGGAAAGATGCAACAGTGAATGGTGGCCTCAACAGATCATGAAAGTACAAACCCACCTATAGCACCACTTGCTCTACAAGTGCTAATATTGCTAAGCATGGTATCCTTACCTCCATCTTCTATAATTTTATAATTTGTTTCTTCATTTGCATTATTGTAGAAACATTAAACTACTAAAAAATTTACAATTGTATATGTTACGAAATTACATAGTGTAAAGTAATAAAACCCCACCTTGTGATTTTCAAAACTATTTTACCATTTGTGTAATGCCCCGCTGGACATTGGAGTTTTTTTGTTCTACCTGCCACCTTGGCCGACTGTACTGGCTGCCGCATTTTCCTGTCTGTCCTTGCGTGAGGAATGGATGGAGTCCCGTTTTTCTTTGCCATAATCTATTTTTGGATTCTCCTTCAATGCGTGCAGGTGGGTGGTGGGCGCGTTTCCTTCTTGGACGTTTTTTTTCTCTTCCCTGTCACCTCATTTTGACCTTCTCCTCCTTGGCGTGTTCTGAACAGTGGATGCATTAATGGTGAAATGAAGGTCTGTCGCCCTGATGTTGCGTGGGTTCTCAAAATCGTGTTGTACAGGCAGCTTCAGTGGAGCGCAGAACTGAAATTCTCCTCGGAAAGTGCCGTGAGGAAGTTTTTGGCGGTATGCAGCAGCTACAGGGTCGAGAGGTAAACTTACCTCAGAAAATCAGTGGCCTCCAGGGAGAGAAAGTGCGACTGCAGGGTGATCCCAAGGAACCGTTGGTGCCGAACTTGATGTTCTGGTTGCACGCGACCACAGTCATGATCAGTTGTTGCAAGATCTTGCAGCTGTAGCAGAAAAACGAGATAAAGTTTTAGTCGAGCTGTCTTGCCTTTTCATTTTGGAAAGTCGCTTCTGTCCAGGTGGCGAATCTAACATGGAAGAAGCTCGATCAAATCTTGAGGCAAGTTTTGCTAGTGAGGCTGAGATTTGCGTTCTCTCGCTGTTTCTTTTCTTTGTAAGTTTTCCAAAGTTGCCTCAGCCATGGGTTAGATATGGTGGTTTTAGATGAAGCCGCAAGCTAGTGTAACAAGCATGTTACCTCCATGTTTTTGGGTGCTTTGCGAAGGGGTGTTCTTGTTCGAGAATCCAAAGCAACAAATTCTGCCGCAATGATTAGCCAACAGCAGGCATGTTGCAGTATAGTAGAAGCCCTTTTTGAGCGCTTCCAGCAAGCAGGTTGTCCAAATCTGTTGTTGTCTGTTCAGTATTGAACGCATCCTCGAATTCGGGATTCTCCTTCAAGATATTGCTGTCAAAATCGACCTTGTGACAGTGAGAGTGTTCCAGCAGACCTGATGAAATTTATTTACAGAGACTCTCTATTGAGACCTTCTTGCTGTTCGATGTAACTCATGGGAGAGAATCCCCTAGGCGTGGATCTGTTTCATATCAGAATATTCTTGAAGCACATTTTGCTTTGCAATTATATGAGCATCTTCAACGAGTCACTATGTTGGCAGGCATAAAGGGTGTTGTTGGAATTATCACACCTTACAAGCTACAGCTGTACTGTTTGCACCGAGAGTTTGATGTTGTCCACATATATCACAAGAGGAAGGAAAGATTGGTTGTTGTATCTGAGGAAACAACTACCGGTGTTCACAGGCTGTACCAGATGCAAGCTATTGGATCGCTGCTCTTCCCTGCTATTAATGACAATGATTACATACACAAGAGCAAGTTCGATAGCTTGTACGGATGCAGGAACTCTCTGCTAGATGGTCTGATGAGAGCCACTGATGTGATGATTGCTGGCAAGGTTGCTGTTGTCTGTGGAAATGGAGATATTTCTTCTGTTTCGCCGCCTTCACACAATTTTTACCTCCGTTGAGTTATTCCACTTCAGCTGCTCCACCGACTACGGCCTCTGTCTTCTCATAAATTGGTTTTCTGTCCAGTTTGTAGGCAGCTTGTTTACCCTAATGAGGCTGTGCAAACCCGATGCACACATCTTTACTGCAAGCCTTGCCTAGCTTATGTGTTGAGTACTACTAGGGCCTGCCCTTATGACGGGTATTTGGTTACTGATACAGATTCAAAGGCATTGCAAGAGGCAAATCCGGTTCTGGCTGATGCTATAGGCTGTGTGACAGCTTCATGCACTGTACCCCCAAAGCAATCGCATTGAAGCAATCTAGTGTTTGGACAGCCACCTATTGCATCCTTCTAGTCGTGCCTTCAAAAGGGAATCCTGGTGTGGTATATTGCAAGAAAAGACCAGTGAAGCAGAGGATAAAGCGAAGGGCGTGTGGCTGTAGCAGTCCCTGCTGGATGCGTTAAAACAGGCAAGATAGACTAACCATATACATAATATGCTAGTATCTAATAACCTCTTGAAATGAAACTTTTCTTTCTAGAAATTGGTTTAAATCTGTGATTTTGTGGATTTGCGTTCAGTACATGGTTAACAGTTTGTTACTTCTAGTTTTGCCTCTGTTGGTTGTTCTTGTTGACGTGATCAACCCATTTTTATATATAAAACAAACAAAGGTTCTCAGTGTATGCTTTGATTGATCATATGAAAAATATATATATATTTATATAATTTTAAAGTTACTTCCTTCTGCAAAAATGTCGTTGTTTCTTTTGTGAACCTGGGTATGTAATCGCCCCTAGAATGTTGCAGCGTTGACTAGTATTGGTTTCCTATTATGTTGTTGCCCTAGAGGAAAACATACAGTTAAATTATTTTTTTTTTTTATGATAAGCATGATTATGCACTTCGTGTATTGTGCAAATTATTAGGGCTTTTGGAAATTAGAAGTTCAATATATATGCTTGTTAAGAAGGAAGTTTTGGGCCGAAAATACGTCCTGGGTTGATAGAAGGGCATAAATTATTGATAGAACCCCATTTTGATTCTACTCTTTCTATGAGTAAAATTTGATAAAATTAATGACCTTTATGGTGTTAAGATATGGTATGTTGATGATTCCTTGTGTGATCGATTTAATCACGTATAGACATAATGCCTTGATGGAGTAAGGTAATATCTTTCACGGTTCGTGAAAGTTAAGGTTTTCATCAACTGCTTAAGGTAACATGAAGTTCCTTAATTTAGTCAAACTTGTTTTGTACTTCCTTCTTGATGAGTGACCTTTCATTGCAAATTTAGAATGATTGTGATGGAAGATCGTGAATATATTTTGTTGTCAAAAAGGGAAAAGAAGCTATGGAATAGTTTGTTTATGTGTCGAATGTAATAATTGTAATTACATCATTATAGAAGTTCGTTATTGGAGGATATCTATCTTCAATGGTATATTATGTGTTTAATCTCTGCATAGGTTACCATAAACTTAGTGATGAGATGTAAATTAAGGAGAGTTGAGAGACCTTTTCCTTTGTATACATCGTTTATGATATTAGGAAGTGAGTTGATGTCGGAAAATTTCAACCAAGTCTAGATTCATGGCTATGTTCCTCTAGAACGGGAGGATTACAAATCTAAAGTATTATGAAAATTGCAAGGATGTGTTTAGAATGCTAGATTGCCTACTCAACTTGGGTATTAATGAGGCTTTTCGCTATGCCGGCCCTGGTTATGTTCAGTAGGTAGGCTGTTAGACAATGCCTATTCCAGACATTCTTATTGTCATTTCCACTCATCCTTATTAGCTATGAAGTCACTTATTACCTAAGATATAATGGTTGTGGTTGAATATATGATATTAATCCTTAAAAACTTTTGATTACATGATGGAACTTTGTTTTATCCTCGTTGTTCTTTTCTAGCCTATTAGGCCTATGGCCCTACGGAACGATTCCAAAACTATATTCTTTTTGGCAGCTAAGATCGGGTCTGGTTTTAATCTTTTGACTTCTCCTTGTGAATGTGGATTGATGGGTTACACCTTAGATTTCAATCACGTAAGCTACGGGATCACATAATTGAAATCCTAATACTCTCAACTCTTGTGTCTAATCATTTAAATTTCATAGTCTTGCGTATTTGGTTGTCAAACTTTTGTAGTTTTAGAGGTATTTTCATAACTAAAACTTATGGATTTCTTCTTAGTTGATATGTTGAAAATTATATCTTGTTTCAAAAGGTTGTTAGAGGTTAGAACTTTGATCCATTTCCTGAAATAGAATGTTTCCTTTCATGGTATTGTTAGCTAGTAGCTTATTGTTGCATATGTATAGTCTTATCTTGCTCAGCTTCTGAACCGACTCAGTTATTAATTGTCATGAGATGGCTTACGTGGTTAGATGATGGAAAGACTTGTAGATTATTGCATCAATCTTGGTTATGATGTTCCTTTGTACAAATGTGTATTATGTTATAAAATTTGGAAAGGGCCTTTGGACATTTTAGAAGAAGGGTCGATTGCTAGTAAATGTATCAGAGTATTGTTGTTGAATCTGTGAAACTTTGGCTTGTTTGGTTATCATGTGAAAGATGAAATTTGATTACCGCTTGGTTATGGGATATTCTAGTGAATTTTAACCCTTAGTATAGTAGCGGGGCATGTCCCATGTTATTACTCTCTTGCTCCCTAATCATGGTTCAATAGAGATGGTATGTCCCTTTGATTTGTGCATCATGTTGGAATGAATTGATATAACCTCGTTTTTTCCGCAAACGAGTACTGTTAAACTTTGCTCTTGAGTTAAAATGTTGAGTTGTAAATCCTCCTAAGGCTTAGTAGCAATGAGTTTGTAAGCACTATGAAGTGAGCTGGATAGTCCTTATTAAAATTAAACTAATAAACATTATCCTTTTATGGTGAAACCTTAAATGATCTCATGGTGAAATCAATGGTTAGATTTTAGAAGATGATAGGATTTAATAAGTAGGAGGGAAATTGATTTTTAAACTTTAAATCTCTCTCTATCGTTTGAAATGTTCTCCTTTGTCAAACTTAATGAAGTAAAGTCTAGATGGAACATTTAACCAATCTTGATAAACTCTTAACCTCAATAAAAGACTGATAGTAAACAATGTGACCCTGAAGCTAAATTCTGTTGTCCTGTTCTGTTAACCTTTGCCTTGATTCATGGTGATATTTCTTAAGCAAGGTCAAAATTTAATCCTTAAACAAGAAGGCTATTGTTATGAACCCTAAGCGGTACTTTTCACTCAATCGGAGCTTATGCCTTCACCTGTGCAATAGAGTTGTGGAACATGTGTTAGTGGCTTGAGTAAGATTAATTAACCTTGTAAGAAATGGAAAATGTTCTAAAATCAAATGAATAAGAAAGCTTTGGACATAAAATTGATGATCCTAGTTTAGAAAGCTTGGCCTTAAGCTATTTAGTCAATAGTTGAAAAGAAAGAAGTTCTCCCTTGTGAAAAGAATTGTGTGAATCATTACATGAAATTTTATAAGAACGTAAGTTAAGAATTAAGAGACACTTTAGTAAACAAGAAAATTTAACAAGAATTTCCTCGTGGGATGCCCCAAAATGTAAGTGTGTCATGTGGTTGGACTTCCATGTTGTCTTGTAAAAAGGAAAAGTAAATTGTCCTTGATAGGTGTGAATGTTTCGTCGTGACCTTGTGGTCTCCCCCGTAACAAGTGGTTCTGGTGTTGGTTGAACCTTGTGACGAAATGTTGTGTCGTGTTGTGTCAAAGCAAGTAAAAAAAAAAAGTTATCCTGTATTTCACTGTGTTGTATTTGTGTGTGTGATTTTGGTCGTTACATTTTGGTATCAGAGCGTAGGTTCATGCTCTCGAACCTATGGGCCGGATTGGTGTTATATGATGATGTTACATGGTGGTGGTGGTGTTACATGATGATACTGCATGATGATGATGATGTTGCATGATGGTGGTAGATATTGGAAGAGTAATGTGCTTTAAACGTGATGTGATTATTGTCGTAATTGTGATATTGTGAACGCACGTGATGTGTATGTCACTTAGTGCGTGTTTGTTACCATGTTGATATGTTGGGGATGGGAGTATTCTCTATCCTTTTTGTGGATTCTATGAAGAGTTCACGTGTGAATTGTTGTTTGTGGCGTGTGAAAAGAATTATAATGTGGATGACATAGTGTTGGAACATTGTGACATATTGTGATATGTAGGTGTATCAATGTGTTGTATGACTAGATTGATGTTAAAAGAGATGAGTTGTATCATGATGTTTTTACCATGTTTTGGAGAAATGTGTGTACCACCTTGTTATGTAGCAATGGATGTTATGTTGTGATGTTATTATGTTCATCGTATATCTGAGTTGTGTGATATGTAATGATTCATGTCGTGATTTAGGGTCATACGATGAGAGTATGAACCCTATCGTATTGTGATTGCACTTTGGGTGCAGAATGTGGTAAAGTGATGTATTGTGCCCTGTGAATGTATGATTGTGATCTACCCCGTATACATACCATATGTGAGACGTTATGGTAGCTATGTGTGTACCACCATGGTGTTAGTAATGTAGTTATATGTTATGTTGTGAGCCTTACACTAACCGAACCTGAGGGAAATTGGTAGAAGTGTATGTTGAGAGTGAGGAATGGTGTACCATGGGTCGATAACTCGAGCTAAAACTTGGTTTAGTAGATTACATGTGATTCTTTCCTCTCTCCCTATGTGGTTGTATGTATGCAACCTTAGTGCATCTATGACTATGTTTGGCCTTGTCGAAGGGTGGCGGGATGATTCAGATGGAGGTGATGATAGTTGTATTATTGATATGTATTTTACGAGCTGAGGCTCGATGTTCCGAAAGTGCTAGCAACTCATTGAGTACCCCTTTGGTGGCTAGATAAGGCCACACAGTTATCGTAATGTGACATTATTATAAGTTGATTTTATTCATAAATTGAGCTTTTACTTTATTTTGCAAGGACCAACATCTTTTCTTGATTGCAATGCTTTACAATTTTGGGCATTTCCTTGGTTTGTGGCACTAACATGGGGATTTTGATACTAACTTTGGCTATTTGGCCATTTATTTTAGCTTGATTTGGGGTCTTCTTTTAAATTTGGAATTTTTACCGCCTTGCCCAAGGCTTGTACTTTGCCACTTGGCACTTTGATTGGATTCTTGTCTTTGGTTCTAATGTCGTGATGTGTGTAATAGGGTCATGGGATGCAACATGGATTGGTTGGACCTATGGACCCGCTTCGTTGTATGTGGGGTACGCCCCAAGGGGTACATATAACTAGCGGGTTGTTGAACCACACGTTATTATGTCACTTGGGTTAGGAGTGTTCGAACTCTATGTGTCTTGGACCATAGGGACAACCGGCCTCCTTGAGGGAGGCATAAGAGACTTGAGGGAGGCATAAGAGTTTGAGGGAGGCTTATGATATTTGTCTGTATGGTTGATGTTTCAGGATATATGTTGAGTTATTGTGATGTTTGGTAGTGGTCTTTTGATGTATGTGTTACTCATGTCAGATGGATATGTGTTGTGATGTTGTGGATATGTCATTGATTCCCGTGTGGACACTATGTACCTGTAGCTTTTGTTTGGAGTATGTGAAATTTTCATCTGTGGATTTGAGGGAATGTTTGGAAATTGTAGTACTCTTTTGTTTGAGTATTTAATATGTCAGTCATAGGTGTGTGCCGAGTACTATGTTATGTGGAGTGTGCCTATTCTATTCCGTAATTGTGTAACCTTTTGTGGTGTAATACAATCTTGAAGTATATACTTGTGTACTTGTGAATCTGTAGTGTCTTGTGAGCCTGATAGGGTTTGCGTTAGCAGTTCATGTTGGGCACCCACAATAAGGAATAAATCAAAACTCTTCAATGATGATATTTTTTTCTTTAAGAAACTAAAACTAGAAAAAAAAAAAAAATGATAATGGAAAGAGACTAATGAAATGATGAACAAGAAAGAACTGCCAATCTTCACAGAACATTGAAAGTTAAAATTTCTACCAAATGTTCCTAAGGCTACCCTGTGGCCGTACTTTAATCAACTAAAAATTTAAACCATAAAGTGTACTTTCTCCTGTACCTGTTCTTGGTTGCGAACCATTTCTTTTCCGTTGTGTTATGTCGCATCGAGGACGATGCTTTCTTAAGGGGAGGAGAATGTAATGCCTTTGGACATTGGGTTTTTTTGTTCTACTCCGCCACCTTGGCCGACTATCTTTTGGCGCCACATTTTCCTGTCTGTCCTTGCGTGAGGAATGGATGGAGTCCCGTTTTTCTTTGCCATAATCTATTTTTGATTCTCCTTCAATGCGTGCAGGTGGGTGGTGGGCGCGTTTCCTTCTTGGATGTTTTTTTCTCTTCCCTGTCACCTCATTTTGACCTTCTCCTCCTTGGCGTGTTCTGAACGGTGGATGCATTAATGGTGAAATGAAGGTCATCGCCCCTGATGTTGCGTGGGTTCTCAAAATCGTCTTGTCACAGGTGAGCCTTAGTGGAGCGCATAACTGAAATTCTCCTTGGAAAGTGCCGTGAGGAAGTTTTTGGCGGTATCGCAAATGCAGCAAATTGGTGGTCGAGAGGTAAACTTACCTCAGAAAATCAGTGGCCTCCAGGGAGAGAAAGTGCGACAGCTGCTGCAGGGCGATCCCAAGGAACCGTTGGTGCCAAACTTGATGTTCTGGTTGCACGCGACCATAGTCATGATCAGTTGTTGCAAGATCTTGCAGCTGTAGCAGAAAAACGAGATAAAGTTTTAGTCGAGCTGTCTTGCCTTTTCATTTTGGAAAGTCGCCTTCACATCTGTGGCGAATCTAACATGGAAGAAGCTCGATCAAATCTTGAGGCAAGCTTTGCAAGTGAGGCAGAAATTTGAGATTTGCGTTCTCTCTATTTTCTTTTCACTTGACTGTGAAGTTTTCCAGTGCCTAGCCATGGGTTAGATATGGTGGTTTTAGATGAAGCCACAAGCTAGTGTAACAGCATGTTACCTCCATGTTTTTGGAGTCTTTGCGAAGGGTGTTCTTGTTCGAGAATCCAAAGCAACACCACGCAATGATTAGCTTGAGGCAACGGGCATGTTGTAAAGTATAGTAGAAGCCCTCTTTGAGCGCTTCCAAAGCAAAGTTGTCCAAATCATGTTTGTTGTCTATTCCGTATTGAACGCATCCTCGAATTCGGGATTCTCCTTCAAGATATTGTTGTCAAAATCGACCTTGTGACAGTGAGAGTGATCCAGCAGACCTGATGAAATTTATTTACAGAGACTCTCTATTGAGACCTTCTTGTTGTTCGATGTAACTCATGGGAGAGAATCCCCTAGGCGTGGATCTGTTTCATATCAGAATATTCTCGAAGCACATTTTGCTTTGCAATTATATGAGCATCTTCAACGAGTCACTATGTTGGCAGGCATAAAGGGTGCTGTTGGAATTATCACACCTTACAAGCTACAGCTGTACTGTTTACACCGAGAGTTTGATGTTGTCCACATATATCACAAGAGGAAGGAAAGATTGGTTGTTGTATATGAGGAAACAACTACTGGTGTTCATGTGCATGCAGGATGCAAGCTATTGGATCAGCTGCTCTTCCCTGCTATTAATGACAATGATTCTGTTACCAAGAGCAAGTTCGATAGCTTGTATGGATGCAGGCACTCTCTGCTAGATGGTCTGATGAGAGCCACTGATGTGATGATTGCTTTGGCAAGGTTTCTGTTGTTATGCTGTGGGAATGGAGATTTTTCTTTTGTTTCGTCGCCTTCACACAATTTTTACCTCCGTTGAGTTATTCCACTTCAGCTGCTCCACCGACTACGGCCTCTGTCTTCTCATAAATTGGTTTTCTGTCCAGTTTGTAGGCAGCTTGTTTACCCTAATGAGGCTTTGCAAACCCGATGCACACATCTTTACTACAAGCCTTGCCTAGCTTATGTGTTGAGTACTACTAGGGCCTGCCCTTATGACGGGTATTTGTTACCGATATGATTCAAAGGCATCAAGAGGCAAATCCGGTTCGGGTGATGCTAAGGCATGTGATGATTCATTACTGTATTCCCCAAAAAATCGTGCATTGAAGCAATCTAGTGTTTGGATAGCCACCTATTGCATCCTTCTAGTCGTGCCTTCAAAAGGGAATCCCGGTGTGGTATATTGCAAGAAAAGACCCGGTGAAGCGAGAGGATAAAGCGAAGGGCGTGTGGGTCAGTGAGTCCCCTCTGTTTGGATGCGTTAAACAGCAAGATAGACTAACCATATACATAATATGCTAGTATCTAATAACCTCTTGAAATGAAAATTTTTCTTTCTAGAAATTGGTTTAAATCGTGATTTTGTGGATTTGCGTTGAGTACATGGTTATGATTTGTTACTTCTAGTTTTGCCTGCTGTTGGTTGTTCTTTTTGACGTGATCAACCCATTTTTATATATAAAACAAACAAAGGTTCTCAAATGTATGCTTTGATTGATCATATGAAAAATATATATATATATTATATATAATTTTAAAGTTACTTCCTTCCTGCAAAAATGTCATTTGTTTCTTTTGTGAACTCCAGGTATGTAATCGCCCCTAGAATGTTGCGAGCGTTGACTAGTATTGGTTTCCTATTATGTTGTTGCCCTAGAGGAAAACATACGAGCTTAAATTATTATTATTTTTTTATGATAAGCATGATTATGCACTTAGAAGTGTATTGTGCAAATTATTAGGGCTTTTGGAAATTAGAAGTTCAATATATATGCTTGTTAAGAAGGAAGTTTTGGGCCGAAAATATGTCCTGGGTTGATAGAAGGGCATAAATTATTGATAGAACCCCATTTTGATTCTACTCTTTCTATGAGTAAAATTTGATAAAATTAATGACCTTTATGGTGTTAAGATATGGTATGTTGATGATTCCTTGTGTGATCGATTTAATCATGTATAGACATAATGCCTTGATGGAGTAAGGTAATATCTTTCACGGTTCGTGAAAGTTAAGGTTTTCATCAACTGCTTAAGGTAACATGAAGTTCCTTAATTTAGTCAAACTTGTTTTGTACTTCCTTCTTGATGAGTGACCTTTCATTGCAAATTTAGAATGATTGTGATGGAAGGTCGTGAATATATTTTGTTGTCAAAAAGGGAAAAGAAGCTATGGAATAGTTTGTTTATGTGTCGAATGTAATAATTGTAATTACATCGTTATAGAAGTTCGTTATTGGAGGATATCTATCTTCAATGGTATATTATGTGTTTAATCTCTGCATAGGTTACCATAAACTTAGTGATGAGATGTAAATTAAGGAGAGTTGAGAGACCTTTTCCTTTGTATACATCGTTTATGATATTAGGAAGTGAGTTGATGTCGGAAAATTTCAACCAAGTCTAGATTCATGGCTATGTTCCTCTAAACGGGAGGATTATAAATCTAAAGTATTATGAAAATTGCAAGGATGTGTTTAGAATGCTAGATTGCCTACTCAACTTGGGTATTAATGAGGCTTTTCGCTATTTCGGCCCTGGTTATGTTCAGTAGGTAGGTTGTTAGACAATGCCTATTCCGGACATTCTTATCGTCATTTCCACTCATCCTTATTAGCTATGAAGTCACTTATTACCTAAGATATAATGGTTGTGGGTTGAATATATGATCTTCATCCTTAAAACCTTTTTGATTACATGATGGAACTTTGTTTTACCCTCGTTGTTCTTTTCTAGCCTATTAGGCCTATGGCCCTACGAAACGATTCCAAAACTATATTCTTTTTGGCAGCTAAGATCGGGTCTGGTTTTAATCTTTTGACTTCTCCTTGAGAATGTGGATTGATGGGTTACACCTTAGATTTCAATCACGTAATCTACGGGATCACATAATTGAAATCCTAATACTCTCAACTCTTGTGTCTAATCATTTAAATTTCATAGTCTTGCGTATTTGGTTGTCAAACTTTTGTAGTTTTAGAGGTATTTTCATAACTAAAACTTATGGATTTCTTCTTAGTTGATATGTTGAAAATTATATCTTGTTTCAAAAGGTTGTTAGAGGTTAGAACTTTGATCCATTTCCTGAAATAGAATGTTTCCTTTCATGGTATTGTTAGCTAGTAGCTTATTGTTGCTATGTATAGTCTTATCTTGCTCGATTCTCGCATGTAACCGACTCAAAGTTATTAATTGTTACAGATGGCTTACGTGGTTAGATGATGGAAAGACTTGTAGATTATTGCATCAATCTTGGTTATGATGTTCCTTTTTACGAATGTGTATTATGTTATAAAATTTGGAAAGGGCCTTTGGACATTTTAGAAGAAGGGTCAGTGCCTAGTAAATGTATTGTAGAGTATTGTTGTTGTAACTGTTGAAACTTTGGCTTGTTTGGTTATCATGTGAAAGATGAAATTTGATTACCGCTTGGTTATGGGATATTCTAGTGAACTTTAACCCTTAGTATAGTAGCGGGGCATGTCCCATGTTATTACTCTCTTGCTCCCTAATCATGGTTCAATAGAGATGGTATGTCCCTTTGATTTGTGCATCATGTTGGAATGAATTGATATAACCTTGTTTTGTTTCCGCAAACGAGTACTGTTAAACTTTGCTCTTGGGTTAAAATGTTGAGTTGTAAATCCTCCTAAGGCTTAGTAGTAATGAGTTTGTAAGCACTATGAAGTGATTTGGATAGTCCTTATTAAATTTAAACTAATAAACATTATCCTTTTATGGTGAAACCTTAAATGATCTCATGGTGAAATCAATGGTTAGATTTTACAAGATGATAGGATTTAATAAGTAGGAGGGAAATTGATTTTTAAACTTTAAATATCTCTCTATCGTTTGAAATGTTCTCCTTTGTCAAACTTAATGAAGTAAAGTCTAGATGGAACATTTAACCAATCTTGATAAACTCTTAACCTCAATAAAAGACCGATAGTAAACAATGTGACCACTGAAAGCTGAATTCTTTTGTCTGTTTTGTTAACCTTTGCCTTGATTCATGGTGATATTTCTTAAGCAAGGTCAAAATTTAATCCTTAAACAAGAAGGCTATTGTTATGAACCCTAAGCGGTACTTTTCACTCAATGGAGCTTATGCCTTCACCTGTGCAATAGAGTTGTGGAACATGTGTTAGTGGCTTGAGTAAGATTAATTAACTTTGTAAGAAATGGAAAATGTTCTAAAATCAAATGAATAAGAAAGCTTTGGACATAAAATTGATGATCCTAGTTTAGAAAGCTTGGTCTTAAGCTATTTAGTCAATAGTTGAAAAGAAAGAAGTTCTCCCTTGTGAAAAGAATTGTGTGAATCATTACATGAAATTTTATAAGAACGTAAGTTAAGAATTAAGAGACACTTTAGTAAACAAGAAAATTTAACAAGAAATTCCTCATGGGATGCCCTAGCTGTAAGTGTGTCATGTGGATTGGACTTCCATGTTGTCTTGTCAAAAGAAGAGTACATTGTCCTTGATAGGTGTGAACGTTTCCGTGCTGACCTTGTGGTCTCCCCCGTAACAAGTGGTTCCTGGTGTTGGTTGTAACCTTGTGACGACATGTTGTGTCGTGTTGTGTCAAAGCAACAAAAAAAAAAAGTTATCCTGTATTTCACTGTGTTGTATTTGTGTGTGTGATTTTGGGTCACGTTCTGATTTGAACATCAATTATGGTTGCCACCATAGCCTCATAAATTCAACTTAGATATCTAAATCTTGTGCTCGTGTTTGCTAATATTGTTGAGAGTTAGATGATTCGTCAACTAAACACAACCTTTTTCTTTACTTGCAAAGTTGGAAAAACACCACATTTAGAGACTTGCTAAACAACCTTTTGAACCCCGTAAAAGAGAGGTCAAGTGTTGTATGTGTTCCTTGATATGAGGAGAGTCACATCAAGATTTAGATTGACCCCGAGTAAAATGTTTGTACTCTCTTCACCGCTCCTCTAGGAGTCATGTTACCCATTTTTGCACTCTCAAGAAGCTACTAAAACTAAAAGTTGGGTTTCGTATCAGCCCGCCGTTTGGACCCTTGAATAATGAAATAATTTCTTACGTTCACAAACCACTAGTATATTTACTAGAAAATTACCCAGACCTTCAGTTTGGGTAAAAACTCTTCTTGATAGTTTGGAAAAGGAATTTTGTAAGGCCTCTGGTTGAAGTTTGACTAGGTCAAAACTGGACCAATTACTGTGTAGTTGGCTTGAAAAACCTACCGCCGTTTGAAAACTCATTTTTGCTAGTTCTTAGTTCCGTTGACTCTGGTGAATTCTCCATATATGGGGGAACTTGTAGGAATTTTCTTGTTACACATTCATCCATCAAATTTTAGTTTTGGACATGGTTTTACGAGCCTCGAGCTAACTTTTACTCATTTGCAACTAGGCAATTCTACCGATGGCCTTGGAAATCTAGACGCCAATTGTAAACCGTTCGCGATTCGAATTTCGTTTGTTGATGTGAATACTTGGTGTATAGGAGGACACGTAGAAACTTACTCATGGTATGTTTTCTCACTAGAAGACAATGTTTGAAACTAGTTTCTTAGCCTTGAGCCTAAATTGAACGTTTACAACTAGCAGGAAAATGTAAAAAGAAAGTTATAGGATCCCTGTCGGTTTTCCAAACCACCATGGAAACTTGTAAATAAATGTTTTAAACTCTATTGTGTGACTTGTTGTATGAAATTGAAATTTTGGTAAAATAGTGTTTCTCTCTCTTCCCTATTTCTTTCTATGTCCTTGGTAAAAAAAATGAAGTGAAGTGAAATGAAATAAATATGTGTCTCTAACCCTCTCCTTTAGAATGTAAATTATTATTAGTATGTAAATGGAAACCAAAAAACCTCAATTATGCTAAATCTAGGTGAATGTCATGTCAACGATTAATCGTTGATTTCATGCTCACATGGTTTTGTAGGATGCGATAACGATGACGAAAAGGCTGGTGTAATTCATTATTCATTATTGCAATTTATATAGGTCATTGTAGAATGTATATATGTATAATGTATTTTCATTTCATAGAAATGCATATATCTAAAATTTGGTAATATGTATGATATGTTACTTTTAGGGATACCTTGGGAAATGCACATTTAATCATTGGTGCAATTTTATTTCATATTTACGTATGGTAAAAAGTTTAGATATATGCATGTTAAATGAAGTTGTAGAGGATATTTCAACATTTGCAGTGAAGTATGAAAAGGTTTATAATTTAAGTTCTGTAAGATGTTAGATGTTAGGGCTTAAGGGAAATGTTCCTCTACACATGGGTGTTATCTTGATCCTCAAATTTTGTATTTTAAAAGTTAGATATGTATGCTAAATGAATTTAAATTTAATATCTTATAGTGATTTTAGTGTTCAATAGACGATTAATTAATTAGTGTGTTGTATTCTTACCTTGTAAATGTAATAAAGAGATTTAAATGAAACACTCAACCCTAGTATAAGATTCGTGTATAACTTGTCTTCATGTGTGATCCTTTTTACCATAGAATAAATAGAAACCGTAGAATGAACTTAAACTTTGCACTCGATGGAACCTTCTAGTTTAAGTAAATAAGAGCCCAATTTTGAGTTATCGTCATAGTCAGTATGTTTAGCGACATTTGTCGTAAACCCGATGGTTAGCAATGACATGGTCCAACTAATTCTTGTGTAAGAAGAACTAACACTTCCTTAGGATCCTAGTGGACTACCTAGTCTTACGAAGATTGAAAGGAATTCCTTGTGGGATCCAAATGACACAATGGAGCTAGTGAAATAGTTGTACTATGACTTAAACTCTTGTTAATGATCTCTTTAGATCCTCTCAACTAAATATGTTACCTTGGCGAGTGAAAATATAGTGCCTTGGTCTTTTACATAGGATTTATAGGGTAAATATGTTTTTACACCTTAATATGATCTATAATGGGGCGTAGAGCCCCAAGTGTAAATTGGAATTAAACCAAACCTCAGGTACTTGATTAGGAGGTTAACTTGTGGTTCGTGTGTAGTTATAATTCTTCCAATTAGGTACTTCTTAAAGATGTTAGAAAATTACTTTCATAACTCTTTTTGTTATAAAGTGACACCAATAAGATACCTAAGAAACAATGTAAACGAGATGAGAAACAAGAGTATATGTGATAATGGTTTAGGAACAAATTTTCACTTAAAGTCCTTACGGTTGATTTAAGCATTGAATTTTTGTTAAGAATGGATACAAATTGTTCTTGGTGGGACTAGGCATTTGAGCCAATATAGAGTCCACTTAAAAATAAA
Organism: Taxus wallichiana var. yunnanensis; assembly: GCA_018340775.1. Taxonomy (NCBI): domain Eukaryota; kingdom Viridiplantae; phylum Streptophyta; class Pinopsida; order Cupressales; family Taxaceae; genus Taxus; species Taxus wallichiana. The sequence continues at coordinate 550,753,500 of CM031241.1, forward strand.
ATAAAATAATTTTATGACATGTAAATGCTTAATTGACTCAAAATAAATTTGGAACTAAAACAACCATAGTAGACGAGAAAAAATGTGCTTCTAATGGAAGGAAGTTTATAGAAAAGGGAAACTTGAACCTTCATTTCCTTTGAATCGTATTATTTTCCCTCGACAACTTTTGGTTGGTCCCCTTGCATAATGAGGGTAAAATTAAATGTCAACTAAACATATTTTAAGAAACAAACCTTTAACATAAGAACGAGAGAATTAGGAACTTTGTATGAAATTTGAAATATGGCAATTAATTATGTAAGTTATGGAGATTTTCGTAAGGGATAAAGAGAAAACTTAAATGGTCAAACTATAAGTTGAATGTGAAATGAATTTAAGAATCTATAGGTGGAAAAAGGAGAAAATTATCCTTACATAATAATGTTCTTGGAATGTTATGTTAAATGTAACAAAGATGTAATCATGGTAATGATGTGTTGTGGGTTTGCCAATCCTTGAGTCCCTTTCTTGTGGTTGGGTTATTGCTATCATTCATTCATTGGGAAAGTGTGGAATTGACATGTATATGGTGTTGTCATGTGTCTATGTGATTTGATGACTTATGTAAGTGTATTATGTGTTGTTGAGTTTCTCTACTTGGAGCCCTTTTGGTGTTGTGTAGTGAGAAATGTAAGTCAAAAAACAATTATCCGGTATTTTCTTATTGTATTTGTGTGTGTAAAATTTGAGCGCTACATTTAGTATCAAAGAGAGGTTCATACTCTCTTGAATCTTTGGGATATATTGGAGTAGTGATGATTTTGCATGGTGGTGGTGGATATTGGAAGAGTAATGTGATATATGTTGTAATGTGAACAACGTTGTAATTGTGATATTATGAACGCACATGTTGTACATGTCACTTAGTGTGTATTTTTTATCATGTTGATGTTCTTGTGATGAGAGTATTCACTCTCCTTTTCATGGATTCTATGAAGAGTTCACATGTGATGTACTGCCTTGTTGTGTGTGAAAATAATGTTATTGTGGATTGTGGAGTGTTGGAGAATTTTGGAATTATGTGATATGAAGGTGTATTGATTTATTGCATGATTTTTTAAAAAGTGAATTAGATTGTATCTTGATGTCATCACCGTGTTGTGATGAATCGTGTGCATCAAAATGTTGAAATTGAAATTGACTATATGTTGTAATGTTAGACATTGTGTTCCCCATACGTATAATTCATGTAATATGTGATGGGTCAAGTCATGTTTAAGGGCATATTGTAAGTGTATGATCCATATTTTATAGTGATTACACTTTGGGTGTAGTATGTGGTAATGTGATGTATCGCAACCCATGAAAGTAATGATTTTGTTATACCCTGTATATATACCATGCGTAAGATGTTATGGTTAATGTGTGTGAATCACCATTGTGTTAGTGATGTAGTTATGTGTTATGTTGTGGACACTACACTAATCGACCCTAAGGGAAATTGGTAAAAGGTGTATGTTTAGAGTGAGAAAATGTGTACCGTTGACCAGTCACTCGAGCCGAGTATGAGATAGGAAGTGCAGTCTTACATAGTATGAAAATCCACTTTTGTTTGTTTGGTATGTATGAAACTTGCTCAATAGGTGTCATGCATATTGTGTTTTGTGGACACCTTAGGCTCAGTAGATGAATACTTGTACTCCTTTCTCTCTCCCTATATGGTTATCATATGGATTCAACCTAAGTGTAGTTATGACTATGTTGAGCTTTGTTGAAGCGGTGGAGGGATGATTCACACAGATATGATGAGATTTGTATTATTTTATATGTTATTTATGAGTCGAGGCTTGATGTCCGAGTGCTAGAAACTCATTGAGTACCCCCTTGTTTTTGTATAAGGCCACATAGTCATCGTAATGTGTTATTCCTATATACGTATTTTATTCATAAATTGAAATTTTCTTTTTGTAAGGGACAACAATTTTCTTGATTGATATGTTCTTATATTTTGGGCATTTTATTTGGTTGTTGTACTAACATGTGGATTTTGCACTAACTATGGCTATTTGGCCATTTGTTTTTCTTAGATTTAATTTTTTTAAATTTAAAAGTTTTATAGCCTAGCCCAAGGCTTGGATTTTTTCCACTTGGCATTTGAAACGGATTGTTATGTTGGTTCTAATGTCGTAATGTGTGGAATAGGGTCATGGGATGCACCATGGAATGGTTACACCTATGGATCCGCTTCATTATATGGGGGTATGTCCAAAGGAGTTACAGATAAATAGCTAGTTTTTGAACCACAAGTTATTATGTCACTTGGGTTAGTGGTATCTGGACTCTATGCGCCTAGGGCCATAGGGTGAATGACCTCTTTTGGGGAGAGAAAAGGAAAATTTATCTTTATTTTATTGTTTGGGAGGTATATGGAGTTGTTTTGTGATGCTTTGGGAGGTATATGGAGTTGGTTTTGATGCTTTGGGAGGTATATGGAGTTGTTTTGTGCTACTCAGGAGGTATATGGAGTTGTTTTGTAATGCTTTGGGAGGTATATGGAGTTGTTTGTGATGCTTTGGAGGTATATGGAGATGTTTTGTGATGTTTTGGGAGGTATATGGAGTTGTTTTGTGATGTTTTGGAGGTAAATGAAATTTTATTCGATTTATGCATACTCATGTAAGTCAGGTATTTTTGATGTGAGGATTGAAGCTTCTCATTGATGATACAATTTGACCCATTTTTGACAGTATGTAGCTACAATTATTATTTCAAGTTGAATGAAAAATTCATATGTACATGTTGGAAATTTCATTTTATTGTAGTTGTTTATGTTATGAGTACTTTTTTGTCTAGGGCATGTGTGACAAGTACTATGTTGTGAGTGCTATATATGTTTGTTCCATGGTTTGGTTGATTTCTTGTGATGTTATATAGTCATGAAGGTACATATCATGTTGTCTTGTAAACCATTAGTGTTGTGTTTGGCCCTGATGTGGTATTGTGATGTTAGTTTCTGTTGGGCACCCACAAAGAAAAATAAATAAACTAAAATTTTAAAACAATGAAATATTAAGAGATTGAGATTGATAAATACTTGTTAAAGGAAAAGAATAATTAGGTAATAATGTAAACTTAAAACTGCCAATCTTCACAGAACATTAAGAAATTGTCAAACCTTTAACTCTTTCCGTGTGGTCACGCTTTAGCAACATGTATCTTTTCTTTGGTGTCATTTTTCATTGATCATTTCCTCTTTGCTCATAAGTACCTCTCTTAACCTTAGCTTGTGTCACATCGAAGATAATGATCTTATAAGGGGAGGGAAATGTAAAGCCTAACTTTATATATATATATATATATATATATAAAACAAATTTTAAAAAATAATTAAAGGAGAGGGGATGTGTGTGGATGGTGGTTGAGTTTCGGAGGAGTGGAAGAGATGTGGGGAAAGGTGTGTCGGGAGGTGCGAGGTCCATACTTATGGCAAGGTGTGGGCCACCCAAAGGACTTTTCGGGCTTGTCATTGCTTGCATAATAATACACACACTTTATTTGAGAATCAAAGGCTTTTGACCACGTAGAAACCATGTTAACATTGGAAGTTTAGTGTAATCGGTTAGGTGAAGAAAGGGAAAAGTGTGGCGAGAGAAATATATCTACACATTACGGGTGGTGAATTTTATTGCAATGTTGATGCTAAGAGTATGTGCCTCCATTTTAAAGAAGATGGGGGTTAGGATGTGCTCGAATGGATACCACCTCGCTGCAAAGTCCACTTATTCAGAAATCCATAATTAAATACGTTCATGTCATTAAGATATTTTGGGTGGAATCAATCAAGCAATGGAGAAATCACAGAGACCTTTTCTGCATTAAATCGACTTGTAATGAATGGGATAGTTGTAGTCACTCAGGCCTTTACTACAAAAATTAGTGATTTAGATCTTGCAACTATTTCTATGGTCATCAATGTCATCAAGGGCTTCAATTTTAGCCTTATGGTGAGTTTATATACTCATATTTCCCTCTCCATTAAAATATAGACACTGATTCATGGAGCGATTGGAATGATATGTTTTTATAAGTGTTAGATAAGAGTTAAAAGTTTCAATATATCTATCTGATCATATATCCATCGAGTGCATCCAATTGGGTTTATAGTTGGGATTGGTAAGTGCCTTCCTTGTTATCCCACTTATTTCACGACAAGATTTGTCTCATTCCCTTCCATTTCCCAAAATGGGATCTTTGGAACAAGGTATGGACACCCAAAAAAACATAAAAGATGGAGATATTTTGTCAGACATTGTAGTTGTAAATGCTCTAGTAGACGTGTATGCAAAATATAGAAGCATAGATGACCATGTGAGCTATTTGATAGAATGTATTAGGAACAAACATGGTATTGTGGACAACATGGATTGTAGGATATGAAAAAAATGGGTTTGTTGAAAAGTTTTAGAAAATTTCAAGAAAATGTGATTGACAGGTCCAGATCCAAATTTCCACAACCTTTGTCAAAGCATCCTCATAGCCACGAGGGGGTTCACTTAGTAAAAGTATGGTATAACACGTGCGTTCAAAGGGTATTAAAGAATACCCTTAATTATAGTTTTTACCTCTAAATATTCAATTGATAATTCCCCCTCTTGCTATATTATTATAATGAAAATACCCCTATTTTTTTGATGTACCTTACTTACTCATTTTTAAATTATAATTTTATTTACCCTTTTTATTTTTACCTAATATATTAAACATAAAATATATCATATTTCTCACTCAAATGTTTTTAATATGCATATTCTCTCGAAAGATAATTTGAAGTCATTGAAGACCTATTAAAAATCACCTTATAAATGTTAATCTTTAATCATGTGTCAATAGTTATTCATATAATTAAGATAGTGAAGTAATATCACTTGTGTTGAAAAACATACTCAATCCTAGTTTTATACCATCTTATTATTTCTAGGATGAGAATCTCTTAAATTATATTTATTTATTCACAAAAAGATTATTATTTATCTTTATGAACACATTCCTTTTGCAATTTTATGGTATTTACTTTTAAAAACTAGGGTTAAAATGTTTTAGTTTGATATTAAAATTAAACCTCCCTTTCCTTTGGCTCACCTCTCTAACCTACATCCAATACCTGATTCAAAATATTAATAAATTAAACCTTTTCACCTCCTCATGTCTACCGGTATATTGAATTTAATTTTATTAATTCTAATTACCTCAATATGAACCCATGTGCTAGGATATTTCCTAGCTAATGAACCCCCTGTGCTCCTAGCCTATGTCAAAATGGAATTCGATGATTCGAGGTATGTATAGAATGAGTGATTTAAGGAAGATAATTTTTTATGTTTTTCCTCAAACAAATGTAGCCTCTTGGAATGTGTTCCTTTTAAAAAGTGCCAAAATGGATATCCCACTAGCAAGTGATTCACATAAGAGGTAGGCATATTTTATCTACTGGATTGAAAGTGTTTGAATGAGACTCCATATGATCTTCACATTACTTATATAAATTTTCTCTTTCATTTTCAAAGAGAGATTTTCATTAATGAAACCATCGAGCGTATTGGGCTCACTAAGAATCAGCAAGAATGGATAGTATGGAGAGTTTGTATTTTGTGGTTTCATCGAATGCATGTATTCACATGATTAGTCCACCTTATTCATCATTCTCAACTTGCATTGAAGAACAGGGATATTTGAAATAGGGCTTGGACATATGTCAAACCATAGTGGATGGGGGATGGGAATTTATGATATGGCGTAGTTGT